>JAUIMM010000289.1:2517500-3065000 GCA_031769625.1 Taudactylus pleione | reverse complement strand
ATATATATATATATATATGTATATATTTTAGTACTGCCATCACTGGGCGCATTTGTGACTAAATTGCGTTCAACTACATATCGGCTCTATAGTGTTCTATAAGTTAGCAGCTAAATGTGGGCCTATTGTTTTTAATTTGCAGAGACAGCCTCTTTTGTGGGTTGAACCACAATTCCTGTGCTCAAATATGGAAATCCTTAAAAATTGGACAATTGGTGTGCCATGAGGGCCAGGTTTGGGAAACACGGGGGAAGATATATCAGGCCTCCTAAAGAGTGGAGAAGTTGCCCATAGCAACCAGTCAGCATCTAGTTAGCCTTTGTCAAGTACATTCTATAGAATGATAGATAGCAACTGATTGGTTCCTATAAGCAACTTCTCCACTTGCCCATTTCTCCAATCTTAAGAAAACTTGATACATCTCTCCTGTTCAGGGGCATATTAAGAGAGGAGGGGGCCTGTGTGTAGTCTCCATCCGGGGCCCCCTCCTCGCTCTCCCACGGCCGGCAGCGCATTGTGCACAGCGGAGCACCAGTAGGCACTAAGCTGATTTCTTTCTTATTGATGGTACTTTGCAAACATGCATATCAGTATAGGGAATGAGCGTTCTTCAGTATGCTGCAATTATTGCTTGCATTCTTTCAGTTAACATTCCTTACAGAAGGTAGTATGAAGAATGTTGGGAAAGTGCTCAAGCTTTTTATCTGGTCCTAACCAAATGCTACTGGACTACAGTAAGTCTATATTTAATAAGGAACCATAGTCCTCTCCAATAAGACTCCTCAGCATGGCCACCACATGACTGGGAGTAGCGTGGACACACATATGGATGGCCAGTTTTCTCTCATCTGATTGTGAAGGGCCCAGAGCCGCATATTCTACTTGCAAATCTGTGCTTACACACCTGCTCTTCTGGAGCGAATGTTGGACAAAGGGTTTCATCGCATCTGTTATGATCTCTTGTATGATCAGCACTACATGTTATGGCTCTCGCCTGAGGATTTTGCATTTGCAAATTTAGAAGTTTGCATTTGTTCTGAAGCTGAAGTAATGTGTTACATTGTTTGAGTCTCAGTTCACACTAGTGTAGTGAGGGTTAAAATGAACAGGAACATTATCTTGTTTTTCTAGGTGGACTTTGGTCAGTTGTTTAATTTGTCCATAGTGCCTTAATTAGGCCTTCCACAATAAAGGAGTATGTCAGGGGGAGGGTGTGCTAGGGAGTTGAAGGAGCTGTAGCGTGGAGTTTGGGTGGATTAGGGAAGGGCTGTTAGAAATTCCATGTTGTTTTTCTCAATTGGTTTCCCAGCTTTTGAGTCTGTGGCGTGTCCTAAAATATTGTTTCAAGCCATGTAAGTGCATGTTTGTAACATAGCATGTGCTACCATGTAGCCCATTAGCCCATTCCAGCTGTTTACTTCTGTAGTGCTGTAGCAACACTCTTTGAAAAACATGTAATTGTCAACGTCTGGCTATAGGGACTTGTGAGGCTTATACTGGGCAGAGAATTGCTGACTTGTCGAAGTATAGCTTTATTAGTGCTCCCACTATTCACAGCGTAAAATCCGGAAGCATGATATCAATTTTTATAGGGAATATTTTTCTCCAACCTGATACTATCACGTTCCCCAGCCTGTGAAAGACCAGTAATTACTGTCTGTACTGATCCTTTTTTTTTCTTTTTATCGGAATAATCAGCCAAGCTTCTAGCCGATTAACTGTTATTTTACCAGATTCTTCCCTCGCAATTACAGCACTGTATGTACTTCAGTTTTTTTAACCAGACAAATGTTTCCAGTTCTCACAAATGTTTACTTTTAATAAAACACTGGAAATAATGCAATACAATCGGTAAAAAGCCTTGAATCTCACCTTCAGGAACAACAGACTTCCTTTTAATGACCTGTTTGTGGCCCCCCACCCCTCAGTGCAATTCCCATTCATACTGTGCTATTTACTTTCCATTGTGTGTATGCCTTGGCTCTGGCTGACATTTATGTGTTAAGAGTGATAAATCAGGAGTAGTTCTCTGAATCATCTCCTTGTTATTCCAAGCGTTCTCTGTTTGGTGTTCCAACACATCTTCTCTTCCACACAATGCTGTCACTGGCACACCATGCCTGTATTATTCTATACTCCTCTGAGCTCTCTTCAGTAGTAATACTAAAGGACAGTTATGGTAATTGGCATCTCTTAAGGAGAAAAAAAGATTGAGTGATATGCTGAAGCCAAATGAAATAGCGCTATAGAGTTTGGGATAATGTTTTTGGTTGACTTGAAGTATAATTACCATTAGTTGTAGTTATGTGAGAATCTTTAAATCCTCTAGAATATGTCTCTTATGGAAATGGAGGATATCTAGTAAATGTTAAAGTAAACTTAACTCAGAAATAATCATAATGAATGATTATCTACTTATGTAAAGAGCTTTGCAAAAGTTATGCATCCTCTCCAGTATATGGAACTCGTAAAATAATTATGGCAAGCAGGTTTGGACTTAATAAGCACTGAAATGTTCCTACCTGCTTTGATCTTTTTGTCTTTACATTATATACTGACTATTTCAAATTCTTATATTGGGGTCCATTAATCATTAGCGAGTCAGTGGGTTTGTTCTGTATCCATGAATACCACAACGATACAGAAAGCAGTTTCTGTGGAATTTATCAATCTGTTGTTCCTCTTGGAGCTCTAGCAATAAAGTTGTTCCTAAATTTGCTTTCACCCTCTCATTAGCAGTATATCGCTGCCTGCAAAGGGTTTAGCCCTATGTGCATGAGTGGCCTCTATTGTGCATTATGATTTGACTTGGAGAGGATGAAGCACAGTAAAGGTGCGTATCCGCTAGCAGATAGTGGAACGACAGTACAATTACAATGTTGCAATCGTACAGTCGTTCCTCTTCCCCTGCAGTGCCTACACTGACCGATATGTCGTTCAGTGTAGGCACCCTCCCTCATCCCTGAACATAGTCAATCTGTCATTATCGGCAGATTGACCAGCATGTTCAGGCGATAATTGATGTCGAAAACGACCAGCGGGACCGCTCATCACTGGTCGTTTTCGATATTTTCATGCACGATTAATGAGCAATTTAACTATTTCGTTATCGTCAATCGCTCATTTTAGTTGGCAAGTGGATACGCGGCTTTACTTTGACTTTGTTGGTCCCATATTATCTGATCTAGGTAACACAATTAGCAGTGAAAATCTTGAGCCATTTTGCAGTCCTCATAGGGGCCCGTTTATTAATGATCGCACAAACACTGGCTCGGTTTAAGTGTCTGGAGCTTTTCAATTACTCCCGTGGTTAAGCCCATGATTGGCCCTTAACACTGATTTCTGCTCGCACCCACCTGAGGGCACGAGCAGAAATCCGTACTATCTAGTACCTCAGGGGCTAGTAGGGAGCTTACCGCATGTGGTAACTGCATCACGCCAATTACTTAGCTCGGCAGATGGAGTTTACCTTGATTAAGCCCCGGCATTGGTCGTGGAAAGGTGCACCTCACGTGTTAAGTGTCAGGCGCAATGCAGTCAGTTGAATAGCTCTGGGTGCTAAACCCAGTAGCTACATCCCCGCAGTGCTAATTGAATTGCCCCTATTGAGGTTTATCAGCTAATGGTTTTATGAAGTTGATGGCCATGTTACATTGGTCGAAGTATCAAGCCTTTTAAATAGTGGACAAGTAGAGAAATTGTCCGTAGCAACCAATCAGCTTCTAACTATCATTTTAGTGGTTGGGTATGAGATCCCGGTGGTCGGGATGCTGCTGGTCCGAAAACCGACAGCGGCATCCCGATAGTAAGAATCCCGACACCCATAAGGAATCAAGGTAAGACTAACCCTCCGCTCCCCTTCCCCGCATCCAAAACATTCACTCCCCGCTGTAACCTCCCCCCTTAGTGCCTAAGCCTAACCCTGCACCCTAACTCTTCCCCCTAATGCCCGATACTTACCTTCGGGATGTCGGCGATCGGGATTTCAGTGCCAGTATTTCGCCCGTCGGCATCCCACACGCCGGGATGCTGACTACTTCCTTTTTATAGAGCATACTTAATAAATGCTAGCTAGAAGCCAATTGGTTGTTATGGTCAACTTCAATCTTTTTAGGAGGCTTGATATATCTCTGACAATGTGTTGATGATAACATCGATGCTAAACCTTCAATGCCCCATCCCTTGTACAGTGTGGATTTCTCAGGAAGTTACTTTATGCTGGTCCCTATACAGTACATTCCCTATTTCTACTTCAGGGTCCATAGGGTATCCACAGGATACCTTGGGGTATAGGTGTGACGTCAGTCGCAGGGCACCAAAGAGTTAAGCTTTCAGCCTCCCAGGATGCACTAGGTCCCCCTCCTATACCCCGCCCCCGGGCCAAGGCACCTCAGTTTAGTTTGGTGCCCGACCGGAGTCGGGTGCACCTGTTGGAGTGGGGGCTAGAAGAGCCCCTGAAGCTTTTTCTTCATGCAGCTGTGGCTGCACATCTGGATGAACAGCATGGACAGTCAGTCCTGACGTCCATGCTGTCTTCCCTACACCCCGCCGGTACCAGAACGCCGGTACTGATCCGGGGATGCTGGTAGGCGTCTGGGGTCACAGCTAGCGGTGACCCCAGATGTTCCGGACCATGGCCGGATTCAAGGGGGACAGAGGTAAGCAGCGGGGTTCCGCGGTGGGTCCCCGCTGATCACATGGTCCTAAGTCCCCAGGCAGGGGGCTCCCTGGGGACTGGCTGCAGCGTGGAGCCAGGCGACCAACCTGCGCTTCCACTACCCCCTGGGACAGCGGACCGCAGCAGAGCGGTAGCGCTGCGGCGTCCCAGGGGTTAAATGCATGCCAGGGGAGCGCGCCTTCCCTGTCTCACAGCCGGCGCCTCCCCCGCTGCACACAGCCCTCTCTGCACTGTGCTGACTGGTCCTGTGTCAGCGCTCCTCCCTCAGGCCAGCTTCTCTCTGCTCCTCGGCGGCCATCTTCTCTGCAACGCATGGTGAACGCTGCTGGAAGTCTGGAAGGAAGCATCGTGGTCTGGGTCCCCCCGCATACCTCTCCTCCGCTGTGGCTCAGGTCTGTGTATGCAGCGCTGTGTCCTACCAGGCCCTGTGTCTGTGTAGTTGAGTGATCAGCGCTGTTAGTGCAGGAATTGTTATTTCTCTGCATTGTATGTGACTGTGCTAGCGCTGCCTGTAACTTTTCTTCTCTAAACTGTCAGCTTTATTACTGTCCCTGTTCTTTCTGCTAAAGCCCTTGCGGTGCGGTGCTGCAGGGTGGTCTCTCGCCTATTTAATACTTAATTGGTGAGAGAGGTCACATACGTGGTGCCATCATGTCTGAAAGTGATTTTCCCCTCCGGCTACAGTGTACCACGTGCAAAGTACCGTTAGCGGAGGGGGAGGGTAGCGCGGAGGGCCTTTGCCGGCAGTGTTTGTCCATGGCGCGGCCTATTACGGTTACAGCACCGGTACAGGAGCCGCCCTGGGCTTGTTTCGCTCAGGCGTTAACAGCTTTAGTGGGCCAGTTAGCTCCGCAGCCCGCGTTTACTCCGATGGGTTTGTCCCAGCAGTCTGTGGTGTCGTCACCCATGCAGGGGTTCCCACGACAATTGGTGGTACCCCACAGTCTCCCTATTTCCCCGCTCCCGGGTTCTCAGAAGCCAGCGTGGGTTAACTCCCTGACGAGTTCTGTACAGCACTTGTCGGATGTGTTGCAAGGGGAGTCTGTGATGCGGCCTCATAAAAGGCCGGTGGCGTCTCTGTCCGCTCCTTATGAGGATGACGAAGGGACGTCTGATGATGGGGAGATTCTGGATCCTTACGATCAGGAACCTTTCCATACTAAGGACGCTGATGCTAAGTCCAAAGTATATATTCCTGGACTTATTCGGGCGGTCCGCACAGCCTTGGTGATTGAGGACGAAGTTCACCCAGCGGCTAAATCTAAGTATGCCTTTTTCAAAGATGTGAAGGGCGATGCCACAGTCTTTCCTCTTTCGGGTCAGTTGGTGGACCATTTAGAGGAGGCGTGGAAACAACCTGGCAAAAGATACCAGCCGCAGAGACGCCTGGCGGTGGCTTATCCGTTCGCGGATAATTATTTTGCTAAGTGTGAATCCCCTCCACAGGTGGATTCTCACGTGACCCGTCTTGTCCGTAGTGCCACATTGCCGATGCCATCCATGTCCTCCCTTAAGGATGCTACGGACCGCAAGGTAGAAATCTGCCTGAAGTCTGCTTATTCCCTTGCAGGGGGGGCAGCACGGCCGGCTATGGCCATTTGCTGGGTTGCCAGAGCGATGGAGCGCTGGGCGGATTCATTAGAGGCTTCTTTTGAATCCGACTGTCCGGCCGAACAGGCGGAGTTGATTGGCAATCTCCGTGATTCGGCCACCTACATCAACGAGGCGGCTCTAGACATTAGTACTCTGGTGTCTAGAATTTCTTCAGCAGCGGTAGCTGCTCGTCGCACCTTGTGGCTGCGATCCTGGAAGGCGGACGCAGATCCAAGAAAGGTCTGGAAGCGTTGCCGTTTACCGGAGAAGTTCTCTTCGGTCCGGATCTGGATAAGATTGTGGCCACGCTGGCGGCAGCCAAATCTGCTTGTCTCCCGTCGGCCGCTGCTCCTTCTGGTTCTGGACCATCGTCCTTTCGGTCATCTAGGGCCCAGGGCAGGCCCAAACCACAGTCGTTTCCTCGACAGGCTGGCCCTAAGAAATCGGTCAAGCCCCGGAAACAGGCATGGAGTACCAGACGTCCGGCCCCCAAGCCAGATGACAAGCCTGCGGCCTGACGGTCCGGGTCTCCCCTTGGGGGATCCCAGGGTGGGAGGCCGCCTGCTGCAGTTCTCCCGGTGTTGGTTGTTCACTACGACAGACACTTGGGTTCTGGAGGTGGTCTCTCACGGGTACGCCCTCTCCTTCCGGCACAGACCCCCGGCTCGATTCTTCACCACGGGTCTACCATCAGACCGGAACAAGGCTACGGAGCTGCGGAAGGTATTGCACACTATGCTCCAGGCTGGAGTTATAGTGCCTGTTCCATTCTCCCAGAGGGGCCAGGGTTTCTATTCAAATCTTTTTTTGGTACAGAAACCCAATGGGTCATATCGTCCGATTCTCAACCTCAAAGCACTCAACAAGTCTTTGCGGGTCCCGAAGTTTCGGATGGAGACCCTACGGTCCATCATTCTGGCGCTGGAACCTGGGGACTACATGGTGTCATTGAACTTACAGGACGCTATGGCGGTCATGGCGGCTTCTCTGCGGCTGCAAGGAGTCCGCATGTTGCCGTACTTGGACGACCTGTTATTGGTGGCAGGATCTCCAGAGCTCCTGTTACACCACTTGGACCTGACCATTGCACTGCTGCAATGGCACGGCTGGCTAATCAACTGGCAGAAGTCCACTCTAATCCCGTCTCGGAGGATTCTGCATCTTGGAGCCTTATTGGACTCGGGACAGCAAAGGATCTTCGTGACGGAGGACAAGATCTCTGCTTTACAGTCAAGGGTGCGCAGTTGTCTGCACAGCCGCCGGGTGTCCTTACACTCGGCGATGAGGTTACTGGGCTCCATGGTGTCGGTGTTCGACATGGTGGAATACGCCCAGTTTCACTCCAGACCTCTGCAGCACCTGATCCTGTCCAAGTGGAACGGGCTGCCTCAGTCTCTGAAGTTCCAGACGATTGTGCTCACCCCGGAGGTTCGCCTGTCCCTTGCGTGGTGGTTAAAGACGACCCACCTCAACAAGGGACGTCCGTTCTGGGTTCCAAATTGGGTCCTGTTGACAACGGACGCCAGTCTTCGGGGCTGGGGAGCAGTTTCGGGTCCACACTTGTTCCAGGGCAGGTGGACACCGACAGAAGCGGAGCTTCCAATAAATATCTTGGAACTCCGTGCGGTCTTCAATGCTCTCCTGCAGGCACAGCGGTTTCTCCAGGGTCACCCGGTGCAGGTCCAGTCGGACAATGCTACCACCGTGGCCTACATAAACAGGCAAGGAGGAACTCGCAGTCGGGCGGCTCTCGTAGAGGTCTCTCGGATCCTGGTTTGGGCGGAGCGCAATCTTCCGGCCATATCAGCGGTCTTCATCCCGGGAGTGCTAAATTGGGAGGCAGACTTTCTAAGTCGCCAGGACGTTCATCCAGGGGAATGGTCCCTGCACCCGGACGTTTTTCAACTACTGGTGGACAGGTGGGGTCTTCCAGAAATCGACCTCATGGCGTCCCGGCACAACAACAAGTTGCCGGTGTACGGGTCTCGCACAAGAGACGAAGGGGCGTCTCTGGTGGATGCTCTGTCCGTCCGGTGGACGTTCAGGTTCGCATACCTGTTCCCTCCGGTCTCCCTTCTTCCACGGGTAATCCGGAAATTCAAACAGGAAGGAGGGACGCTCCTGTTGATAGCTCCCGCGTGGCCCAGACGGCACTGGTTCTCAGACCTTCAGGGTCTGTCCGTGGACAGTCCTCTGCGGTTGCCGCTACGACCGGACCTTCTGTCTCAGGGTCCTTGTCTTCACCCGGACCTGACTCGGCTGTCTTTGGCGGCGTGGCTGTTGAGACGGCCATGCTGAGGTCCTGGGGGTTTTCCAGCTCTGTGGTGCGTACCATGTTACGAGCTCGGAAACCGTCTTCCGCGAGGATATACCATCGCGTGTGGCATATGTTCTTCCAGTGGTGTCGACCGAGAGGTTATGCACCGCGGGAGTTTCGTCTGTCTCGGATTCTCGCCTTCCTGCAAGCGGGACTAGAACATGGGCTTCGCCTTGCTTCTTTGAAGGTACAGTTTTCGGCCCTATCTGTCTG
This sequence comes from Taudactylus pleione, assembly GCA_031769625.1. Lineage (NCBI taxonomy): Eukaryota > Metazoa > Chordata > Amphibia > Anura > Myobatrachidae > Taudactylus > Taudactylus pleione. The sequence continues at coordinate 3,056,199 of JAUIMM010000289.1, read as the reverse complement.
GTTTCACCGTAGGATTGCTACAATCCCGGATGTGCGCACCTTTATGCAAGGTGTTCTCCGTATTCAGCCGCCCTTTGTTCCACCTGTGGCGCCTTGGGATTTGGCTGTGGTCCTGAGGGCTCTCCAAGGACCGCCGTTTGAACCACTGGGCTCAGTGGATATTAAATGGCTAACAGCTAAGACTGTTTTCCTTCTGGCCGTTGCTTCAGCCAGACGTGTTTCTGAGTTAGGGGCTCTTTCTTGTAGACCCCCTTTCTTGGTTTTTCATGGGAACAGGGCAGTGCTCCGCACTCGGCCCAAGTTTCTTCCCAAAGTTGTTTCCCAGTTTCATGTTAACGAGGAAATAGTTGTTCCGGCCTTTAACTCACCGGGTCTTTCCGTGGGTGAGGCCTCTTTGGATGTTGTGCGGGCCTTAAGGACTTATGTTGACCGCACTTCTTTGTTTAGGAAGTCGGACGCTTTGTTGTCCTCTATGGCTTCTGTAAAAAGGGTTGGCCTGCTTCAAAGCAAACTTTGGCAGCCTGGATCCGTATGGCTATTTCTGAAGCTTATCTTCATGAAGGCCTACCGGTCCCTCCTTCTCTGAAGGCTCATTCCACTAGGTCTGTGGGTCCTTCGTGGGCAGCTCGACGTGGTGCCTCGGCAGTTCAGATCTGCAAGGCTGCTACGTGGTCTTCTGTCCATACCTTCGTGAGGTATTACTGGTTTGACACCTTCGCCTCTCAGGATGCTTCCTTCGGGCGGCGGATTCTCCTTTCTGCACAGGAGCGTCCCCACCCTTAAAGGATACTGCTTTGGGACATCCCCAAGGTATCCTGTGGATACCCTATGGACCCTGAAGTAGAAAATATGAGATATGGTAAGAACTTACCCTTGTTATCTCTATTTCTACGAAGTCCATAGGGTTCCACAGGACTCCCGCCCTGTCGCACCTGTGCTGCAGATGGGCTTTGCTCTGGTCACCGGTTTTCCGTCTCCCTCTGGTGAGAATGTGATTCTTGTATGTGTCCAGATCTTTGTTCTCTCTCTTCCTTCTCCTCCTCCGGCCTATGGCTTGGTAACTAACTGAGGTGCCTTGGCCCGGGGGCGGGGTATAGGAGGGGGACCTAGTGCATCCTGGGAGGCTGAAAGCTTAACTCTTTGGTGCCCTGCGACTGACGTCACACCTATACCCCAAGGTATCCTGTGGAACCCTATGGACTTCGTAGAAATAGAGATAACAAGGGTAAGTTCTTACCATATCTCATATTTTCCTGTTTCATTTTTGCTCTGTGAGCATGGGAATGGCAGTAAGAATGAATTAACATGCTCTTTCCACCTGTTACATTTATTTCTCATGCCCTTGCTCTACAGAGATGCATAATAAAAACAAGATTGTAATCCGCAATAAGAAGTAGGCAGGTGTAAAATGTATAAATCCTATTCTTGTCTACAGGTTACAGAACGTCTCAGCTTCACCCAGCTGCTACACCCACTTGTTGAAAGTGCACACACCCAGAAACCTCTGAGCTGCTGGCTTTTTGCCATCACGTGCCCTATTCCTTAATACATACAATTTGCAGAAGGCAGATATTTTATGTCTAAACATAATTCAAAGCCTTTACATTCACATTCTATATATGCACACACTCAAATGGAAATTCCCTCCACGGTTCATTGCATCTCCCAACAAGGGCAAGAGAACTTGGGTGCTTGGTACAGTGCACAAGTGGAGTAGAAATTTATTTTTCCTTGCTGTTATAGAAAGGTGACTACGGGGTCTATGTACTAAGCAGTGATAAGTGCCAGCTAATCAGCTTCCAACTGTCATCTCACAGGCTGTGTTTGAAAAATTACAGATGGGAGCTGATTGGCTGGCACTTACCACTTTTCACTGTCACTTATCACTGTTTAGTACATAGACCCCTACATCCTGATTTGTGTAACGTGAGGAAAGGCCGGTTGCTGTCCAGTTATAATTGTGAAAAATAGCTAGAGCAGATATAGAGGGGAATCCAATTAGCTGCAGGGTTTATCCCATGGCTAATTATCCGCAGCCGGTAATCCAGTTAGCTGGGTTAACCCCGCGCATTATCTTCCCTAGGTGGACTTTTTTTTTTTTTTTTTGCAGCTTCAGGAGCTGCAAGGAAAAGGCACCATTGAGGATTTCACGTGCAGGGAAACCCATTGACTCCGCAATTTTCGTGGAATCGGTGATTTTCCGCGCCTTAACCCCTGATTTACCGTGCAGGGAAAATGCTATTTCATTAAATAGCATTTCTCCACGCGGTGCAGCTTATTAGCTGCGGCTAATTGGATTCCCCCCGTAATCTACTGGACGCCCTAACCCCCAAATCAGGTCCTACAGTTGTTGTTATTATTATTAATATTATTAACCTTTATTTATATGGCACCACAAGTGTTCCGCAGCACCTTACAAAGTACATAAACAGGTGAACAAGAAACTAGTAATTTACAGTCTAATACAATATAGCCGGGATCGACAAATGTTTCTAAAATCTGGTAGCCAGCTTAAAAATATAGGAGCCAGACCATCGTCCCAAACCAAAACCTTTTACGCTACCCCAAATGCTTGGGGTGACCCACCTATTTGCCTTTTGGTGACCTGGGCCTAACGCCCAGGTCACTCCTATTTTGGGGGGCAGATACCTTTTATATTGGGCCTAATGCCCCCTATGTAGCCCAGTCCTTGTGCCCGCTTATATGCACACAGGCCTATTGCCTGATATACCCCACAGGCCTAGTGCCCGACCTCCCTGGTGGTCTAGGGAGGGGTTAATAGTAGGCATCACAGAGGGCCTACCTGCTATGGTGGAAGAGGCTGCAACCCGCAGTCCTCTCCGGCCCTCAGCCGCATTCTTCTGCTGCTTGCCCGTCCTGGCCAGCGACGACGCCTCTTTTCTTCTTTCAGCCGGTGCCTTCTTTTTTTGTTCACAGCGCCTTCTGGCCTCTTACTCGGCCGCCGGAACGCTTTTCTCTTCTTCGGGAGGTCTTGTCTCCTCCCCCTCCGCCGCCGAACTGCTCTTTCCCACTCGGCGGCATCTAATACAAGATGCCGTGAGTAGGCGGGGCTATGATGCGGCGAGCTGTGATTGGCTCGTCGCGTCTGCCTCCTATTTGCTGCTGGACCGCGAGCCGTGTTTGGCTCACGGCCAGAGCCAAACACCCACCGCTGTATCAAGGCTACCTGGTGATGGGCTACAGTAAGCCCGGAGCCAAGTCCTGCCCGCCGCCACTTTACCACTGGTGGTAGGGACCAGGCGGTCCCTTCAGCAGGTACCACCCGCTTCTGCTTATCCAACGTTGGGAGCAGAAACTGCATCCCAGCGCCGGCCAGCCACTTGATCCCAGCACGGCATTGCAAAATCCAGTTGCTAGGTCTGAAAACTTGGTCGCCCTGGACATGGTTTGAACACTTTGCTGCATTAGCTATCATAACACAATTGTAAGGAGTAGAAGAAAGGATAAGGAGAAGCACAAGAGGGAAGAGGGCCCTGCTTGAGAGAGCTTACATTTTAAAGGGGGGGTAAGACAAACAAATGTGACACAGATGTGGTAGACAGGGAGGAAAGAGCATGTAGCAGCGGGTTAGAAGAGCTGGAAGGTCTTGATGAAGTAGTGGGTCTTGAGAGCCCATTTGAAGATTTGTGGAGAGAGCGTTACAAAGGTAGGGGGCAGCACGGGCAAAAGGAGGCGGGAGTGGGAGTTCCACTGCGTATGTGTAATCTGGCTAGCTGGGTTAAGTGTATAAATATTGCTGGACACTGGATGAAGAGGTAAGTCTACTTATTGCTTCCACCCAGTATCTCTGCACAGCTGAGTATCACTCTAATACATCCTGAGACCATTCATGTGTTGGGTAGCTTCTCAGCCAAGGGAGTGGCATCACCCACAATTTTGCCTAAGAACACAGCCATGAACAAAGAATGGTACCAAAACATCCTCCAAGAGCAACTTCTCCCAACCATCCAAGAACAGTTTGGTGAAGAACAATGCCTTTTCCAGCATGATGGAGCACCTTGCCATAAGGCAAAAGCGATAACTAAGTGGCCTGGGGGACAAAACATCGAAATTTTAGGTCCATGGCCAGAAAGCTCCCCAGACCTTAATCCCATTGAGAACTTGTGGTCAATCCTCAAGAGGCGGGTGGACAAACAAAACTCCACAAATTCTGACAAACTCCAAGCATTGATTAGGCAAGTATGGGCATCCATCAGTCAGTATGTGGCCCAGAATTTGATTGACAGCATGCCAGGGCGAATTGCAGAGGTCTTGAAAAAGAAGGGTCAACACTGCAAATATTGACTCTTTGCATAAACTTAATGTAATTGTCAATAAAAGCCTTTGACACTTATGAAATGCTTGTAATTTTACTTCAGTATACCATAGTAACATCTGATTAAAAGGTCTAAAAACACTGAAGCCGCAAACTTTGTGAAAACCAATACTTGTGTCATTCTCAAACCTTTTGGCTGTACATGCTGAATCAGCCAATGTTTCCTATGCATGCAAAAATAAATATATTTGCTCCAGAAGCAAATTGCTCCTTTTCTGTTGCTTTTCTTTAATTTGCTCCTAACTCAGGGCTATAATTGGCAAGATTGAAAAAATCCATCAATTTCAAACTATTCCTCTATAAACTTGCTGTGTTGGCAGCTGGGAGCAGCCAAAACGACAAGACGGGGGTGTGACGGCGCATCGTGGCCCTGCCCCAGCTAAACAATGCCATGATTACTAACATTGTAAAGCAGGGGGTGGGCAACGATGGCGCAATTTAGGTAAAATTGCATCAGCAAATGTCCGGACCAGCAACTTCACTCGACACCTAGGCGGCGTCGGGCAGGATCCGGAACACTTGTCTTCTCTTCCGGGCATCTAGGAGAGCTGCCCCAAATTTGAGAGCCTTCCGCACCTTCAGGGAGATTAGGCAAGTATGATCCTTAGGAAGACAAAACAAATAGTCAGCAAGGCAGCTGCCAATTTCTTTTCTGTAGGAAAATAAATTCCTCTGTGACCCCTTACATGGCAATCCGATTAATTCCGAACTACCCCGATAATCGTAGCTATAGGTAATCTTTTGTGTAAGAAAGTCATACAATACACTTTTAAATATCTCCACGAATTTTATAGTATAACTACCCTCCCAGTGTAGAACCCCTTTCTATGTCAGACCTTTTGTGTTCACTTTGTACTTGTTTAAATACTGATTATATCACCCATAATACACCTTACATCTCTTTATGGCTAGCACTACTGAAATGGAGCACACACTAGACAGATGAGAACACAAACATTTTCCTATAACTTCAACTTTCCTAGTGATAGGAGCTACAATATTGATTGTATTAACTGGTAACAAGGACACTCCCTTGAAACCCAAAAGTGTTCATTTGTGCATGCAAATAAATGGAGCTTACAGTGTACATAAAATTGTGCTGCAATGCTTACACTCCAGGCTGCAAGTGCAAATATTAGTGGTCATTGGTTCATGGATATTACTAGTGTTAATACTTGTAAAAACATTTTGATACCATTGTGCTAAAGACCCATCTGTCATCAATGGCAGTTTTTTTTTTTTGCTTGCCATGGGGGCACCTGTCACACATAAATGCCTTGTTAATCATGACAAAACAGAGCACACCGTCATTTTCATACAAATGTATGGGGACATTGCGGTTGTTCGATTTATTAAGTCTGAATTGCAGCAAGTAGCGTATGTAAGGAACGTTAGATTTCTGGGTATTTAGCTCATTTTTATTGAATAGGGCCTTGCCTTAAGGTGATAAGTGGGGAAAATATATACTGTTTATATTATTTGGTATAATATGAGTAGAAATGTTCTGCTTTATATGGGGAACTAATCCTAAGGGCTCTATTTAGAAAGAAAGGTGATCAGTTGTATAATTTTGCGGCATTTCAGATTGATTTTGTATTTATATTAAATGTAATGCTAGGACAGAACACACAGTAAAGGTCTGTCCCGGCAAAAAGTTACCAATGCGAAATACATCCGTATATGTACAGCGCCAGGTCCAGAGTGGGTGTGTGTGATTGGACAGTGCATTATGGGAGAAAAAGCAACAGATCATTCTCTGCCCTGCTTTTTCTCTGGGTCTGGTGATATATGTGTACATAACGCTATGGCATCTTCCAATGGCGTTGTTTTTTACACAATATATACGAATGGCAAAAATTGGTTCCTTTAAATTGTGGAAGCGAAAAGCCACCATTGTAAGCTGAGGGGTTGTCAATTCTCCACTGTTTCATAATTTTATAGATAAGGAAAAGTGATTTTATCCTGCTAAAAAGCAAGAGGTAACATAGGTCCTGATTCACTACCATACGCAACTGCGGTTACGCACGCAATCGGCTGATTGTTTCCTACTGTGCATGCATCGCAGTGCGCGAACTAGCCACTGCCATTGGGACTATGATCGCAGTGACTACGCAGAGTGATTGACAGGAAGTGCCGTTTGTGGGTGGTGATCGTAGTGAATCGGGCCCATATTACTTTATAAGTAGATACCTGAAATCCTATTTAACCAGTTAACTGACAGTCACTTTTTTTTTTTTTTTTAATAATTGAATACATTTTTTAAATATCTGTAAAAATATATTTAAATAGTTATTTAAAAAACAGGCCCATATTACTTTATAAGTAGAAACCTGAAATCATATTTAACCAGTTAACTGACAAAATTATATATATCCCATTGTAATTTTATTTAATCAGCCCCCCCTGCTACAGCTGATCTCTGCACATGCAGAGATCAGCATATTTGTGCTCTGAGGGAAACTATGGCACTGATTCAGAGCTGAACGCTCTGAGCAGAACGCTCGCTCTGAATCAGGGCCGTCCTATTTAAATGTGGAGCGGCCTTATGGACGCTCGCATAGCTGTGGGTTACCACCCACAGCTTATGCGAGCGTCCATGATGATTGTCAAGACCATCGGGCTTGCGATGAGACCCTGCGGTAGGGTCTCGCTGCCGCAAGCCCAGGAGTGATTTTGGCTCTATCAGAGCCAAAGTCACTCACACTGACATCATTACTGATGTCAGTGGGGCCGGACTCAGACGGTAGGCGTTCCCATGGGAACGCCTCCGTTTGGCCGGCACACCCACCAAAGGGGGCGTGCTGTCAGTCACCATCGACAGAACGCCCCCTTTAGTGCGAGACCCCGAGCGACGTATTTCTCGTCGCTCCCCGGGTCTCGCGCATGCGCACGGCGGAGCTCCCTCCGTCGTGCGCATGCGCATTCTCACAACATCGACCTGCTTGCGAGCGAACTTTGCTCGCGAGCGGGTCTGAATGACCCCCAATGTTCCCCTCCTCACACTTTTACTTTAGGCAGTGGTCAGACAAAGAAACTGCACCATTGATGGTGCGACTGATGGTGGAGTCTAGGGATGCCCCACTCATTATCACGGCGTGCACGGATGAAAAAAGTGCACATCTCAGTCCTTTCACATTTGGCTGAACGCATGTACTCAAGGGAAAGAGTTTGTAGGACATTTGCATAAACTTACAGATGGGGATCGCCAATAGACGTTGCTGCGTACGCTTTTGTATGCGAATCTGGCCCACAGGGTTTTGGTGGATAATTTCTCGTTTTCATTTGCTCTTTGTGGTTGCGGACTATTCAAATTGCTCAATTCACCAGCAATTTTTATTTTTTCTGTGATTGCTTTACCAGCTGATCGGTGGGAGGGTATGGTGGGACTTGTAGTATGACAACCGCTAGAGAGCCACAGATTTGGCAGACCTGCTTTAATCTGTACACATGTGCTAGCACTTGCAGTGGGTTAATCAGAAACCTCTGTCTCATGTATGTCCAAAGGAAACGCCTTCTATTTATAAATACAAATACAGATTTTTATTTATATGGCATGGGATACATGGCTCAGATCATTCAAACTTGAAACTAGACTAAAGGCCGGTACACACTAGACGACGTCTAGTGTGTATGACCTCGTTAGCAATGGGACCTGGCAGGGGTGCCGGCATCGGCAAGTTCTACACACTTGCCATTGCCGGCAGCGTTGGTGCGACGACGCAGGGCTTGCTGCATTCGGTATCACCCGTCGGACCTGCATGCAGGACCAATGGAGGATGCCGCTGGAGTGTGCATTGTCAGTGACATAGCGGGTACACACTAGACTGTGTGTATGTGCCTGATATGTCGCTACGATCTGCCAGATCAGACGACATATCGTCTAGTGTGAACCCAGCTTTAGGACCTGATTTTGAGTTGGACGCAAAAGCTCACGCAGCTTGTCTTTTGGCAGTCACCAGTCTGAGTTTATGCAATTGCTGCTACAAGCTTCTTCCCTTGTGTACAGCCATTCATATGAAAGTGCAAGGTCTGAGACACCCACTTTTAGCGTCCATGCACACTGTAATACTGATAGGTGCATCCTTACACGCCACCAATCAGTCTCGCCAACGAAACTTGAAGCAACCCTATGGCAGGTGCAATTTTTCTATCTGACCATGGCTTCCTATGCTTGCTGTGGTGTTTTTGTGAACGCAGCCGCTTGCATTGACACACCTGTGAAGCTCGCATAGCACGCTTATTGAACGTAGCATTTCTAGCTGCCGTCCAGGAACGCCCATAACTATTCCGCAACATTCCTGATGACGTCTATCCAATTTGCAGCAGCACCTTTGCCTGCACACTGTGTAACGCATGCACTGTAGGAGCTGTCAGAATGTTATGCGCAGTCCCAACAAATCGCTCAACTATGTGAACATCGGCATTGTATTGCGCTCTGAATCGGGCCCTTAATGTTTTTATCTGTATGTAAAATGTAATGACTAATGTGCAGAAATAAGTGCTATGCCAAGTTGCTGATCATAGTAATAGGTAAATAAAAAGAAGCCATCAAGGGCCTTATACAGGGTCTATGCACAAATGTAAAATGCTTCCTCACCTACCCTCCGAAAAACAAAATGCATTTGGCTGCTTATACAAAGTTTGGACGCTAATGTGATGTGTGATCAACTCTGCATGGATGGTACATATGCCCCCCCCCCTCCTCCTGCAAATAACTGGAGCAATGCGGCAAGAATACAGCAGGAGGTGTGGCTTCACTATGAGTACAAAAGATGGTCAAAACTAGAGTACCTCATTTATATACAGTAAATGGCTGGAAACTAGTACCCAACTCCTCTGTGCCTCCGGTCAGCTGATCGCCGGGATCCTGCTCTGTGACTGCGGCATCTGACTTGTCCTGTAAAACGGCCTCTAGGTGGCGGCACATGTGCAGTCATAAAGTCAGGTTTATTTTTTGCGAAAAATACCCTGAGACTGTGCAGAGAGGATTTGCAGGGTCAGAGCTTATTTTTACAGGCTCTGCCCCTGCATGCGATATTTAATACATCCTTGTGGTGTATTCAAATATCGCATTGCGATTTTGGGCAAAATTATCACATCCCATCCACATTTGAGATGTGGATTGTGATAAATAAGCCCCTAATACAGTGGTTCCCAAACTGGGTGCCTCAGGGCACTTTCAGGGGTGCCACAGGTTGGTGGTCTGGGACCAAATCAAATTATTTATGATCAGTGTGATTGGCAGCTGCCAGGACTGATTTTGCCTATCAAAAAATAGGTGGACAAACAGAAGTGTAACCCTATGCACCACCACATAAGTGACCCTAAGGATGACAGATACTTAATTTAATAATTTTTTTTCTGAATTTCTCAATATTGGTCTACGTGTACTGTAAAAACCAATGCTGATATTGTAGGGCGCTGTGATTCAAGAAAGTTTGGGAACCACTGCCCTAATAAACAAAGCAACAGCTTTCCTCTTTCCAAACTGAGTAGGAAACATGCTTTGTTTTTGAAAAATGAATGTTCATTACACTGTAATCCAGCAATTGCATCACAACTGCATCAATTCTACTATATTTGCATAGCTATGTCTAGGATGCATTCAGCAAATCAAACGCAGTCATTATCCTCATCAGCTTGCAACTTGCATCATGGATGGAATTCCGCAAGTCGTCCCCCTTCAAGCAGCCGATGTTTGGTGGCCATCTCGAGACACCTTACGGGACTTTTGCTGCATCTACCAGCCGCCATCATCCCCCATCCTGGCCCCCATTTTGCACTTACCACTAGGGAGTAGTAAGTGCAAAATGAGTCGTCAGGGCAAAAAGCATGCATGGGGAGTTCACGCACATGCACACGTAAAAATGAGTAAGTTGTGTTTAAGTCCAACTGCATGAGACCCTTTGTGTACAGCAGGGATGGGGAACCTCAAGCCCGGGGGCCGTATAAGGCCCCCGGAATCATTTGGTCTGGCCCTATGAGCTTTTTTATGCTAGCCTCAATTGGCTAGCAGGGTGCCTAGAATTGCACTGTGCAGCCAAAATCTAGGCAGCAGTGCCACCTGGATCGTCCTTAGGACGCTTTAAACGGCCACACCGCTGCCCTTACAGCTCCCGGAGCATCCTCAGAATGCGCCGGGTATTGCTGTAATCACCGGTGATTGTGGCCCCTCCCCTGTGTGACATCACATGGAGGGGGCGTGGCCTGCACCAGGCACGCGGATAATGTTATATATATCAAAATGGCCCTCGGTAGTAAAAAGGTTCCCCACCCCTGGTGTACAGCAAAACATTGACCATTGCCAAATAAAGGATTCAGTATACATTGTCCACATCTGCATCATCCTATTGACATGTTTATAATGTGGACAAAACATTCCTGGTGATCTGCTTGGATTGACAGTGAGCTGCTGAGGACTTCTGGCGGATCCAGAGGCGCTGAATATGACTAATCCTAACCCCTAACCCTCCCCTCCTGTAGCCTATCCCTAACCCTTTGCTGCCTGTCTGTGCGGAATGTCAGCGTTTCACACATTTTAATTGTAAAAATGACAACATTTTGCACATGTTGGCATGTTCAATGTTGACATTTTAAATGTTAACATCATAACTGTCAACATTGTAAATGTGAACATTTTGACTACACTGCAGACCATTTTGCACTGGTGGTGAATTTATAGTAACCAACCATGATAGCCTCCAGAGCTGCCACTGGTACTAACCACTGCATACTGGCAACACCCCACAAGACCTGCTATTTTGGAGATGCTCTGGACCAGTCATCTAGCCATCAGAATTTGGTCCATGTCACAGTTGCTCAGATCCTTATGATTGCCCATTTTCCTGCTTCCAACACCACAACTTCAAGAATTGAATGTCCACTTGCTGCCTAATATATTCCACCCACTGACAGGTGCCATTGTGACGAGATAATCAATGTTATTCACGTCACCTGTCAGTGGTTGTAATGTTATGGCTGTTGGATATGGAGAGAGAGAGAGAGATTATCCCTCTCTCCCGCCCCCTCCTCTCTCCCCCCCCCCTCCTCTCTCCCGCCCACCCCTCTCCTCCCCCCCCCCCCCCCCTCCTCTCTCCCCCCCCCCTCCTCGCTCTCTCTCACTCCCACCACCCCCCCCCCCCCCCCCACGCAGCCATAACATTGCAACCACTGACAGGTGACGTGAATAACATTGATTATCTCGTCAAAAAAAAAAATAAAAAAAATATATATATATATATATATACACACACACACACACACACAGTCAGGTCCATAAACATTGGGACATTGACAGAATTTTCAGATTTTGGCCTCTATTCACCACCACAATGGTTTTGAAATGAAACAATCAAGATGTGCTTTATCTGCAGACTTTCAGATTTAATTTGAGGGTAATTACATCCAAATCGGGTGAACGGTGTAGGAATTACAACAGTTTCAATATGTGCCTCCCACTTTTTAAGGGATCAAAAGTAATGGGACTATCAACTCAAAAGCTATTTCATGGACAAGTGTGAGCTAATCCCTCGTTATTTCATTATCAGTTAAGCAGGTAAAAGGTCTGGAGTTGATTCTAGGTGTGACATTTGCATTTGGTATCAGTTGCTATCAACTCTCAATATGAGATCCAAAGAGCTGTCACTATCAGTGAAGCAAGCCATCATTAGGCTGAAAAATCAAAATAAACCCATCAGAGAGATAGCAAAAACATTAGGTGTGGCCAAATCAACTGTTTGGAACATTCTTAAAAAGAAAGAACGCACCGGAGAGCTCAGCAACACCAAAAGACCCGGAAGACCACGGAAAACAACTGTGGTGGATGACAAAATAATTATTTCCCTGGTGAAGAAAAACCCCTTCACAACAGTTGGCCAAATCAAGAACACTCTCCAGGAGGTAGATGTATATGTGTCAAAGTCAACAATCAAGAGAAGACTTCACAAGAGTGAATATAGAGGGTTCACCACAAGATGCAAACCATTGGTGAGCCACAAAAAACAGGAAGACCAGTTTAGAGTTTGCCAAACAACATCTAAAAAAGCCATTACAGTTCTGGAACAACATCCTATGGACAGATGAGACAAAGATCAACTTGTACCAGAGTGATGGGAAGAGAAGAGAAGTAAAGGAACTGCTCATGATCCAAAACATACCACCTCATGAGTGAAGCATGGTGGTGGTAGTGTCATGGCGTGGGCATGTATGGCTGCCAATGGAACTGGTTCCCTTTTATTTATTGATGATGTGACTGCTGACAAAAGCAGCAGAATGAATTCTGAAGTGTTTCGGGCAATATTATATGCTCATATTCAGTCAAATACTTCAGAACTCATTGGACGGCGCTTCACAGTGCAGATGGACAATGACCCGAAGCATACTGCAAAAGCAAACAAAGAGTTTTTTTAAGGCTAAAAAGTGGAATGTTATGCAATGGCCAAGTCAATCCCCTGACCTGAATCTGATTGAGCATGCATTTCACTTGATGAAGACAAAACTGAAGGGAAAATGCCCCAAGAACAAGCAGGAACTGAAGACACTTGCAGTAGAGGCCTGGCAGAGCATCACCAGGGATGAAACCCAGCGTCTGGTGATGTCTATGCATTCCAGACTTCAGGCTGTAATTGCCTGCAAAGGATTTGCAACAAAGTATTAAAAAGTGAAAGTGAGATTTAGGATTGTTTAGTTTGTCCCATTACTTTTGGCCCCTTAAAAAGTGGGAGGCACATATAGAAACCGTCGTAATTCCTACACCGTTCACCTGTTTTGGATGTAATTACCCTCAAATTAAATCTGAAAGTCTGCAGTTAAAGCACATCTTGTTGGTTTCATTTCAAAGCCATTGTGGTGGTGAATAGTGGCCAAAATATGAAAATTCTGTCAATGTCCCAATATTTATGGACCTGACTGTGTGTGTGTGTATATATATATATATATATATATATATATGTGTGTGTATGTGTATATAATATATATATATATATATATATATATATATATATATATATATAAAAATTGTATTCTCTTTGGAGCTACTGTTTGGCTATACGATTGGTTTGATGTTGAGTGCATTGTCAGACCTGTATGTAGCTGCCTTTAATAGTACCTGCAGGACGGTACATCTGGGGAGGACGCAACAAGAGTTCTGCCTATTAGTGCGGCTGTTGTGATACTGTCACTAAAAATATATATAAGTAATTTAATCTCCCAGCAGAAAATGCCTTATACTAATGTTTTTACAAAGAGAGAATGATTGAAACCTTATATTCACCAATATTAGAAGCACTTCACCATCACTCAGTTGTCAACCTCGGTGCCTATACTACCACATCATAGTCCCATCCCCTACCCTGCCCCCTTCTGAGTGCTTCCCTCTGTTCTCATTTTCTTTTTTCTGTTCTGTGATCTCCCATCTATGAATTGCTCATCCTGCCCATTGTAACCAACACAGTGCAACCCAGATGGCAGCCTCACCTAGTGCAGGAGCAGATTGGGAACTAAAAGTGGCCTCTCATGGGTGGCACCAAATCAACTGTAGGCAGACCCAACGCCAAAGGAGGCGGGTTTACTACATCACTATACCTGGAGACATTGGTGATAGGCAAGGCTAAAGCTGGCCATACTGCTCCACACGCCTAAGCAATGTTTTCATCAAACCAGCCAACTTCTCCCCAACTTGTGAAGTCACAGAAGTAGACGGACAATGTCTGCCGCCTTCATGTTTTGAATAAATATTTGGTTGGGCACAGTGACACCTCGCAGGTGCTACACAGAGTGACAGGGCATACTTTACACTAATATATTGCCTTGCAAAAGTATTCACCCCCTTTGCATTTTTCATGTTTTGTTGCCTCACAACCTGGAATTAAAATGGATTGTTTGAAGGTGTGCATCATTTCATTCACAGAACATGCCTACATCTGTGAAGTTTTTTTTTTTTTTTGTTTTTTTTTTAATATTGTGAATCAAATAACATTTAGGACAACATAACAGAAAACTTCAACCTGCATAACCATTCGCCCCCCTAAAGTCAGTACTTTGTCGAGCCACCTTTTGTGGCAATTACAGCTGCAAGTTGCTTTGGATAAGTCTATGAGCTTGCCACATCTTGCCCCTGGGATTTTTGCACATTCCTCAAGGCAAAACTGCTCCAGCTCCTTCATGTTGGATGGTTTCCGCTTGTGAACAGCAATCTTCAAGTCTGACCACAGATTCTCAATTGGATTGAGATCTGGGCTTTGACTAGGCCATTCCAACACATTTAAATGTTTCCCCTTAAACCACTCGAGTGTTGCTTTAGCAGTATGCTTCGGGTCATTGTCCTGCTGGAAGGTGAACCTCCGTCCCAGTCTCCAATCTCAGGCAGACTGAGACAGGTTTTGCTCAAGACTATCCCTGTATTTAGCACCATCCATCTTTCCCTCGACTCGAATCAGTTTCCCAGTCCCTGTTGCTGAGAAACATCCCCACAGCGTGATGCTGCCATCACCATGTTTCACTGTTGGGATGGTGTTCTTTGGGTGATGGGATGTGTTGGGTTTGCGCCAGATATTGCATTTTCCTTGGTGGCCGAAAAGTTCAATTTTAGTCTCGTCTGACCAGAGCACCTTCCTCAATACATTTGGGGAGTCGCCCACATGCCTTTTGGCAAACTCAAATTGTGTCTTCTTATTTTTATCACTAAGTAATGGATTTTTTTCTGGCCACTCTTCCATAAAGTCCAGCTCTATGGAGTGTACGGCTTATTGTGGTCCCATGCACAGATACACCAGTCTCTGCTGTGGAACTCTGCAGCTCCTTCAGGGTTACCTTTTTTTCTCTGTGCTACCTCTCTGATTAATGCCCTCTATGCCCGGTCTGTGAGTTTTGGTGGGCGGCCCTCTCTTGACAGGTTTGTTGTGGTACCATGTTCTTGCCGTTTGATGATGATGGATTTGATGGTGCTCCGGGGGATCATCAAAGATTTGGATATTTTTTTTATAACCCAACCCAGAATTGTACTTATCAACAACTTTGTCCCCGACTTGTTTGGAGAGCTCCTTGATCTTCATGGTGTGATGCCTCTTCCTTAGTGGTGTTGCAGCCTCTGGGGCCTTTCAGAAAATGTGTTTATACTGACACATCATGTGACACTTAGATTTCACACAGGTGGACTTCATTTCACTAGTTATGTGACTTCTGAAGGTAATTGGTTGCACCAGAATTTGAGGGGCTTCATAGCAAAGGGGGTGATTACCTATGCACATGCCAATTTTCTGAATTTTATTTATAAAGATTCTTTTTTATATATATATTTTTCTCATTTCACTTCACCAATTTAGACAATTTTGTGCAGATCCATCACATACAATTCAGATTCAAAAATAAATACATTACAACCTGTAATTTAACAAAAAAGGTAAAAAGCCAAGGGGCATGAATACTTTTGCAAGGCACTGTGTGTGTATATATATTCATTCTGTCTGTCTGTCTGTCTCTGTCTGTCTCTGTCTGTCTCTCTCTCATATATTTTCAGAGCTGTACCGGTCCGTAAAATACTCTAGCACCAGAGAATACATGCAGGCCAGATCCAACTACAAAACAGTAGGCCACGATCAATCATGCGGTCCATATAAGGGGGGGGGGTCCAACCAGGGAAAGGGTTAGATCATAGGAAGTCCGCCAACGACTTGTGATTCCACAGGGCAGAAGCGGAAGCTGCCTAACTGTGATCGGATAATACAACAGCTTGCAGAGGCTCACCTAGCAGAATAACCCATTCTAGATGTAGATAGATGGCAACCTGAACCCTTCAGCAAGCCCAGGAGAAAACGGCGTCCTCCTCGTCTGGAAGAAACAACCCCCGGTATCAGCCAAACGACAGATAACTTCCGAAAATGATGGAACTGTGCAGTTGGAAACTGCTTCCTAGTACGAAACTTAGTAGGAAAAATAGCCAGTAAAACCTAGCTCCTGAAAATCACAAAAGCAACAGCCATCGAGATTTCAAGAACCCTAAGGATCTCTTCAGAAGAAGAGCTAGCCTACATGCAAGAGACACGGGCCATCCCCCATAAAGGTTTCTAGAACCTGTGAGGGCTTTCATGCAGGTGCCTCAGATTAAAAACGGCAGTCCGGTTCTAGAAGGCTGCGGACTGACAGGAGTACACTAGCTGGGATACCCAAAGTTGGTGAATAACGGTACCTGTCCCAAGAGAGAACCAAGGGATGGCATCATTGTCATGAAAAACAGCACAGAACAGTAAACCGTAACCAGGCCTGTCAAGCCGTAACGCAGGTGTCCTAAGGCGAGCTCAGGGAGGACAGAAACCTCCCGTGGAACAGAAGGGCAAAAGCCCAGACTGAAATAGAACCCCAATAGATTCAGACATTTTTATTGAAACAAGGTGACTGTTTACAGTATATGAGAGTGAGACAGAGGGGCCTATTCATGATAATTATTGGGCCCCCGATAACTAACATTCTAACTCGTCGCGGCTAGTAGAGCAATTCATCACTGCTGCGGTGCAGTGACAGCTAATGCGAGATCCGTTTCCCCCTGCGAGTGGCTACACTGCTCCTTTTTGGAGCAGTGAATCTTTTCACTGCTCCTTTCGGAGCAGTGACGGGACTGCACATGCGCGACCTACATGTCAGGAGTTGCACACAGATGCCCTGATGTCTGGTGGAAGGAGCTGGACATAGGGAAGGAGTGGGTTGCGAACCCGGAGCAGGAGCATTCGCCATCTGAAGATGGCAAATGCTCCTGCAGTCAAGCTCTGAAAATATTTTTTCGGAGCTTGATGAATTCTGTCCCCATAGTAGTGTATTGGGACAGCGGGCCATTCCGCAAAAGGAAGGTAAGTAGGAGATATCTGTGATATCTCCCGCTTTTACCTTCTTGATGAATGGCCCAATAACTTAATTTTCACAAAAGCAGGTGAAAATGCACATTCTTACTGCAATTGCAAACATTAAGTGATGATGAATAGGCCCCAGAGATAGGAAAATACATGAGTGGAGAAAGAAAGGGAAAGACAAAAGTTGTCTTGTCAGTGTTACCCCCTCGCTGTAATCACTGCCCCTCGGAGGATGTTTGCCCCAGTACCCACAGCACTGGGGCGGCATTACAGTAATCAAATGGGACAGATTCTTATAGTGGAGCACTTTCTGGAGGACCCACTCAGTTTCTAATCACTACTCCCTTGCCACCATGCTATTACACTTAAGTGCGATCACTGCCTATTATTTTTCCATGTTTATCAGCATGACGGGTGCAGGGGCCACATAGCAATGTCATCTTCTGCATCCAGGGCTGCCAAATGAAACTGTGACACGAACACCTCACCCCCCCGCCACTGATCTAGTGGATGCAGAGGTATTCCATGGGGCTTTGGTACCCAGAGTGAATGCATGCTATGATATACTAGTACTCTCATGCATCAGATGTTTCTCAGACCTCACCACATATGCCCAGATTTACCTACATGCCCACAGACATGCCACATTCCCTATCCATATCTGTTGTTGAGTGTACATATAGACGCGCGCGCACACACTAGTGAATGAATGGACCAGACATCTGCAGGTAACCTCAGCCAATCCGCTCCTCCTGTCCTCGCCTCCTCCCGTCCCATTATACTTACACCCCTTGTTCCTGGTCTTCTTCATTCCCATGGCTGCTGTGAACACGAGCATAGTATAGTAATTTATTTGCATATATTTTCTCGCTGTAATGTATAAGTATTGAACACATCAACATTTTTCTCAGTAAATATATTTATAATGGGGCAAAAATAAAGTTGCGACGGTCTTGAGAGAGCTCTTTGCTTTTACCCATCATGAGCTGTTTCTTGTGTGACACCTTACTAATGAGACCTTTTTATCGGCCATCAATTGGGACTGAACCAACTTATATTAATTTGCACTGACAAGGGGACAGGAGTGCTTTCTAATTACTGATGGATTTCTGTTGGTGTCTTGGCTTTCCATGCCTTTTTGCACCTCCCTTTCTTCGTGTACAATTCTTTTTTCCTGTGTCATTTCACATTATTACACATAACTTAATTTATAGACATCTATGGTTTGGTTGCTTTGCATGTGTGGATTTGCATGGGTTGTGCTGACATTTGGTGAAAATTTCAGTACAATAGCCCTATTACAAATATTTACTGAGAAAAATGTGAATACTTATTTTACCATAGATAGATAGAGAGCTCTCTCTCTCTCTCTCTCTCTCTCCTCTCTCTCTCTCTCTCTTCTCTCTCTCTCATCTCTCTCTCTCCCTCTCTCTCTCTCTCTCTCTATATATAAATATAATTTATGAATATTGCTTGGGTGACTAACCCATAAAGGACCAACTGAGGTCCTTATCATAAAAATATTGAAAAATAGGGGTGCACTCACTGTCTTCTAAAAATATTTCTTTATGACATACCCATAAAAGTATTTCCGCCACTCTGTGGATCTTTTTGTTGCTGTGCCGGGTGCCTTCCAGTGGGAAGAGTATGACACCCTATTCGCAAATAAACAAAAAACAAGGGCGTGGCGGCACTCCGGGCTTGTAGACAAATATTACTTAGACAGTTGTAAGTGCATCATTTCAATGCTTTAATGAGTTTTTGTCAAGCATTTATGCTTGACAAAAACACATTAAAGCGTTGAAATGTTGCTCTTACAGCTGACTAAGTAATCTCTGTCTACAAGCCCGGAGTGCTGCCGCACCCTTGTGTTTTTTTTGTTTGTTTTCTCCTTCATCCACTAGGGGACACTGGAGCATAGACAATGGGGTATAGATGGTGGTAGAGTAGAGCCTGGCACTTTAAATAATTTAGAAGTATGTCTGGCTCCTTCCCCTCTATGCCCCAGTTTAGAAAATGTGCCCGAGAGAGCCGGTAGCACATTGGGCTGTCTGAATCTATTGGGATTCTATTTCAGTTTGGATAACACGCAGGAGGCCTTGCTATGGTTTACTGTTCTGTGCTGTTTTTCATGACAACGATGCCATCCCTTGGTTCTCTCTTGGGACAGGTACCGTTTTTCGCCATCTTTGGGTATCCCAGCTAGTGTACTCCTGTCAGTCCGCGGCCTTCTAGAACCGGAATGCCATTTTATCTGAGGCACCTGCATGAAAGCCCTCATAGGTTCTAGAATCCCTTATGGGGGATGGCCCGTGTCTCTTGCCTGTAGGCTAGCTCTTCTTCTAAAGAGATCCTTAGGGTTCTTGAAATCTCGATGGCTGTTGCTTTTGTGATTTTCAGGAGCTAGGTTTTCCTGGCTATTTTTCCTACTAGGCTTCGTACTAGGAAGCTGTTTCCAACTTCACACTTTCATAATTTTTGGAAGTTGTCTGTCGTTTGGCTGACACTGGGGATTTGGTTGTTTCTTCCAGACGAGGAGGACGCTGTTTTCTCCGGGGCTTGCTGAAGGGTTCAGGTTGCCATCTATCTGCTTCTAGAATGGGTTATCCTGCTAGCTGAGCCTCTGCAAGCTGTTGTATTATCCGATCTCACTTAGGCAGCTTCCGCTTCTGCCCTGTGGAATCTCAAGTCGTTGGCGGACTTCCTATGATCTAACCCTTTCCCTGGTTGGACCCCCCCTTATATGGACCGCATGATTGATCCTGGCCTACTGTTTTGTAGTTGGATCTGGCCTTCATGTATTCTCTGTCGCTAGAGTATTTTACAGACCGGCACAACTCTGAAAGTGTGTGTGTGTGTATGTATATATATATATATATATATATATATATATATATATATATATATATATATATATATATATATATATATATATATATATATAAATACACACACATACACACACACACACACACACACACACACACGTGGAGTAGAGCCTGGCACTTTAAATAATTTAGAAGTGTGTGGCTCCTCCTCCTCTATGCCCCAGTTAAGAAACTGCACCCGAGAGGAGACGGAGGCCAATAGGAAGATGAGGAGAAGGAGAAATCCACAGAACAGAAAAAGCGTGACCCACTGCAGGGAACACATGCAGTCACACAACAATACAATGCAGAGGTACCGCATCAAACTAGAAAATAACGAACCAATAACAAGAAGGCAGGTAAGCAGCACTGGGTGGGCGTCCAGTTGGAGAAAGGGATTTATCGGCAAGTACCATAATACTATTTTCTCCTTCATCCACTTTAGACACTGGTGCATAGACAATGGGGACGTCCCAAAGCCAACCTCCAGGGTGGGAAGCGCTGAGAAATTTGCCAACGTAGTGGCCGACCAAACCGGGGACCGCTACACACTGACGGTAGATATTTGAAAAACAAGAGCTTAGAAGCAACTGCCGTAGATTACAGGAGAGAATCAGAACTCCGCGCAGGACAACTGCAGTTGATTCCACAAACTTCCAGCCCAAGCTGAAGAAAACAGGAGAAATGGCGTCCATAGGTGCCATCTGCGGATAAGCTTCCTCAGAATACCATATTTTAACAGATAACAGACCAGCCCTGACCCATGGAAACAGAGAGCACCAACAAGAGTCGGTAAGAGAAGGGAAACAGCTCGAGAAGAAGCTCTTGAAAACCTACTCTGGCCAAAGAATCCTAACACTGCCAGGCAGTAAAATTTATATTAATACATTTTTTATATATATAATATATATATATATATATATATATACACTTAGCATAGGTAAGGGTACTTCAAAAGTTCACCTAATGAGACATCATAGACAGCTGTCTGTGATGTCTCATTAAATGAACATTTGAAGTACCCTGAGTGCTGCTTACCTATGCCAAGTATACGTCTTTTCTTACCTTGCGAGCACCGGGCCAGTTTACCTGGGAGAGCCGGACGTCTGTTATATCGGCCAATATATCTTGTGTGTCGGCCAGTGTGTTCCAGCGATATATCTATGAACAACGTTGTTCAGACATGTCGCGTCGGCTGTGCTACACAGCTGATGGCAGATCTGTCCATTGTGCTGGGTGTACGGGCCATCTGCCGACTGCCCATACACTTGCAGTGGAAGCCGCGGGGAGGGAGGCGCCTGGAAGAGCCCCGGAGTGATGACAGATGGTGGTTCAGTGTGTATGAACAACCATCATCTGCAGATCGCTGTTAGGGGTTGGTTACCGGGATCCAGGTGGTCAGAAACTAGATGTCAGTATCCCGACTAGGTTACCATCCTGTCTGCTCAAGGTAAGTATGCCTAACCCTCCCCCCCTCAGTGCCTAACCTTCCCCCCAACCCTGCTACATACCTTCGGGATGCCAACGTCTGTTTTCCGATAAGTGTCGGGATTCTGGCGTCTGCATTTTGATCGCCGGAATCCCTGCTGTTTGGATAATGAATGTATCCCTCTGTTAGGGGTGTACCCAGCTTTAGAGACCACTGTCCGGCCCCCTTAGCTCCGCCCACCTAGTCTGTCAGCCCGGGCCCCTCAGCCCCACAGGCTGACTGAGTCTCACACTTAACACTTTAGCCGGCCGCCTGTCATTTAATGTGGTCCGGCCCCGCAACACACCCTCATCCTTCCTGTCATAATGGAAGTGCAGGAGAATATATTTTTTTTAAAAGTCTGTAGGGAGAACCACACGTGGAACAATATATTCAGTGGTTATCTTGTTTGTCATTTTCCATGTTACCTTTTTATGTCTTGCTTCCATATATTCATTAGCTGCCACACTGTAAACCTATGTAGTGCACCTAAGGTGGCTGTCTCACCTAGTACTCTCGTTGGTAGGATGAATGATGCATGAATCTGCTGACTTTGTAAGGATCATGCATCTCTCTTTAGAATTCTGTAGCTTCCCCATTTTGAGTAATCTCATCCAGGTAGTTCCTGTTTTGCCCAGTGTAACCTATTGGGCGTCCAAGATGGCTGCCTCACCTGGTACCTTCAAGGATAGAATAAATAATCTTTGGACTTTATGACCCATAATGGCTGCATCAGCTTTGTATTATGTCCATGGTTTTCTGTATAGCTAAACCTCTGTGTTATGCTCTCTGTAAAGCGCTGCGATATATATGTGTGCGCTATCTAAATAACTGGTAATAAATAAATAAATTTATTTCTGTAAAGCGCCTTTTGAAGAAAAAGTATTTTTAAACCAACTTCTCTCTCCTTGGAAATCACATGGTCACTGAAAGGTGCTGTACCATAAAATGATTTACAGATATTCAGTGATCGTGGTGAGCGAAAAAATTAGTGAGTCCCAGGGACCCCTCACTTTAATAAATTTGGGGTTTTATTCCTCTTTTTCTGGGTCCCATCACATATTATGGTACAATGCTGGGGGAATATAGCAGTTTGGGTATAGGGGGTAGTGGGGTAGAGCTGGAGATGGAGGCAGGAAGAAGTGGGGGGCAAGGACAGGCAGTGCTGGGGGCAGGGAGGAGGTATGTGCAGACAGCAGTTGGGAAAGTGCTGGTGGGCAAGGTTGGAGCGAGGGGCAGACAGGGTAGAAATCACCTGGGGCAGCATTGGAGCAAGGAGGGGGTTAGGGACAGGCAGTACTGGGGACAGTGCTGTCGTGGTAGGGAGGAGGTAGATAGCAGCTAGGAAAGTACTGGAGTGCAAGGATTATTTTAGGGGCAGGCACTACAGGGGTAGTGAGGGGGCAAGGGTAGATATCAGCTGGGAAGGACTAGGGGACATTGATTAGGTTAGGAGTAGGGAAGGGGTAAGAGTAGATAGTAGCTGGGGCAGTACTGGGGAGAGAGGGTATAGATAGTAGCTGGGGCAAGCAGGTGCTTAGGGACATGCAGTACTGGGGGTAGGCTCTAAGGCACTGCAGGCACAGGGGACACACAGCTACACATCCCTACTATACAGGGTCACAGCCATAAGCCTAACCGTCTCTCCGGGCACAGATGCAAGGCAAGGGAGTTTAGGCAGGCATGGAGTGTCACGGTGGTTCGCTACCCATACACAGACCAGACCACACATCATGGGGCAGTGACAGAGAGCAGCACTTACCTTTGCGGAGGAGGATGGTGGCTGCACAGCACTGGGTGAGTCGGGACAGTCTCTGTGGCAGCTACCAGTTTTGACGTTCCCTGTAGAGGATGCAGAGGCACCGTGGGAGACCGACCTGAGCTGGAGGAAAGAGACCAGCAGATCGACGCGCTGGGCTGGCGGGCGGGCTCAGAGAGGGAGAGGAAGACACAGCATGGTGCGATTGGCTGAAGAGACAAAGCCAGTGATTGGCTTGAGGCGCTGCTGCTGCTTGAGTGGGCGTAGAGCCTGGCTGTCCCAGTGTCTGGTCGGAGCTGCCTGGAGATTGGGTAAGATGCAGGGACTAGATGAGGAAACTCCGCCAGCGGCTATTGGTTGTGAGGATGCCGCCGCCGATTGGCTGCACCTCTTGCGGGACCCACTTAGTTTTAAAAATTGGGTCCCCAACAGCCTGTGGTGCTAATAAATATTTAAAAGACAACCGAATAAATATTCTTTAAGCATATATTAGCACCATCATTGCACTTTATATATAATATCTGCACATACGTGCCTATATATGGACTTTTTGCCCAATTCCTGTCACCAGAAATAAGACGTCTATAAGTATTTATTTAGTTTTGTTTTGCTTTGTGTTTTAATATTAAATTGTTACAAGCTATTTTTTAACATTTTGTCACAGAATACATTCCTTTATTAATTCATGCACCAAATTTTGTACATTTGTTATAATGTATACGTCAGTCGCCTAAGACCTGGTACATTCACATCATATATATATATATATATATATATATATATATATAAAATAATTTTTTATATAGCGCTTTTCTCCTAAAGGACTCAAAGTGCTTTACATTTACAGTACAAAATAAGCTTAAATAAGGGACATTAATGAAATGCTTGGGTGAATAGGTGAGTCTTGAGTCTATTTTTGAAGGATTCTGGAGTGGCGGCCTCTCGAACTGTGCGGGGAAGTGAGTTCCAAAAGGTTGGAGTCACAAAACTGAAAGCTCAACCCCCCCCCCCCCCCCCGACGAATTTCTTGAGATTCTAGGTACTGTTAATAGTCCTTCGTCAACGGATCGCAGTAATCGAGTGGGACAGTAAGGAATCAGAAGCTGCTTCAGGTACCCTGGGCCATGGTCATGAAGGGCTTTGTAATTTATTAATCCAATCTTGAAAGCAATTCGCCATCTGACAGGCAGCCAGTGAAGGGAGTAGAGAATGGGTGTTATGTGGCTGGAACGGGGCTGGTTGGTTAATAGCCTGGCAGCTGCGTTTTGTACCATCTGCAAGCGGTGTAATTCTTTTGCTGGGAGACCGAGGTAGAGGGCATTGCAGTAGTCTAGGCGTGATGATATAAATGCATGTATGACTTTGGGCAGATCTTCTGAGGGAATTAAGTGCTTGATTCTGGCTATGTTCCTCAGATGAAAGAATGAGGATTTGATTGTGGCTGATACCTGATGTTTAAGTGTCAAGCCACTATCCAGGACAACACCAAGATTCCGCACATGGTTAGTGTTTTGTAATTCTGAACCCCCAAGCGTGTCCTGTTGGTTGACTATGCTGTAGCCCTGTCCTGTGACCTATCATAAGAACCTCTGTTTTATCAGGGTTCAGTTGCAGCCAACTGGCACTCATCCACTCCTGAAGCTCAGCTAGGCAGCCATTTAGGGTTGTTATAGGGTCCTTTGTACCTGGAGCAAAGGACAGATACAGTTGTGTATCATCTGCATAGCAGTGGTAGACCAGGCCATGACGTCTGATTATTTCACCCAATGGTAGCATGTATATTGCAAAAAGCATGGGAGATAGTATAGAACCCTGTGGGACACCGCATGGAAGTGACACTGGTGATGAAGAGTTTACTCCAGAAGAAACTCTCTGTGACCTGCCAGTGAGAAATTATTTGAACCATCTAAGGACTGTGCCATCCAGTCCACAGAAACTTTTCAGGCGCTCAATTAGAATCCCATGGTCCACAGTATCAAATGCTGCTGAGAGATCCAGAAGGATTAAGATTGAACAATCACCTCTGTCTCTTGCCATCAGAAGATCATTAAGCACACATACCAGGGCTGTTTCAGTGCTATGTCTTCTCCTGAATCCTGACTGGAATGGATCATAATCATATATGTAATGGCTGTTTGTATATTTTTTTTAATTCATTTATTTTATGTGTTCTGTAAATTTGTATAGTTTTGTAAGTCACTTGGTTGAATAATACATGTTATAATGCATTAAACGTGCTAATGCACACTCTTTAATGTCTTCGATAGGACCTCAGGCTTCCGAAGTATAGTGTAGGCCATTTTCCTCAGGAATGCTTGCTTTGGTCAACATATTATCTAGGTACACATCTCCTGTAAAAGACATAAAGAATACAGACTCTGCAAACATTCTACTACTGCAGGAAAGTAATTAAAAGGGAACTTTTTAAACAGGATTCGCTACAAAAAGCTATATGGGGTTTATCAAGCCTCTACTTCCTGCACTAATCTTGCCTCTAATTACATAAATGTTTCCTCTACATTGTGTGATAACTTGAGTTTTTATATAAAACAACTAGAAAAACTCCATTATCACAATATATCAACTGTGATTGAAAATAAATAAATAAATTGTGTGTAGAGATGACAACTGATTCTTTTACGTTGTTCTGGATCTAAAGATTGGAGAGCAATCTGCTAAAGTAAGGCACTCTGTTTTAATAATTTTTTCCCTTGTCGCTAGCTGAAGTAGCATACGTGGGCTGGCTGATCACATGTAACGTCCTAAAAATAGGACTGCTCCTGTACAGCACCCCCCCCCCCTCCTCCTTCAATACAACTATTCCTAAGCGTCTTCCTTTCTAAAGAGTGAATACATCCTGATATTCTTATGATCCTTTGTTTAACCAGCTTTTGTACTGTGTTTTCATAATGAATCTATATAATGTGTAAAAGTTTCTATGCTTTGTGTCTAGTAATGCTGATTGAAGTATCAACAAGTAATCTATAGTAACTTGGCCCTAGTATACCAAGTTAGAATTTGCCGTTATCAGTTATATGTGCAGTATATAGTATATAAGCACCAATCTCCTAAGGCTCAAACAAGGAAAGCCCGGTGGTTCATGTTGAGCGCTTTCTGTGTAGTGGGCCCTTAACATCCACCTTTTTCAATAGATAGGAAGTAATTTATAACTAGATGCCAATATCACATGTACCTTGTTCACACATGATAGCAGAATAGCACAACCCTGCATGATGATTACATTTCCAGAGTGTTGTCAGGTGGTCATTGGTGAGGAAGTGTTAGGTTGTGGCTTAGGACTAATGTTAGACCTGTAGGATAAATTAATAAATGTGATCTCTGAACAGGATGCAGTCAGGATACCGGCGGGCACTATCCTGGCCGCAGATATCCCGACACTTACATCCCGACATGGGACTAAAGATAGGCATCGAAATCCCGACGCCTATCATTAGCCCCACTACGGAGTCCTGACACCAGGCATACCAAACGAAGGTTAGCCGGTTATCTTAGCCGCAGGGGGGGGGGGTTAGGTTTAGGAACCCCCGGGGGGACTTGGGGTTAGGCACCCCCTGGGAGGGTTAGGGTAGGGCAAAGGGGGGTTAGGCTTAGGCACCACCAGGGGTGGGGGTTTTAGGGTTAGGCACCCCCCCTCCCTCTGGTAGGGTTAGGTTTAGGATGCGGGGGGGGGGAAGGGTGTTAGTGCCTAACCCCAACTTCCTCCCGTTAGGTTTAGGCACTAACACCCCTCCCCCCCGCATCCTAAACCTAACGGAAGGAAGTTGGGGTTAGGCACTAAGGGGGGGAGGTTATGGTCAGGCACCCTTAAGGGAGGGTGAGGGGAGGGTTAGGGTACTTACCTCGAGGTGTCGGGATTTCGACCCGACTGGCTGCCGCTGACTGTCTTTGATCCGCCGGCCGCCTTCATTACATACCGATTCCCTCTGAACTTGGTACATTCTGTCAAACATAATTGATGATGTGCTTAAGCTGGGCACACATTAAAAGATTTGCAAACCATCCTATATCGTTAACGATTTCCCTTGAACTCCCCGGAACTCTTGGATTAACGATATAGTGCATACACACTGTGCTATTTTACCAATGATTAAACGATATATCGTTCGTCAACTATTTCCAAATCGTCAGACCATTAACGACATATCGTGTGATGTCCCAAAGACCTGACGACGATCTTAAAGATTTCATAAAAATTAAAAAAATGTGGGCTGTACTATTGAGACGCCGATGTATACACAGATCAGTGAGATCCATGCATACATCTGTGTATAAACTGTTTTTAAAGTATAAAATAAAAAAATAATGTCCGGTGCTGGTTATGGAAATTACAGGGGACACCACGTTTTTTGTCCCCTGTATTTTCCCAACCAGGACTGGCTCTGAAAAGTACGGGGCTGGTTGTGCTTTTAGGGGGGAGCCACGTCAATCTTTTTATTTTACCTTGACAAGTATTTTCTTTAACAGAGATGTATGACTGGATCTGTGCATGCATCTGTGTCAAGGGAAATGCCTGTCAAGTGACATCTGCATCGTTCGGGTCGGAGTGACATATCGTTCGATCGTGCGTATACACTGCACGATATGCTACAAATCGTTAACGAGATTGATAGATCTTCATGGATGTAGGGAAGATCTGAAGAGTGTGCATTGTGATCAAGCGTACGCACTGGACGATATGAACAAGTTGTCGTTCCGATGTGTCGGAATCAGTCAAATCGTTCACAATATCGTGTAGTGTGCAAGGGCCTTTAGATTTGGTGTTGTCATTTTTTAATATATTAAATTCAGTACATCAGACATAAAGAAGTGTATTTTCTTGTAATAATTAAGAAATAATTCCACTTTTCTGTATAGAGCTATATATGAGAGACCTGTTCTATTCCTGCCTGTCCGTGTCACTTGTCGGGGTAAAGGTCCAGCTTCTGCAGCTGTATGTAGATTAATGATTAACACACTGAAGCACCCAGCTCTATATGTTATACGTGTGGTCCCAAATATTGCTTAACCTTCTCTGATCATTACAAAGTACATTAGATAAACCGGAGAGACATTGACATTACTGTGTGTGTTAAAGTGTTTATGTTCATCCCTTTATGGTCTGGGCATCATAGTAGTGTTCAGAAGTAGACTATCGTATACTGTATGTACTATTTATTTGGGTTTATCCCTGCTTATGTCCTCTCATCTGCTAGTGTGTGTTTCATGTGTTGTCCACTGTTTTCTCTGCTTATAGTACAGTATGTGCTTTGCTGTTTATGTGCAGAGTGTGTTTAAATTCACTTACATTTCACAGCATCTCCTGATGATAGCTTTAGGTCGCCTTGACTAAATTTGTAATTTCACGTTCAATTGAACTTGTATACTTGTGTGCTAAATATCTTCTCCAATGTTTATTTCAGGGAATTGCTGAACTCAGGAGCTGTAGAGATGAAACGCTTCCTACGGGCTGGTCATGACTCTGTGAGGGAGAGGCTCAAGCGGGACTTGTTCCAATTTAACAAGGTGTTGTATATAAGGGACCCCAAGCATAACACTGTTCTGTATTTATAGAACACAGATGTGAAATGTCCTCCTTACCAATCCAATCTGATGATATAATTTACTGGATAGTACGCAGACCCTCCAACATGACCCGTTCCATCAAGTACAAAATGCTCTGCTCCTGGACTTGAGGCCCCCATACATCTGAAGGCGGATTGCATGATCCTGATTTCGGATCGGAAACGCCGGTCGGAAATGTCGACCAGCGGCCATCGATGTTCTGCGATCTGTCGCAGGTTCGGTGAAATTCTACATGTTAAATTTCACTGAAGTGCCAATCACGATAATTATTTGATCTTGATCGTCATATCTGTGAAATTCAACATGTTTGATTTCACCGATCCTGTGATACTGGGTTGCAGGATCGCAACATCGCGGCAATCCATCGCAGATATATGGGGGGGCCTTTCCTTAATTTATGATTGCAGCCACCTGTGTTGAAACTCCTGTTTCATCAATTAACTAGTTCAACACAGGTGACCGCGATCATAAATTAGGTGGGAATTCCAGGAGCAGAGCATTTTGTACCTGATGGGTCATGTTGGATGGTAGGCAGTAGTATATGAAGTGTGATTGGCAATCCTGTTTTAGAGTGTCTCCTCTATAATTAAGTTTTTAAAAGTATACTGTATAGAAAGAATATTGCATCCATTTATTTGCTATGTGCAAACCCCTGGTCCACCAGACATGCTCACAATTTGCTGTTTTCACACCCATTTTGTTTCATTTGAAATCAGCATTGTCCCGTAAACAAATAGTAATGTTGAGGAGTTGTCCATTTTTGTTGTAGCTTAGCATTGTCATCTCAGTCATAAGAGGCTCTAAGCTACATGATTGTTTTGTTTGTCATAAGTGGTTAATGAGCAGAGACCATTTTATCTTTATAATAATATATTTATTTTGGTCTGATTAGTTACATAAAAATGATGTTTAAATGTTTGGTGATGCCTGTGTTTAGGGTGTGCAGAATGACTGTTCATTAAGTTCTCAGTTTCATGTCCTCACAGAAGTAAAACCTAAAATGCCAAAAACGCCATGTAGCGAACACTATCGCGCTACATATGCAGTTGTAACCAACACTTGTGGTGGGGGGCAAACACTCTACTGACCCATTGCACCCGTTTGCAGTTACTACAAGTAAATAAAGCAGGGAGCGCCCAAAACAAAATTGTTATGCTGCAAATTCTCCCAACAATAGTAGTTTATTATTGGATCATTAAGGAATCGGGTTTCATTCCATAACACTAAAAATGCTGATTCTCGTGTTCAAAAATACTAGTAAAAACATGTTTGTTTGTTTGTGTGTTTTTTGTGCCAGTGGGTAATGGGCATAAAAGCAAAAAATATAAACTTTATATTGCATTTTTATATATTGTAATTGGCAAACACTGCTCATCTACATTGACTACAATGCACTTTTACCCCTCTACTCTTTTCCGCACAGAGAGTTGTCATGGAGGTTGCATGTAATTGATGATCACATTTTTTGTCATCTGTAGGATCTAGGCTTCCCATTCTACTTGTCAGCATAGAAGGGGTTAAGGCCGTCATGAATGTAATAGCTTGTGACTGACCTCTGTGTCATACATTTCCTGGCAGTTACTCTAGACTGGTTTTAATACATAGATGATTTGTTTGCCAGTCATGGACAAGTTTAGACTGGCATACAAACCAGCTTGTCTTGTTCCTGAAGTTAGAAGCATATAGGATTGTATATACAACCCTGTATGATCCTGACATTGGCAGTATAGGTACAGTAGGTGAATGAAGTCAGCAAGCAGTGTGGTATTTGGTTCATATTGCTTTATTTGGGTGCTGTAGAATCTATCTTGTGAATTAAGTCAGTCTGGATATCGTAGTAGAACAGCGCTATATATGGCATAATGCCCTCTGTGCTGTAAATGATGAGGCTAATGAAGTCTATGAGGAGCTTATTTTATACAGGTAACAAATTCAAGGTGACGTCTAATATGTGCAGTAATCTCACAGTATGGTATGAATTATTTATATTACACAGGTTTTCCAAATGAACAGTTGAGTGATAAGAAAACTAAGCTGTGATCTCTCTCTCCCTCTCGCGCTCTCCCTCTCGCGCTCTCCCTCCCTCCCCTATACCTGTGCTAAATGATAAAGTCCTCCAACATGTGACTTTACAGCGACACTTTTTTTTTTTTTTTTTGCTACATCCTTAAGCTGCATGTAATGAACGATTTTTTATTTTTTTTTTAACTACAAATGATTTTTGGTATTTCCCTTACTGAAAATCGTTGAGTTGGTCAGTCTGAACTACAAACATGAACGATAAACGTTCATAGTTTTAACTCAGAAAGTGAACGATTTTTTGAACGATATCGATAATCGTTCAAAAAATCGTTGTGTGTGTATGCAGCTTAAGAATATGAGTACGGTATTTAAACTTTTTAATTCTGTAAAAATGGGTCAGAAGCATGATGCTTTTTTTGGACTAACCCTATAGGTATCTAGAGTAGTTTCTCAATCTGATGTGTACCCCAAAGAACAAATCCTATTTAAGAGACTGTTCTAGAGGAATGTGTTTGAGTTTTCCACAACAATGTGTTCTTTCGTTTCCTCTGTTTTGATTTTATTCTATTTGCAGACTGTAGAACATGGATTTCCCAACCAGCCCAGTGCCCTTGGGTACAGCGACTCACTGCGACTCATGGCTATTGGAACCCGCTCTGGAGCCATTAAAATGTATCCTTTCCCATCTGTGGTGTCTACTATGGCCACTTGCACAACTATGGCTTAAGTTTGTAATGATATGTTTCAAAACTCTCTCTAGCAGTAAAGGGTGGTGTTCTACGGATAAGCTAATTTGAAATAGAAATATGAAAATGCATAGCTATGATTTCACAGTTCTTCTGTTAATTTCCCTGCTTTATTTTAACCATGACCTTAATCTTGCTTAATTGGAGGCAATCCTATATCCCCGCACTGAAACACTAATTCCAGTTGGTAAATGAGAGAGTGGCTAGTGATGTGCTGTGCGTGAGATGTTCTGACAGGTTAAGTGCACTTGCTGATGCTAAGTAAATATCCGTTACCCTTCCTCTTTTCTGTTACTAAGGGATGGTACTGTGGTATGTAATGAGTGGTTGTGTCTTTGTTTTGTGATTATATTGTTCACTGATAAAGTTGAAAACTGCAAATCAAAATGTCTAGTACATTAAATCAACGTTCGTAAACCATGGATAAATTGCTCACTCCTATATGCAAATAACACAACTCGCTTTGCTGTAGACACCGCTCTTCTCCTTTCTGTCATTCCTTTGTTGGTTAATTAATCTTGCATGCATTTAAGCTACTTATTTACATTACAGGACATTCTCTCCTGGCCAGCAGTCCGTTCATGTTCAGATAGTTCTTCAGGTATTCATCAACCAGTTGCAACTAGCACAGGTCTGTGGGACAGTTTACTACTCTAGCACAAGTAGTCAGAGACTCAAGCAGGCTCTTTTGTTGATGCTTTAGGTGTGTTTATGAAATTGTGTATTTTGGAGGGTAAGCGTTGACTGAGCTAGTTACTAGAGTGTAGTGTCTGTGATCAGGCAGCTGATGTGTTCCATCATTGAGAGTTAGCAGCACTAGTTGGTGGATAAGAAATGTTGGTCTGTTGCACTGTATAACTTGCAGCCGTATTAGTCGTATAGTCCGATTTGAAGCCTGATTGCATAGTGTAGTTGGTAACAGGGGCATCTGGAAGATTTTATGTTGAGGGGGCAATATATAATTTAACTCAAGACTGCACATTACCCCTACTCCTCCTCCGTGCAGTGCAGGGACTATGCAGCCTATTGCTATAAAGCACAGCCCCTGATCATCTTCTGCTGATGCCTTTTTACATTTTTTTTTGGGGGGGGGGAGGCATTCCCCCCCCCCCCTGTTCTGATGCCTATGGTTGGTAAAACACATACCATACATTTTTTGAGAATCTCTTTTACAAAGAGATTTTTTTTTTTAATTGCTTTTGGTATGGACTGTCACCTGGGATGAAGTTGTGGTGCAAATCCCATATGAACATTCAGAGCCAGTGCTTTGGGAAAACTGCTAGTATTCAAAGTATAAAAAAACGTCAGCGGACATTTCTCAGATGCATAATGAGCATGTTCCTACCAGTACCTGCGATGCACCTCTTATTTAATACAGGTATTTTTACCTGCCCGGAAGATGACTTGCCTATCCATGAAATATAGGGTGCCTCCCTACCCTTTTGTCTTCATGTCTCATTTATTTTGTCTAACTTGTCTGTCCCTGATTTATGTAAGGTCTGTGGCGCTAAATCAATGACTGTACTAATCGCTTAGTTCAGATATGTGACTTTAGAAGAAATGATACTGCAGTTAAACTAAGATAATGAAACTATGTTTAGTTTTATGCTGTTTATTCAGATTGTACAGTTCCTTTTTCCCTAAGTTTCCTTAGCATGCTTTTTCCTCAGATATGGTTGCCCCGGAGTGGAGTTCATGGGTTTGCATGATGAGAATAATGCAGTGATCAAGATCAGTTTTGTTCCCAACCAGGTGAAGTAATGTTGTGCATTGCAGATGACCAGAGCCGTAGCTAGACTTTTTGGTGCCCTGTGCCAGAAAGAGCATTGGCGCCCCCCTCATTTTTCAAAGGGACATAATACACCCAAAAAAGGGCCATGGCTTCATGGGGAAGGGCAAGGGAAGAGATAGGGGAGGCCAGGAGATGCTGGGGATGAAATAAGAGGAAGTTACAAGCAAGAATTATAATAAACAGAAATTTGACAGGCCCAAACAGCACCCCCTGACCTGTGGTGCCCTGTGCGATGGCATCGGCCGCACTACCCTAGCTACGGCCCTGCAGATGACTCCCTGCCCTGAATGTCTGTGAAGTCTGCCTTTTCTGTGTTGTGCCTCTGAAATGTATCCCAACCTCTTCACTGATGTGACCCGCCAATGGACGGCTTCCAATCAGATATTGTTTTGTCACACTACAGTAAATGTACATATTTAACAAAACTGAGGTAAATCCTGTCTGAATCTTCTTTCTCAACCAAATGCAGTTGACATACTGTATAATTTTTTTGTTGCATTAATCCATCATGATTTGCCCTGACACTGGTTATTTGTGTTAGGCTATGATACTGTAGTACGTTTGCAGCTTGTTTGGTTTGTTTTGCAGAATCTAACTATTCTGTTTTTGTTCCCTTAAATCTGTAGTGCCAGATTATCACATTATTGGATGACAACAGCCTCCATTTATGGTCATTCAGGCAACAAGATGGTGTCTCAGAGCTGCAGGAGGAAAAAAAGTTTACTCTTCGTGGACCACCAGGGTGGGTAAAAAAAAACTCTGCAAGTGCTTTTGTGTTTGTCTTTTCCCTTAATGTAGACTCAAACAGGAGGCTATTATTAATAATAATAATAATAATAATAAGCTAATAATATTATTAATAATAATTATAATATTTTCTTTTTATTATTATTACTTTTTTTATCATTTACCTTGTTTATGATTAATAAAACAGATGCATGACTGCTCAGTCTGTTGGATAAGACTAGAGTGGACTGTTTTGGCAAAGCAGAAGTATTTTTAGCAACCCCATTGTTCTTATTCAGGGTCTAGTGTCTTAAGCCATTTTAATACAAAATTATTCTGTTTTATCATTCCATACAATGTTCTCTCATCGTTGCAGGGCGCCCCCTAGTGTTACCCAAATTAAGGTCCTGTTGGCACACTCATCTGGAGAGAAGTTGTTTGTGGGTACAGAGGGAGGCAATGTTTTCACTCTTACATTACCATCCTTGCAAGTACTGGAGGAGAAAACAGTTCGACATGAAATGGCCTTGGAAAGGTAAGCAAATTACTGTATGTTGTGCTTACAATAGACTGCAGTCAACATTGATGTCAAAATACTTCTTATTCCATTTTTCACAGTCTACCAGATGAGTACACTAATAGGCGCCCTTTTGAGTCAGTGGAAGCTTTGCAGGAGCATCCCAAGAACCCAGATCATTTATTGATTGGCTACAGTCGTGGACTCATGATGGTGTGGCATGTATCAACGGGACGTAGTGTATGCCACTATCTTGGCACCCAGGTACCTGCTAAAGAGGGATCATTGCATAAATGTAACTTAAATTTCCTAAGATCAAAATGTAACTAGTACAAAGGAGGATAAACACTCTG
Source organism: Taudactylus pleione (assembly GCA_031769625.1). Taxonomy (NCBI): domain Eukaryota; kingdom Metazoa; phylum Chordata; class Amphibia; order Anura; family Myobatrachidae; genus Taudactylus; species Taudactylus pleione. Next base: position 3,021,191 of record JAUIMM010000289.1, on the reverse strand, counting down.
AGGAGTCTTATTTGCCTATTGTGACCACATTATGTGTGAGATTGCTCAGATTCTATCCTCCCCCCTCCTTGGTGTTTTTATTCCAGCAACTGGAAAATATTTTCTGGTGCCGTGATGCACAGCAGATAATAAGTTGCCACAGTGATGGTGGGTACAGCCAGTGGGAGGCAACTGGTGAGCGTATACAACAAGCTCCCATGGAGACTAAATTGCCATATGGTAAGTGATTTTGAAAAGAGAATAGATTACAGCAAGTACTGCATTTAGTTGGTTGTTTCCTAATATGTATTTTCTTTTCACAGGTCCCTTCCGCTGCAAAGCAATCAGTAAAATAACATGGCATACAGCACGTAGAGGGTAAGTGTGCCAGCCAAATACAGCTATAAGTCAAATGTTAGTGCTGGGAGCAGAAGCTTGCCAGTACTGCCTACAATTTGCCCTCCTTCCTTTTTCTGATCACACAGTCATAAGATCTTCTTTTTTTTTTTTTTTTTTTTAGGGCACCTTATGTTGTGTTCCATGGAGGTATGCCAATGGCAAGCTATGGGGACCGACACAGCATCTCCGTAGTCCATGGTAGTCAACAAACAGCCTTTGACTTTACTTCTAGGATCATTGACCATTTGGTAATTGCCAACTCTAACTCCTCAGCTGGTAAGTAAACGGGTAGAGTGGGAGCATTTGTGAGGGCATGCTGATGAATTACTGGATTCTGCCACTGCCCCTAGCAAATCTTCTGAATCTTGGCTCTTTTGTTTGTTTTTTTATCGAAAAAAGAGGAGCTTAAATACAATCCAGTATAATCATTGCTGAATTTACACTATTGACACACAATATGAGCAAGTGCATGAACTTGTAAAATCTTAGGGATTTTGTGTGATTAAACTCTGATGGCAGCTATAATGAAATAGGTGAAAATGCATAAAGGGCTACTTCAGCAGCTGTAAAGTATCTGGACAAACCTCATGGACATAACTTCTATAGACAACTTGTATAATAAAGGGCAAGTGGGTGTTTTATGGGGGGGGGAGCAGAGCATTGTTTTGTTTTCAACCTTCGTTTTGCCATCCATTTAATTCTAAAATATTTTCTGTATAGAGTTTGATGACCCAAGTGCCCTTTTAGTACTAGCAGAAGAGGAGCTTGTGGCCATTGATCTTCAAACACCTGGTTGGCCAGTAATTCAGTGCCCTTACCTTGTGTCTCTACACTGCTCAGCCATCACCTGCTCTTACCATATATCTTCTATTCCATTGAAGTTGTGGGAAAGGATAATCAGTGCAGGCAGAAAACAGAACACTCATTATTCCAATATGGTAAGTAAAATTCCTAATCATTCTATTATAACAGTATAGGGCCCACATCTGCATCTTTATTGTGTGTAATATTTATTTTCTTTTTCCTTCCTATGGGGAACCGATTCCCCAAGCCATAGCACAGTCTTCCTTATTGACAGTGATAGGTCTCTCAATTGAACAACAAAAAAAACCTAAAGATAGATAGATATATATATCCATCTAATGCTAGGTACACACTGGCCGATGTATTGGCCGATCAATTGATCAGCCAATTATATCTGCTCGGCGTCGGCCAATGTGTACAGGTGATGTGTCTGTGAACCGCATCGTTCAGACATATCGTAATGGCTGTGCTGCACAGCCGATGGACATTTATGTCTGCAGACATACCTGTCCATTGGCAAGTGCGTACGGGCAGTCTGCAGACTGCCCGTACACTCACAGCAGTGGGAGGAGGGCTGGACACTCCCCTCGCCCCTTGCTGGGACCCGCGGCTGCCGGATAGATGATGGCCGTTCAGTGTGTATGAACGACCACCATCATCTAAAGATATATCTGCAGATATATCTTTCAGGTGTGTACTCGCCTTATATAAAATCAGGGGGGCCAGCCTGCACGCGGCTCTTTTGTGTCTCCCTTGCGGCTCCTGGCTCCCAGCTCAGCATGCCCCCAGTGGTATGGAGAACGCTGGTCTCTAAAGAACCCTATGATTGCTTCAGAGGCCAGTAATATAGTGCGCGAGTGACGTCACCTGTGATGTGAGGAGCCTGCGCGCCTGCTGGATCCAGCAGGCAGCGGGACTCGGGAGTCCTGGTGGCGTGGAGCAGTGCCAACATGAAGACAGGCAAGTTTCTTCATAAGGGTGTGGGCGGGGAGGGGGAGCTAGTACTGGGGCCACTACCTTAGGGGGCACGACTACAGGGAGCATTGCTTAATGGGCACAACTACAGGGGGCATTGCAGATGGGGTACAACTACTGGGGGCATCACTTAATGCGCACAAGTACAGAAGGCATCACAGAAGGGGCACAACTACTGGGGGCATTGCATAATGGGCACAGCTACAGGGGGCATTGCAGAAGGGGCACAACGACTGGGGGCTTTGCTTAATGGGCACAGCTACAGGAGGCATTGCATAAGGCCACAACTACTTGGGGCATTGCATAATGGGCATAGCTACAGGGGGCATTGCATAAGGCCACAACTACTGGGGGCACAACATAATGGGCACTGGCTTTCTCAATGTATTTTATGTGGTTCTGGATTTTAATATGTATTTTATTTGGATGTGCATTTTAAATGTGTTTTATGTGGATCTGGCTTGTTTCTGTGTATTTTATGTGAATGTGACTATTTCAATATTTTCTATATTGCTCTGGCTTTTTCTTTCACTTCAACAGTGAAAAAATTACATTGGGAACTTTATGTAAATTGTGTATTATCAATGTGCTGGGCTCGCCGCCAGCATGACTAAACACGGGGGTGTGACACAAGGTCATGCTCCTGTGAATGTCATACCAAAGGAGTGTGCACAAAAATGGGGCGTGGCCTTGACAGCTAGGCCACTCCCCATTTTTACACGGGCGCTCGCATGCAATCTGCTCTTCAAATTGACCACCGATATTTTTTGGCTCTTTGCCTCTGACTGGTTGGCCACCCCTGATATAGTGTACTGTGGGCCTGATTCAGACCCGGTCACAAGTGCTGAGCGCTCGCAACCGGGTCCATGGTGGCCCAGAGCGCATGCGCACGACGGAGCCGGCTCCGTTGTGCGCATGCGCGAGACCCGGATAGCCAAGGGCAATCCGTCGCTCCGGGTCTCGTACCAAAGGGGGCGTGCTGTCGATGTTGAGTGACAGCACGCCCCCTTTGGTGGGCAGGCCGGGAGGGTGGCTGCCCAGACGGAGGCGTTTCCATGAGAACGCCTACCATCTGGGGGCGGCCCCACTGACATCACAAGTGATGTCAGTGGGAGAGCTTTCGGCTCTGTTTGAGCCGAAAGCTCTCTGGGGCATGCTGCCACGAGTCCCTACCACAAGGGTCTCGTCGCAAGCCCGATGGTCACGATGGTCTTGACCATCGCGACCATCATCATGGCCGCTTGCTATAGCTGTGGGTGGTCACCCACAGCTATGCGAGCGGCCAGGAGGCCGTTCTAAAAAAAAAAAAAAGAATCGGCCCTAATTCAAAGCGAGCGCTCTGTCAGAGCGTCCGGCTCTGAATGAGGCCCTGTGTCTGAGAGTGTGTGTGATTGACTTATAACTCTGCCTGTGTTTCAGTTTCCACTGTTCCTTATAACTTATTGTATTTCTCCTCTGTATTGTTATCTAACTCCCAATGTCCTGGAAGGGTAACCTGCACAAGAGACAGCCAGATAACAAAAGCGATATAGAAATTTTCCAAACAATCTGTGGCTAATGCTGAGCCAAACAAAAATATATGCCTGCAGTGGAGGTTTTGACAAATCCTGGGGCAGCCATTTCTTTGCAAGAATCCGATCGGTCCTCTCCTAAAACAGATGAACTTGACTGGTTCGGGGTCTGTCTCATTCTGTGTGAGACCCGGTTAATGTCTCTTGATTCCTGGAAAGGATGTAAAGGTAAATTGGCTTGGGGTGAGAAAAAATTACCATCTGCAGTTGCCTTGAAGGTCTGGAGCATTTTAGGGAGCAATAGTTCCTGGAACGACTCGTAATAAGCAACAGAGAAACTGTCCGGGCCCGGGCTTTTCCCAGATGGAGTTTAAGGGCCTCCCCTAACTCTGACAGGGAGAAGGGGGAATCCAACCAGAATCATCTTCATCGGTGATATTGGGAACTGTACATCACGAAGATATTGGGCTACCAACCTTTGGAAGGTGTTAGGGCCTGATTCAGACCCACTCGCGAGCGGCTGTCCGCTCGCAAGTGGGTCGATGGTGTGTGCACTGTGCATGCGCACGACGGAGGGAGCTCTGTCGTGCGCATGCGCGAGACGCGACGAGCGAAGGACTTTCCTTCGCTCGTTGTGTCTGATCAAAGGGGGCGTGCTGTCGATGTTGATTGACAGCACGCCCCCTTTGGTGGGCGTGCCGGGGGCGTGCCTTCCAGACGGAGGCGTTCCTAAGGGAACGCCTACCGCCAGAAGCCGGCCCCACTGACATCACTAGTGATGTCAGTGGGAGTGATTTTGGCTCTGATAGAGCCAAAATCACTCCTGGCCTTGCGGTTGAGAAACTCAACCGCAGGCTTCTGCTCGCACTGGCGATGGTCGCGATGGTCAAGACCATCGCGACCATCCTCCTGCACGCTCGTATAGGCTGTGGGTGGTGACCCACAGCTATACGAGCGTCCAGGAGGACGCTCCATATTTATGGAGGTGGGCCCTGATTCAGAGCGAGCGCTCTGGTCAGAGCGTCCGGCTCTGAATCAGGGCCTAATCTCTTCTCTTCTGGGGATTTAGTGTCACGCAAATTGTATAACTTCGTATAATATATGACTGAAAGACAAATGCAATATCACGGGAGAGTGTGCGAGTCCCACCTGAGGTAACGTGAATAGATTGAATTAAGAGAGAAGCTCTTTGTGCTCTGAGGGCTCTAGCGAAGTACTCGCCCAGCGTTATTACCCCACTGAAAAAAGTGGCTCCTGCACAATCAAAAATCTCGTCTGACTGAATCAAAGAGAAGTTTATTCAAAGCTACCCTGGTAGAAGTCAAGTAAGAAAGAAGCTGGGAAGAGGGGCGTTTGTTATGAGACTTCTCTAAAAATTTAAACTTCTGCAAGAGAGCTACTTCTTGTTCCGTTTTTTCCTTCAGCATTGATGCCAACTGGATCAATTTACCTCGGAGGACACGTGTGAGCCCCCAAACCGTGATAAACTGTTAGTGGAAAAATATTCATGTAAAGCCGACTCCAGTTCAGCCTGACAACGAGGGTTAGCTAGAATTTGTTCGTTCAAGCACCATATGCACTGCTTAACAGAGGGATATGAGGTCAGCAGTGTCACGGAGATAGGGGAGTGGTCAGACCACGTGATGAGCCCAATGTCAGAATGCTGAAGGTGAAGAAACGTATGTGGTAACGAATAAAACCTATAATCCCTATCATCCGGATGCTGGAGTCTCCAGGAGTCCATCAGCTGGTGTTCATGTAGGGATGCGTCTTACCTGCCTATGTGTCTTTGTGGGGTGTCTAGTGGAGGGTACCGATACATCAAACTCAAGTTGAATAGACTAGTTCAGATCCCCAACAATGACCGGAATACCAGACACCAAAGGGTCCACCTGGTCGAGAATCTTAGCAAGGATCTGATTTAATATCTGTTCCCTGAACAAACACCACCCCTGCTTTAGACGCATAAAAATCTCGTAGGGCCCTTGAATGTTTCTCTGGGATATTGAGCCCCTTGCCATTAAGAGAGACTATTTTTAAAAGTCTGCATTTGCGCATTAGTCACCATCAAAAAAGACAAGAGGCACTAGGTGAACGAGGTAGGGAAAAGACACAAAAGGAAAGTTCAAAGGGGAGAAAACACAGACAACATACAATATACACAACATATGGAAAGAGGCAATTATGCAGTAAAATAAACTAAGAATGCGATTTATAGTGAAAATATCACTCCCTGGAAACCCGAACACACATGTCCAGGGTCCCAGGGGGCACTGTGAAAAATTTTTCAAACATGTAAATAAACAAGTATTCTAATACCGCCACTTGGGAGCTCAGACGTGGGAGACATGACTGAGACCAAGATAAAGAAAGCATGAGGGGGTCACCAGGGGTCAGTGACCAGTGTCCCTGAATATTAAGCTAGGCTGGTAAATAATAGTAAATACACCCAAAACGCACAACCGAATAACATGTACACTGTCACGGATCCTGCGGACCGACCCTCCAGATACGCCAATCTGAGAATCGCTGCCCGTGACTTTTACAGGTTACCTCAGCTCGTGTGGTTAAATAAACCGTGTAACTGCCACCAGCAGAAGACAACTATAATGCTAAAGTATAAGGTGGGCTTCTGCTCCCACCTGCACACACAATTATCAATACTTAGAAAAATAGGTAACATGAGCCATATGAGGCCTTGGATCATAAACACACAGATCCAGAACTAGAATTAATGTTTAATTCAAGAATATCTTCAAAGTTTAGTTATAAAAAGTTACAAGAATATAATGAGGTTAAAAGGAATCAGTTACTTACAATTTCCAGAAATAAAATAAAAGAACAAATTGGCAGAACAAACCACTCCGTTGGACTGAATAGTTTTGGGATGAGGCCGTCCCAATGGAGATTTCCGTTTCATCTGTACCTTTCGATGGCCTCTTGCAAAAAGGAAACATTGTTCAATCTCACACACACATTTTTATTCCCTTTCACAGGCTGCTCTGGGTCACTCTCCTCCCTTGGGATAGTTTAACCCTTCCATTGTTTAAGTGACTGTAACATAGGGTCTCTTGGTCACCTGAGCAGGGGTTAGGTAACCATTCACTCGCTTCTGTTTGAAGCTCAGAGGTTAGGAAAAAGATTTGACACCTTGCTGTGGTCAGTCTGTCTCGCATTGCCTGTAAGCCTGACCCCCTGTGGGATTATAACCAGACCCTAGTCATTGACCCTACACAAATTACAGAGCTCTTAATGACGGCTTATCAAGGGCATGGCCTGATGTCCTGTAATTTCCACAGACATTTTTCTTATATACTACATACAATTGAACATATTTATGGCTGAGTCAGGAAGACCGAAATTCCTACAATCTCTCTTGCTCATCTTCAAAAGGGAATTAGTCCACCTGAGTTTTGTCACCTATGCACATACAAAGAATGCTACACACCAATTTACAAGGGAACATTCCACGTTTATACCAACACAGGGTTTTGTCACCTATCCATATACAAAGGATGCTACAGACCAATTTATAAGGGAAAGTTGCAGGTTTCTATTAACGCAATATCGTGTGCAGTTATGCCCATGCTGATGCAAAATAGTTTTTCCGTGACATACAGTAACTTAACAGGCTACCCATGGTAAATAAACATAAGGTTAAACAGATAAATAACATTACATAACAGCAACGTCATTGGATTAAAATAGCATGTCGCTTTCGACAACATATATAGCCGGATAATGTAATGCAACCGTCAGTAAAAAAAACACAAAACATAATGGAGAAAAAGCTAATCCAGGGTTAACAGATTGTTGTCCCCAAAGTGAAAGACTAGACCTGAGAGAGGGGAGGAAAATGGAGTGAGTCCACCCTGACCTGAATCCGGGAGTAATATTCAAGACTCTCTAGCGAGAAGGGACACCTGCAAAATTGCCCGTAGGAGATCAATCACTTCTGAGCAGGGAACCCGAGAGCACGTGAGGTCCTGGGAGGCTTCGGGTTATGGTGCACCATCTGCCAGCCTTTATTGGGATGAGAAAGTTCCTGTGGAAAGAAAAACAGCAGAGGCTTTTGCCAGTCCGTTAGGGAATCAACGGTAGACCCAATTCTGAACAAAAGAAAGCAAGACCGTCTGAGTCCTTGAAGGTGTGCACCTTGCCGTTGTGCGAGACTTGGAGGCTGAAAGGAAAGCCCCACCTGTATTTTATCCCCAGCTTGCGAAGTTCAGTAGTTAAAGGCTGAAGAGCTCTACGTTTTCTGTAGGGTCGACTAGGGCAAATCCTGGAAGATCTGGATACGCTGATCATCCACATCAATAACATCTTTCTGACGGACTGTGCGAAGAATGTCCTCCTTCTGGGAAAAATGGTGGAGATGGCAAATTATATATCTGAGGGGGCATCTCTAGGCCTCAAGGCACGATGAACCCTATCAAAATCAATTGGAGAGTTGAGATCTTGACCTAGGAGCTCGTTAAAGGCCCTGGTGAGGAAATCGATAAAGCCTTGAGGCGGAATGTCCTCCGAAACTCCCCTGATCCGCAGGTTATTCCGTCTTCTGTGGTTGTCCAAATCGTCCAAACGGTCATGGAGTTGTTGAAAGTCAGCAGCCTGAAGTAAATTCCTCCAGGGAGACCAACCTATTGCCAAGCTTGGGACAGCTCTGATTGGATAGAGGCAATCTCTGATCGGACAGTGTCACAAAGTCTGCTTTCTAACTGCTCAAAGTCCTGTTTCGTTGGCATGGAGCGGAGCATATTCAAGATGAGAAATCCCACCCGACTTCTGTAACAGGGAAGCCTGAGAGAAACCAAGTGTGGAGGGGGCTGATATGTCCGCTGCAGGTGCCAATCCCTGCGGGAGGAGAAAATGATGCATAATAGAGGATGATGGGGTATCTATGTTATGAGTAGAGTCTTGCCTTTGGGATTTCCTCCTGTTCCTGTGGGAGCTCTGCTCACCTTTCACCAAGGAGCCAATGTAAACAAGATACTAGATAACAGAGCAGCAAGTAGGAGTAAGACTAGGTATCCGTGACAAGTTGCCTGGGTAGAGTGCAAAGCCACCAGGGATGCATTTGCCACCTTCCCCCCCAAAAAAAGCAGCTAGGCCCGCATCAATGGGCGTAACAGTGTAGTCTCAAGTATTGAGTGTGGGTAACAAATGGGTAGAGACTCTCTCTACTTTTGAACCAGGGCAAACAAATTATATAAATTCGGTCTTTGACCAGGCTTACTAGGAGAGAAATTGGACATCAGCGAGGTGTGAAGAATAGCATGTGGAATAAAAGGTAGGTCCAGATGGCAAATAACCAAATATCCAGTGAGTTGTCTGGAACAATTACAGCAGTCAACTACCAGGTGGAGCTCCAGTCACTCAAAATGTTAAAGGACAGTCACCAGTGATAAGTCTTTGGTGGAATATCAACGAGGTGCTCAGAGATAAAACATGGAGAACTTCCTCACTGCTCTGTAAGTAGACAAGCTGTAGAATGACATCAGTGTTGAAGGGAATTCTCCTCACTGTAGTTAAGGTCACGGCACATTGATCTTGATTTTTTTTTTTTATGTCAGATGTCCACAGTGCTGTGTATCACCGTGCTGACCCACCTTAGTGTCTATACAGGGCTTCTGGGGGGACAAGAGTGAACCTTGGAGATTGTCGGTAGGTAGTAGTAGAGAGAACACATCAGAGGGACAAACTGTCCCTCTGATGTGCAGCAAAGATGGCTGGCATGTGCACCCGCGAGTCGAGGGCTTCGGCTCTTAGTGGCTGGGGCTGCCTGTTCCATCGAGCACAGGCACCCGAAGCAACAGGAGGCAGCAGCAGCCAGAGCGCCTGGCCCTTAGCGCTCCCTTCAGAAAGCGGGCGGTATTGGGAGAGTAGGATTCATGGCGAGGGGAGGAGCCGCTTATTGAGGCTGCGGCTTGCCCTTGGAGGTAGGCCCCGGCAGGGAAATCTGGCGCCGGTAGCTGTTGAGGTCAGCTGAAGGGGAACTCCGGGAAGCAGGTAACATGCGTGGAGGGTGGGAATCCCCCCGAAACACACTGTATTTAGCCCGGGGTAGCAGGAGCTGAGGTGAAGCACCACCCCCCTAATTCCCGGCCAAGCCATGCCTCCCCGAGAGCTTACATTCTATTGTGGAGAGGCAGACAAACAAGCGTGACACAGTTGGGGTAGACAGAGCGGAAGGAGCATGTAACAGCGGGTTAGGATGAGAGCTGGAAGGCTTTGATGAAGTAGTGGATCTGCAGAGCCAGTTTCAAGATTTGTAAGGCGGTGGAGGGTCTTGTAGGGAGCAGCACGGGCAAAATATTGGATGCTGGAGTGGGAGGGAGTAATTAGTTGGCAGGAGTGGCGGCGTGCATTTGTTGAGCAAAGAGGGCGGTCGGGAGTGTGAAGGTAGATGAGGTCAGAGATGTAAGTGGGTGAGGAATTGGTGAGGGCTTTGTAAGTGAGTGTAAGAACCTTGTGAAGTGGGTTCTGAAGGGGAGCCCGAGGGGGGAAGGCAGATGTAGAACATTTGGAGAAGATTACCTGAGCAGCAGGATTGAAGACAGAATGGAGTGCAAAGAGATGGGAGTCAGGGAGGCCAGATAGGAGGTTACAATAGTCCAATCGGGAGGTGACAAGTTAGTGGATGAGGGTTTTATTAGCATCCTGAGTGAGAAAGGGTCTGATCTTGGAAATATTTTTGAGATGGAAATGGCAGGACTGTGTGAGGAGCTGAATGTGTGGTTTGAAGGAGAGGGAGGAGTCCCAGACACTGTTAGTTTAGTTTCATATAGACTGATGTGTTACTTTTCTAATACTTCTCTGTATTGATCTTTTCTGCCTAAAACACCCATTGCTTAATTTTTTTTATTTACTGCTTACATATTTTATTCAGTAGTCGGGAAATTGTATTTTTCTCAGTGCCTACTTATTTGTTTATTAGTAGTCGCTACTATTACTAGACCACTTATTTCTTTATTTGTGGTCAGTGCTCTAGCCCCCCACATGCCACTTAGTTTATTTACTGTGCGTCTGTGTGCAGTTCTTTTGCAGCAGAATGTCCTCCAAGGGTACCTCTTCAAAGACGTCCCAGGAAATGGACTCTCCTGTGCTGTGCGCTTATGCCTTCAAAGCCTGTAAGGAAAATGTTTCATACTCCGCTCAGCATCACACTGGTATCTGTTCTGTGGAGATACTGGATGAGGTGATTTGTCGTCGTCCCCCCCCCCACAAGAAACTGTGTGGGTGTTCTCTCTGTTGCTTCCCATGCAAGAATTGGCAGCTCAGCTGGCGCCTCATCAGTGGCCTCCGAGGGACAGCAAATTAACCTCTTCTTAGACTTTCGTGGATCTACAGCTGGCCCTCTCCGATCCTGCTTGGATTCAGGTTTCCAGCTGCCTACATCATATGCTAGAGCCCTCGAATAAACACAAAACAACCCGACTTGAGGGTTATACGCATCTTCACTCGGGCTTTGCCTCCCATGCTGACAACTCCTTGGGGAAGGAAGGTGAGTTGTCCCAGTTGTCGAATCCTCCTTTTCTCAAGACGAGTACTTAGCACAGGTCAATTTAGAGGCTTTGATAAAGGCAGTTAAGTCGCTCTTGCTCATCAAGGTTATGGATGCCTCTCCAGCATCTGAGGCACCCCTCTTAAAACGTACGAATATGGAACAGACCGTTTTCCCTCCATCTACTCAGCTGGTGGATATTCTGACGGAAGCCTGGTCGCATCTTAAGGAGAAATTCTTTATGTCCAGACGGATCTCAATCTTTTATCCTTTTCCTCCAGGGGAAAAGATGGGAATCTTCTCCCTCCTCAGTAGATGCACACAATGCACGATTAATGAAGTCAACCACACTGCCCATTCCCAATGTGGCCTCTCTCAAGGAATGCACGGACAGAATATTGGAAAACCTTAAGTCCATTTCTGCCAATGCGAGGGCGGCTTTGCGTCCTGCTCTTGCTTTGGCCCTAAAGGATGGACTCCGTTCAGGAGCTCGTCACTCGGACCTCCTTTCCATTGTGGATAATATCAGGGATGCCAGAACGTATTTGGACGTGGCCAGCATTGATTCGGGCATTCTATCCTCAAGTCTCGTCTTCCTCAGTGGCAGGTAGATGTGCATTATGGCTTCGCACTTGGCGAGCAGACAGCGAGTCCAAGAAGACACTGGAGGCTATCCATCAGTTTTTCTGGTGAGGTTCTCTGGTCCTGAATTGGATAAAATCCTCACCACTGTAGCGGCTTCTAAAACCGCTTTCCTTACCTTGGCAGATCTGAAGGCCAAAGATTTTTCCTTTTGCCAAAAGGGAAAGACCAGAGGCCAGCCCTCTTCCAGAGCTCCGGGCTCTTCCTCCACAACTCAAAGTCCAGAAGCCATCAGAACCAGTCCGGTTATCGCCAGCCTCCTAAACCAGCCGATAAACCGGTGGCATTACGGGCTGTCATCTTCGCTTTGCTGACATATGGTTGGAAACATCAGACGCCTGGGTAAGAGGCATCATATCCCGTGTGTACTCCTTAACATTTCAGGAACGCCCTCCGGTTAATTTTTTTTTTTTTCACCGGGTTTCCAATTGATGTTGGCAATGCAGCCACCCTCCAAACTTCTGTTGGCCACCTACCCAAAGGGAGGGGGGGCAGGTTTTTCCTGAAATCTGTTCCTCATTGGCTGGCTGGGGGTTTTCCCGTTCCAGCACCCGGTCTCAGTTTGTGTGTTTGGTTGTACGTGCATGTGTGCCGGTCTTCTCCTCTCCTCCGTTGCTGTTCCTTGGGCTTGCTAAGATTAAGTGGCTTCCCGGGCTTTAGGTGGGGTATAGGGGAGGAGGAACATGTGTTGCTTCCAAAGAAGTTAACTCTTTGGTGCCCAACCTCCTGCAGCTCCACCTATACCCATGGTCCCAGTGGTCCCCCATGGACTCAGAAACAAGGATTTAACAGGTAATACAAAAATCCCCTTTTATCTGCATGTACCTATCTGGGAGGACCATCAGAGCCTTCTGAAGTTTGTGGTGAGGGTTGACCATTTTCAGTCCTCAGCTCCTCATTTCAGACTTTATATTGCCCTGAGAGTATTTTCAAAGTTAACAGCGGTAACTGCAGTCATTCTGAGAACAAAGGGAGAACATCTGGTTAAAAGTACAGACAAGCACTCACATTTATAATGAAGATGCGTTTATTGAAGAACAACCTTGGATCAGGACATCAAAGCCAGGCTTACATTGCAATAGGTTAGCCCATCTCTGAAAATATACGTGGCCACTTAGCCAGGTCTGTGGGGTCTTTGTGGGTGGCAAATCATGGGGCTTCTGCTGAAGAACTCTGCAGAGTGGCCACCTCGTCCTCTGTACATTTCTGACATTTTGATACCTTTGCGTCAGAGATCCAAATTTTGGCTGTAATTTGGGAGCATTTCCTCCAATAAGGACAGCTTTGGAATGTCACCAATATATACAGTGTTCCCTATAGGAAGAAGATCATAGCACTTTTGTTTTTAGCTCTTAAACCCTTTTTTCCTATTCCATGAGGGACACTGGACTCCCGCACACACTTCTATTCAGGGTTCCTTTTCTGTTATTGTGGTGTTCATGTTTACACTTTTTTTTTTTATTTGTTTTGTTGTGTGACAACACAACAAAACAAATATTATTTTGTTTACTCCAACTCTGGGCTTGGTCAGTTATTAACTAAGGTCAGCTTTGCCTATTGTGGCATGGTGGGGGAAGGGAATGAGCTGCAATGGTTTTGTTTTCTAAGTACACAGGCACCTTGTGCCACCTCCAATACCCAGTGTCCCATAGGATCAGAGAGAAGGATTTTAACAAAACAAAAATGTTTTATTTAATTTTTTTTTATGGTCAATTTTCTTAAATTTAAGGTTGTTACATTAGGTCAGAAGAAAGGCTGTCAATGGTTTTTATTCATTTGAAAATACTGTATATGCAGGTCCACTCTATGCAAGAAAAGTACTCATGGGCTGGGCTCTTCACATATGTGGGGGAACATTCCCTTGGTCACATATGCTCCTCACCATTCTTCCCTTCTCATGTGTCCCAACCCCCTGATCACATTAGCTGCTTGGTTAAAACTAAAGACACTTGAATTATTTTAATCCTTTTTAAATTCAGTTGGATTGAGTCCTGCTTTTACAGTTTGTGGTTAGTAAAAACTAAAATAAATGGGTTGAGCATACATTACTACATTTATAGTGTGTTTAACAGTATTTCATTTGTACAGAGAACATTACTGTATTCTAGGTTTGCATGTAAAAAGGTTAGAAAAATGCAGTGTGGCCCTTAAACTAGGCCAGAAGTAGGCTAACTGGGCACTCTAGCTGCTATGGAACTAATCTGTTTGAGAACCATTGTTTTAGTCTAGTTCTTCTAATATGGATACATATTAAATTGATTTTAAGATGATTATATATATATATATATATATATATATTATATCTGCAGCATATAAATAAATAATATATATAAATACATATAAATAATGATGAGATTGTTTGAAATATAAATTACTCCTAATTTTGGGGCTAATCTCTGATAGACTGGTTAATATTTCAATACAAAATGTAGATTATTCTATTTAGAAATCCCCTCTGTTGAGCTTGTGTTTTCTTTGCCCATTTTCCCTCCCCCTATTGGTTTTAATGCCCTGGCTCTTACCTGTAGACCTGGTTATCACCTATATTTTGGTATTTGATACTATTTGGTATTGACAGTCGATTGGTGCTGTACTCTTTATTGTTCTGTTCTCTCAATGTTCTGTTTAACCTTACCACAGCCTTGGCCAATTGATGGAGGTGTGAATTTGGCTCCAGCTCCACCACAAAGGGATTTGCTGCTGACAGGGTGAGTGCCTTTGTAAGAATATTGTGAAATGGCATATGTTTGGGCAATATCTTTAAAAGTATTGGCATGTCAGTCCTGCATTATTTCTGTCAATTGTCTTAAAAAGAAAACAGGATTTTGGTACTTACCGATAAATCCCTTTCTCCGATTCCACAGAGGACACTGGAGTTCAAGACAGTGGGGTATAGACGGTGGTAGAGCAGAGCCTGGCACTTTAAATAATTCTGAAGTGTGACTGGCTCCTCCCCCTCTATGCCCCATCAGCCCCAGTTTTAAGAACTGAGCCCGAGAGGAGACGGTAAGGAGAAGACCACAGAACGGAACAATACCGACTGAAGGAGAACAGAGGAACCCACTGCAGGGAACACATGCAGTCACACAACTAGATAAGGACCCAACAAAACGGCAGGAACGCAGCGCTGGGCGGGCGTCCAGTGTCACCTGTGGAATCGGAGAAAGGGATTTATCGGTAAGTACCAAAATCCTGTTTTCTCCTTCATCCACTAGGGGACACTGGAGTTCAAGACAGTGGGGACGTCCCAAAGCCAACCTCCCGGGTGGGAAGCGCGGAGAACTTGCCGACCTTTCGGCCAACCGAAACAGGGACAGCCCAAGACTGGAGGCATGTCGTAGAGCCAGGAGACAATCAGAGCTCCTTGCTGAACAGTCACAGACATTCCACAACTTACAGCGTAAATTCAATGGAATACGGCTAGAGAGTAGCAGCAGATGAGAAGCATCAGAACACCGTAAGCTCAGCCAAAAACAGACCAAGCAAGACCGCTGGGAGCAGAAAAACCCCAACTAGAATCCATAGAATGGCAGTAACATGAGAACAAAACTCGAGAAAACCGTACCAGCGACAACTACAGGAAGCTGCAACAGTCTCAGACAGCAGAATCCCAGCACTGCGGGACATCAATCATATAGATAAAAGTATAATGATACCAATATACAGAGACGGAGCTGAACCCGTCCACAGACTCCTAACCAAGCAAACAAGGAGGCAAGAGTCACGACCTAACAGTCGCCCTGAACCATTCTCGAGGTCCAACTACTAAAGGGTTGGTAACCAGTGGAAGGTTTAGACCATAGAAGTTGTCAACGAGTGGCGATCCCACTGGGCATGAGGCGGATACGAGAGGATTGAGACTACAATTCCTTCCAGTGGGTCAGACGGCAGTACCACCCCTCCTGTCAAACAGCAGACAACTTCCTACATGATGGTAGAGTGTAATCAGTACCAACTACTGGCCTGAACATAGTATGAAAACACCCAGGATACCCTTAGCAGAAAAAGAGCACGGATGCCACCTCCACCCAGGGAGAGTTACCAATATAGGGAAGTATCCCATCCGCAAGGCTAAAGCACTAGGACAACTATGAAGGTACCATTCAGGTACCTGTCAGTGTGCTGAATTTATCAACAGATACTGAACAGGAAACAAACCAGGCCCCCTGTATGGAACATAGAGACTGTCACACTTTATAGTAAAAATGTGCATTAGCCCATAGATGCGCTTCAGTCCATAAACCCAACAGATTCCAGTAGAATAGGGTCACAAATCTCAATGTTACAACTATGCACCTACACACCAGGAAAGCTCTAAAGTGTACAGCCAACTGATTTAAAAGAACTGAAGGCTGCTAGGACAGCAGCTAGGGTGCGTAAGATAGAATAACAGCTATGTCAGGATGCATGAAAAGGAAGCATCTTCCGAGGTATTAGTGGGGTAAGCACGCTTACCTGTGAGCGACCAGAAGCCCTCTGGACGCTATGTAGAATGTCACTGACCTTATTCATCTCACAGCAACCCACCACGACAGGTACAGAGAGTAGCCTCAGTGGGCAAAGATCAATGCTCTACAGCACGGACTTCAGTCTGGAGATGCTGCAGAAGAAAATACTGTAGAAACTAGCAAATTGTTAGTGGAGACAAGAAGGCCGTACAACAGGACGCTATACCTGAGCCTGTTCCATTAGGGATATGTATCCATATAGAGATTACACATACCCCAAAAACGGTCTGCTAGTGTATCCTTACATTAACACTTATAATGGTGAAGTGTGTATTACGCCCACAATCTGATACAACCCAGGCCAGACCCTGCCTATATCGGCGGGTGGCCCTAGTCCTCATGTAAATTAACTAAATAAGCCATGAGGATGGAATAGATCCTGGATTCTCTATGTACTGATAGGAAATGTACCCAAGGGACCATCAGATACCCATTTTATTGAGATATGCGACAAGACAATAATATAAAGTACCAGAATCGATACTGGGAAAGGTACCTGTACATAGACATAGAATGCGTTAATTATCCCAAGTAAGAAGAGATATATATATGTAGTGATAACGCCAGTCAGGGCCAAAAACAGATTTCTCCAATTATTAGGAAAATTCATACAAGGAACGGGAATATATCAGTATATATACACATACACACACATAAACATAGCTGCATGAAAAGGCAAACTCTTTGAAAGGAAGAGTTAGTACCGACATAGTAAGTCAGTTGTCAAACTCCTGCACCAGGAGATCAGCACGCTACATACATATACACACACACACATATATATATCCCGCAATAGGAGATCAGCATGCTATATCTATATATACACACACTGCATTCCTAGTGTCTTACAAGTTGGTTACTAAGTGCGCCCTAGAGTGTAGTTGTAATTAATAGGTCCCCCGAAGTGGACGCCGTAGATATAGACTGATGGAAACAGGACTATAACCCGAGGCGGGTGTAAGTACATATACATGTGTGGACATACAGGAAGGCCCCAGGACATGTATAGAGTCCATACTAGAAGCAATGCCGTAGGAGCCTGTGACTATCCTATGTAAGCTGCAGAACATGACTCTAGTCTATAGAGCCACCATATAATATGTATGGATATAACAGACAGCTTCTGGTAAACCCTGGCAGCTTTCCAGACGTGGAATAATATGTACCTTAATGATTGTGGAAGTATAGGCATACCTACACATATCCATAATTATATACATATACACACACACCACCCAATCCCTTGGGAGAGATGGTGTAAGCGGAGTTATAGAACAAACTACCGGATCAGGAGAGTCCAGCCTCTCGTCGCAGCATCCTCTTTAAATATGCTAGGTATCAGACATAAAACTGAGAAGAACATATCCTACCCCTGCTTTAATGGTAAGGATAAGAAGCAAATATATATATATATATATATATATATATATATATATATATATATACATACATACACAAATCCCCACATGCCTACGCGTACCTACATACAAGATTAGTAGGTGACGATATAATTTGAAAAATATAACATGGGCAATAGTTTAGAGCCATGGAAGGAACTGAGCCCCAGGTCTTAACGCCGGGTTTAGTTTAAAATACAAGTATATACATACATGTGGCTTACCTCCACGCAGGGAGACTGCTCATGTGCCGCGCGTGGCTGTCATTCTGCTACGGCGTTGGGGCAGGAAATGTTAGCAACGAACTATCCCAGACTGATTGCCATCCTGGGACCCTTCCGTTACCGGTGTACTCGCCTTATCAGGTGTGCCCTTCTGGCTCCAGATGATGGAAATCAAAAGATGACCTCAGTGATGCTAGACAGCAATGCCAACCACCACAACGGCCATATGTTACTACTTCGTGTTGTGTGTGCTGCCGAAAGGAATACATAAGATATAAATCCATATAGATGCATACCTTCTAAGGTAAGCACCGAAGGCTGTTGAGATTTAACATATGTGCAGCCACATATATGCATGAGAAGAGTACGGCTCATTCTTAAGGTGAGCCAATGTGAGGCATAAGCCTGAGGATGGGACGCACCCTTTTTGTAACCTTGAGTTAAAGATATGCAATAACCGTAATTTCTGGCAGCAGCCAGAACAGTGGCCCGACTATGCATACTATACACATTTAGGCAGAGTGATCTCTGGCAGCTATAGATGGAAGAAACACACTGCATTATTCTGTTACACATCAAGCATATTTGCCCCAGATGTTCAATGTAATAAGCCTGCCGCACCTGGTATACCCAGGCGGTCTCCCATCCAAGTACTAACCAGGCCTGGCGCTGCTTAACGTCCAAGATCAGACGAGATCGGGCGTGTGGCCGTAGGCGCTGATATATATGTGGTGGGCAAAGTGGCGTGGACACAACCTCTATATTAGGCTGTGGCATGTTCCTCCCTGTGCTTCATTTTTTTTTTTTTTTTAAATATAATATTAAACCAGTACACTGCCCAGTTCCGTAGGGGAACTACCGACGTGCAATATAACAGAGATGAGGCAGAGCCAGAATCTATATAAAGACTGCAGGTTAAATTACAAACTCCACAGTTGTGCCGTTAAACCTAATAAGACCAGGTGCTGTAGGTTTAAGTAAAGAAAAAAAAAAAACGGAAGAGGCCATATGCAAGCACAGGGAGAACATACAAACTCCAAACAGTTAGGGACGTACTGGGAATAAAACCCACAACCCTGTTAAGGGTTGCACCCCCCACAGAACTCCAGAGTGAGGATGCAGGAGATGCTGGCAATAAGCCCCGGCTCCTTTTAAGGCAGGTGCATATGCTGTTTTAGAATACTCGCTGGAGGTAATGGCGGCATCTGTGCACGCCAGCATGGACTAGACCACCCCTATCAATAAGCGGGCGGGGCGCAAACAATGGCTGGTATACAGGCATAATGCGAGTGGGGGAGCGGGAACGTAATAGCCAGCGCCGGTGCATCTTCATACAAGCACCGGCGCCGCAACCAGCAGCCGAGAGCGCTGTGAATAACAGCCTCGCTCTCCGGCGGCTGTGTGCAGAAGCCAGCGCTTCTACAAGCACCAGCGCAGCAGGGAACAGCCGCGCTGAGCAGCTCCCTAAGCCCCGCCATGCGGCCAATTGTAGCCAGCGCCGGTGCAATCTCCGGCGCCGCAACCAGCAGCCGAGAGCGCTGTGAATAACAGCATCGCTCTCCGGCGGCTGTGCTCCTCCCCCTGCAGAAGCCAGCGCCAGTGCTTCTTCAAGCGCCAGCGCGGCAGGGAACAGCCGCGCTGCTGCGCAATGTAGACTCCCTTATGGGAGTAGCGGGTCGCGGCAGGCTCCCTCCCCGTGGGGATATAGCAGAGGGAGGATTCGGCTCTCGTGAGAGCAGCAAACAGAGCGCTGTCAGGCTCTATAAAGTAACACCGCGCTCATCGTGCAGGGATCAGGCATGCTGCTAGGCAGCAACATTACAGACTGTCTGAACAGTCTCCCTGTACATGTATCCGCGCTCTATGCGCGGTACCTCCGCCCCTTGTAATAACGCTAGCGGCATTATAACAGGATTCCAGGAGGGGTTATACTACAGTATATACCACCTGAGCCTGGGAGGGGGCAGAGGGGCCGCAGATTAAACTCCGTTCCCCATAAGGGGAACAGAGCTATACGTACCACTGCTGGCATCAGGGCTGCGGCTAGGCATTCGGAAGCACGGACACAGCCTCTATATTAAGCTGTGGCGTGTCCTCCCTGAGCTACTGCCAGGGTGCCTGGGACTCCGACACACACTCTTTTTAGTGGTGGCGGGTCTCCTGATGCCTCCATGTAGCAGGCTGACAGACGCAGTACTCTGTCAGCCTGTCCTCAATGCTTTGTGAAAGCTAGAAATTAAAATAAAGTTGAAATAAAAGAAAAAATACTAAGTGTGGGCTGGAGCTCAGCCCTATGTGACCGGCTCTCTCGGGCACATTCTAAAAACTGGGGCTGATGGGGCATAGAGGGGGAGGAGCCAGTCACACTTCAGAATTATTTAAAGTGCCAGGCTCTGCTCTACCACCGTCTATACCCCACTGTCTTGAACTCCAGTGTCCCCTAGTGGATGAAGGAGAAATACATATTGAGGATTTTATCAGTGTACATTGGGCTGAGTACAGTTGGTTGGTCTAATAATTTTTTTTTTTTTTTTTTTTTTCTTCATTGTTCCCTCTATTCCTTTGTGCAGAGTAGTTATGTATAAATACAGATCTCTTCTTTTCTCCTTTTTTCTTTTTTTTTTTTTTTTTTTTACTTTTCCTTCTAAGAAAATTTGTCCAGTCTATTGAACAAATATCCATATGTAAACCCCTTTGCCACAGAGAATTTTAATTTTTATTTACGTACACGATCTTCACATTCCAATATCAATATCAGAATTTTTTTTATGTACTGTTTTAAGTTATTGGAGGGAATTCAGTTCAATGCGATGATGAATAGCCGCGGGAGGGAGCTCCCGGAGCTGTTCAATACACCGCTCTGTTTGAACAGTCAATAATTGGTTAAGTCAGAGAATGCTGGCTATCGCGACTTAACCTGGGTGTTTAGTCGTGAGAATCGGCATCCTTCGACTAAAGTGCCGGCCGCGAGGCTGTTAGTGTCACGCTGGGCTGGCTAACAGCTGCATGCCCGGCACTTTTGTTGGATTTATCCTTGCATCCCCTGGGGAGGGGGGGGGGGATGTGGGGGTTACTAGAAGAAATCCTTTAGCCCGCTCAAGCAGCGCTGTAAATTGAATAGCTTCGGGAGCTCCCTCCCTTGGCTATTCTTAATCACATTGAATTAAATTCCTCCCTAAGTTAGGTGATCATCATACAATAACTAGATTACTAAGGGGAAACACCATTTGAATGAGGAGACATCTCTTTCAAACAAAGTTTCCCCTACATGTGTGCGGGCCAGTGTGACGCAGATGTGGAACAATGTGCTCCCCTATCTATAGGGAAAAAATTCTGTAGTGCTGGGTAATATTCTTTGGTGATCACAAGAGAATAGCTACTAGGGTGCTGCTTCATTTGAATTAGAGGACTATTCGCATGGTTGCAGCAGCAATTATGGACATGATGAGGGACGTAGTGCCCATCCAGCCATATACAGAAAACATGTTTTCTGTAGAGCAGGGTAGCATTGCCATGTGATCACCAGACAGTAAGTGCTCAGGGGCAAAGCTATGGAAGACATAGCCGCCGGGCTCCAGCCCTGAAGGGGCACCTCCTCCCATTGTCCACAACATATTCACCCCACTTAGGGCTGCAACTATGTACCCAGAGTGTACCATCACGGCCGTCCAATACATGGCACCCCTTCCCGGCACCTGAGAAGCCACCATACACTAGTGGAGAGTCCGTGTCAGACCATCAGCTGCTGCTCTACAGCCTGCCGCTCTATAACAAATTGCTACATTACAGTGTCAGCGGCTGTGATGGGGGTGGGGCACCAAATTATAACTTGCCTCCGTTATGAATTTACGCCACTGTAAGTGATTGTTAGTGTTTATTATAAGTGTTTTGTTTATTACTATTCTTAGTGCTTAGAGTGTGCATCTGCATTTTATTTTTTCTGCGTGAATCTAATTAAAACTACCACCTTCTCAGGCATGAGGACGGCACTGTGCGTTTCTGGGATGCCTCTGGGATTTGCCTCCAGCTGATGTACAAAATGAGCACAGTGGGGGTCTTTCAGACAGACACTGATCCCAATGATAACCTTAACTCCCATGGTGAGGAAGAGTGGCCCCCGCTGAGGAAAGTGAGTGCTAAAGTTCTTGTTTATTTTACTTATTTCAACCTCTCAAAAACACATCAAACGTAGCCTTGTAGAATAAAATCCGTACATTGCTTGCGACCCACCTTACCAGTTGCCAACTTATGTCTGTTCCCTACATGCATGTTGTACAACTGTTGTTGTATTTTCTGTTTGGTTCCTTACAGGTGGGCTCTTTTGACCCTTACAGTGATGATCCCCGTTTGGGAATTCAGAAGATTTACCTGTGTAAATACAGTGGCTACTTGTCTGTTGCTGGAACTGCTGGACAGGTCAGTGATTTTAAGCACCAGCCACATAGCTTGTTTTGCATGTTTTATTATAATACTTAGAATTATAGAACAAGGGTGCGAACATGGTGCGATTTTCTGACGTAAGATGTGTTTGATTTCCCTTGAAATTCTCTATACGATGTGGTCAAATGGTGTACGATTGATCGTTACAATCATATGATACAATGCATACATGTGTATCACATTGTACACAGTAGATTGCAATCTTACGGTTTTGCGGTAAGATCTACGATCCAGCTATACGACAGCGGGGACACGCATCGACATCGTAAACACACAATCAACCCACGATGTGCACGATTGATCGTTTCTATTGATCGAAATCGTCCACATCGTGCAAAAAATTGCACCATGTAAATATAAATGACAGAATATGATGCTCGTTTCGTTGTGGTTTTCGCTTTGATTTTCTATTTTCCCTAATGTAAACCTGCTTTTAAATGCAAAATTCTCTCTTACCATCCAAAATACTGAAGATTCTTGTCCTGGAGCTGAATGATGAATCAACACAACAAGTGGTAGAGCAAATCCTGGTTGACCTGTTGCAAGAGCAGGAATACCGCTGGAAAGGCCACGAGCGACTTTACGCACGACATGACCCAGTGCGTTTTCCTCCTGGGTTTCAACCTTTCTCCTTGGTACAGTGTCAACCTCCTGCTGCAGTCACTTCCTTGGCGCTGCACTCTGAATGGAGGTTATTGGCATTTGGCACCAGTCATGGCTTTGGCGTATATGATTTTCAGCAGAGACGTCAAGTGATGGTCAAGTAAGTGCCACAAAATAAAAGTCCAGATATCCTGTGCAAAAGAAATGTAAATGTTGCTGGGCAATAGCTAAATATTTTATCCTGTAAAATATTTACATAAACTGAAAACTGAAGTATTTCTATAATATGCAGTTTATTGCTTTAACCTTTTCAATTCTGTAAATAAAATTAAGTAAAAGTTATTATTTTTGTGTTTTCTGTTTAATCCCTTCCTCTGAGACTAAGGACATTTATTAAAGACCTGAACAGAATGAGGTTACCCATTTTAACAATCTTTCAGCTAACCAACATGTCTGGAATTACAGGTGCACGCTACATGCCAGTGACCAGCTAGCACTGGAAGGTCCTTTATCCCGAGTCAAGTCACTGAAGAAATCTTTGCGCCAGTCCTTTAGGCGTATCCGGAGAAGTCAGGTCAATAAGCGAAGGGAAGGAGCTACAAATAAAGTGAGAACCAGAGATACTTTGGATACAGGGATGGGGGTACTCCTTTGGGTGGTGAGGTAGTTTGGTAAAGTACACAGTATATTTGGTTTGGGAGGTCTCTTGAATCTCTTTGGGCATGATATGTTCCAGCTATAGTACCTTTGGGTGGAAAGGGTCATCTTTCAAAATGGGTATTTGGCAATGTTTAAGCAACGTAGACTATGAGAAACTATTATAGTTTGTGTTTGTCAGGTGCACGAGGCAAATGCCCGCTTTGAGCAGGAGGCACTGCGGGAGATGGAGTTGGCACCTGTGCAGCGCAGAATTGAGGCTCGATCAGCAGAAGATTCCTTCACTGGTTTTGTGCGCACACTGTATTTTGCAGACACCTTCCTCCGTGACAGTAAGTTATACATGATTGGGAAATGAAAAATGCATTTTATTAACTTTAAAATAGGTATACATATGATACACGAGGCTGTAGTTTGGAACCCTTTCCCACTATTATTGCTATTCTGCCTCTTCCTGTTTTGAGTTATCACATCTATCTAATAAGTGAGAAAGTGTGTGCGTGTCTGTTTGTCCTTTATGCATGGCCAGGGTTTTGTACTTAGCTCCACCAAATTTGGCAGGGCTGTGTAGTTTGACCAGGATTGGGTTTTTGCCTTGGTTTGAACTTCGTCAGGGCCACGCACTGTCACACAATCCCATAAAACCAGGGCACACTTAAATTACATAGGTTCTGGGGCTGATGGGCTGGCTTTATACACACATTGTCATACTTTATCACTTTTTCAACAGCCGCTTACATGAAATAAGGAGTTAGTCAGCCCTCTGTGTTTGTATGATGACATTGAAAAGTGTGTAATTATTAGCATTTCACTCACTCTCTCATCTTAAAGCAGCCTGGGGGGGTCTTAGCAAAGTGTCGTGTAGGTTCCTGAGCAGTTCAGTCCAGTACTCCATATATTCAGACTGCGGCAGACAGCATAATTAAACCGCAATCTTTGAACTGGCAAAGCTTCGCATACAGAGAATACAAACTGCAGGGGAGATTGATCAAAGCCACACAGTGCCACTGTGGATGGGCCCCCTTCTGGTCGGGAACGGTACTCCAGTCCCAGCATTTGAACTATGGAAACATATTTAATGGGGCAAGCTATACCTTCATGGTATGCTGGCTTGCATATTAGAATTAAAGAAAGGTGCGCAATGTGTAAATAGTGCACCTGAATATAGCTTACACAGTGAAACAAAATTCAACTCCTATGGCTTAAAATATTGTATACTTTTCGTATCTATATTGTTTTCTTTAATTATCATTTCTCCTTATGTTAAGTTTGGTTCTTTATAAATTTATATTGCCAGGCTCCCGACACTGTCCATCATTATGGGCCGGTACTAATGGTGGTACGGTCTATGCTTTTTCCTTGCGAGTACCTCCAACAGAGCGACGGATGGAGGAGGCAGTGTCTGCAACACAGGGTAAGATGTACTTCGTGATTGATGTTCAGTACAGATCGTAAGGTGGGTACACACCTAGCAGATATATCTGTACATGATGATCGTTCATCTACACTGAACGAAGACACTATCTTCCAGGCAGCAGCGGGTCGCGCTGGCCGAGGGGCGAGTGGTGGACGGGACCATCATCTTCTAGGCAGCAGCGGGTTGTGCTGGCCGGGGAGCAGGTTGTGGGCTGATCGACCGTACACACTTGCTGATGGACAGATATGTCTGCAGATATATCCGTCCATCGACTGTGCAGCACAGCCAACGCGATATATCTCTGAACGACATTGTTCACAGACATATCGCTAGTACACACTGACTCAATTGATCGGCCAATATATCGGTCAGTGTGTACCCAGCTTTAGTGTCGGTAATATCTTATCTGTTATTTTGCCTCATTGTATTTTCCTAGAGAATTGTGCTCCCCTGGTCTTTCCCTAGGATGTGCTTGGAATATTGATTTTTGGCTTTATTTAATATTCTATTTTTCATTATTTATCTCAGCCAAGGAAATTCAGCTGATGCATCGAGCACCAGTAGTGGGGATTCTAATTTTGGATGGTCACAGTGTTCCCCTTCCAGAACCTCTTGAAGCTGCTCATGATCTTTCCAAAAGCCCAGATATGCAAGGCAGCCATCAATTGCTGGTGATATCTGAGGAACAGTTCAAGGTAAGAGTAGTCTGGGTGAGTGGGTTGTTTTTTTTGCTTTTACACAATGTTTGGTCTTACATATAACTTTTCCAGGTCTTCACCCTGCCAAAAGTGAGCAGCAAGCTAAAGCTGAAACTGACAGCCACTGAAGGGTGCCGGGTACGCAAAGCAGCAGTGTGCACATTCGGTAGCTGCCGGGCAGAGGATCACAGTGAGAACCACCTCACAGTTCTTACGAATCTAGGAGACATCCAGGTGGTGTCCCTGCCTCAACTTAAGCCACAAGTGCGGTACGACTGTATCCGAAAGGAGGATGTGAGTGGAATCGCATCCTGTGTGTTTACCAAGTACGGACAAGGTGAGTACAAAGTTTCTTTCTGGTGGACACCTGCTCCGTTGACAACTACTCTGATAGAGGTTTATTACAAAGTGCAGGTACTACAGATCTTTTGCTGTAGAGTTAGAAATAGATGTATATTATATTTTCTACCAGTGATATGGTGGTAGCTAGTGCTGCTACTGTCATTCTTTTAGGACCGTGTCATTTAGAGGGATTTAAAATGTTATGCTTTCCTGACCAGGAAATTTAGTAATTCTAAAAGAATTATACGCTGGTTCGGTGTATCAGAAAAGCTGCTCGCAGCGATTCTGCTCCATGTGACCATATGATAGCAGAATTGCTACTCTTGTTCAGGAGAACAATGGGGTAGATGTATGAAGTAGTGAAAACAGTGAAGTGTGCCGGTGGAGAAGTTGCCCATAGCAACCAATCAGCTTTGTGGTTGCTTTTATCAAATACATTCTATAAATTGACAGATGCTGATTGGTTGCCAGGGGTAACTTCTCCACTAGCACACTTCTCCACTCTTTTCACTGCTTCATACATCTACCCCAAAATTTCTTATTACACTGTTGGAGAAAATCATTTCTGTAGAATTCCGTGGTCTCTTAGTAAGAACCTAGCAAATTGCAATGTGCTAAAGTGGCCACCTGACATTGGCTTCATACTCTGTTTTTCACTTCAGGGTTCTACCTCATCTCCCCTTCTGAAATGGAGCGTTTCTCTCTGTCCACATGCTGCCTTATTGCGCCTCGATGCAAGGTTGATACCCCTGAGCCCTCATTTAGTGGAAAGCCGCAAAGAGGGAGCAGCACAGAAAGGAAAAATGAAAGATCCAGGTAAGTAACCGAAGTAAAGTGACAATGTGACACAAATAACTGACATTACGTCAATAAGTGATATGAGTCATTGATTACAGAGAAGGCTTTGCCCGTAATCCTGAATGTAATGTAGTGTTTCTTCTTGCAGGGTGTCCAGCAGGAGTGATGGGGATACAGATGGTAAGGAGGAAATCACTGAATGCTCTCCTATTGCAGTATACACATTTATTGGGCCACACGTTTCACTAGTGTCTTGCCATTCCCTTGTTCTAGTGAATGATTCTTATGGGACAAACCAATTATTCCTGGAGAAGAGCCTCACATAAACTCCCAACAGGGCTCAATTTCGTGCTTGTAGTAAGACCCTCAAGCCTAAAGTATAAGGCATATGTAGTGTCTGACTGGGGCATGGAAATGCAATGGCAGGTGCCTACTGAAGGGGTGGTATTCGATATAAAATAGATGTAGTCATCAATTGGAGAGGTGTGCCAAGGGCAAGACTTAATATTTTGCAACCACAGATGTGCAAACATAGCACTGTGCCCCTTAAGTCTAATAAATTTTATCTGTACCACCTTTAGTATAATAATAATCTGTGGATGCTTTAATGATCTGTGCCCCCTTTAGTCTAATAATAATATGTCCTTTAATTTTATGTGCCCCCCTTTTAGTACAATAATAGTATTATGTGCTCTCTTTATTAGACTAGTAATCCTACATATCCCCTTTATTAGACTAGTAATCCTACATATCCACTTTATTAGACTAGTAATTTTATGTGCCCCCTTTATTAGACTATTAATCCTGTGTTTCCTTTATTAGACTAGTAATCATGTGTCCCCTTTTTTAGACTAGTAATCTTACGTACACCCTTTATTAGAGTAGTAATTCTATGTGCCTCCTTTATTTGACTAGTAATCCTACATATTCCCTTTATTAGACTAGTAATTTTATGTGCCCCCCTTTATTAGACTATTAATCCTACGTACACACTTTATTAGAGTAGTAATTCTATGTGCCTCCTTTATTAGACTAGTAACTCTATTTCCCCCCCATTCGTTTTTAAATATAATGAACATTTTCCTGACTGCATAATATAATGTTTTAGTATATAAAAGAGATAATCTGTGCCACTTTTATTACGTTAATCATTCCCCCCCCATATTTTCATTAGTGTAGTTATCCCAACCCCCCCCCCCCCTTCCCCACTATTTTTTTTACCCCCCCCACCCGTTCAAGGTGGTGAGCAGAGCTCTGAATCATGGCGACCAACCAGGGATTTACCTTCATCCCCTCTGAGTCAGTAAAACCCTGGCCTTATCTACACATATAAGGGGGGCTAGCTGTAGTAATGACAGAAACACTGCTGTGCATGGGAGAAAAGAAAATCTTTGCCCCATTTGTTTACTATCA
The DNA here is from genome assembly GCA_031769625.1 of Taudactylus pleione. Classification (NCBI taxonomy): domain Eukaryota; kingdom Metazoa; phylum Chordata; class Amphibia; order Anura; family Myobatrachidae; genus Taudactylus; species Taudactylus pleione. The sequence goes on along the minus strand of JAUIMM010000289.1, from coordinate 2,992,880 downwards.
CAACTTTACATTGGGTTACCTTCACATTTTTAAGGTACTGAGACTTTAACATACTTCATTTTATTTGTGACTCTCACACATATTTAAACCCTTGTAATATGCTCTGCACATGTAGTGTATACCTGCATTTTATTATAGGAAAACCATTTTTTTATATCAGCACACAGGGCCAGAGGACCACTGATGGAGCATGCATTGCTAAATGATGAGAGTAAGTACCTTCCTTACTTTACTGAATGGTCATACACGTGGACACAGACAAGATATGTCAGAGAGAAGTGGCATCTGTAAAATAAAACCACATTATAATGGATGTCCGATACAGCAGTAGATCAGATTGCATAACCTGTTAAGCCGCTATATCTGAATGCAATTTATCTTCATGTGCATATTGGGAACCCATGATATGCAGTCTGGTTGATAACTGCACACCCCTTTGCCAATATTAGCGTACTGCACTTTTTATTGGCGTTTGCTCACATCAGGATTACCAGCCAAACACACAGTAGCTTGGAGCTTACTGTGCCTAAAAGGAGACCGTTTTGCTCCAGATTGGGGTGTGCATGGACAGATTGTTAGACTTTCCACATTTAACATGCTGTTAAAAATAAACTGTAGCCAGAGACAGGCTAATAAGGTCAGTTGAAGCAGAGAACACATCTAAGTGAGGGAGACCTACTTGCAGTTCAGAATTCTTGTAGAGACAGTCGGCCTGCAGGGGCACACATCAAATTGGTAATACAAAAAAGAAGCCAACTTATTTAACATTGTATCAGGTTGACGTTAATGAGTTAAAATAAAAAAGTTATGCATGGCTTGTATGTACAGTTTTCCTGATCTGCCATAACCCATCTGCTCTGTGCTCCTAATGGATAACCTGCTTTAAAGAGACCAAGCTGGTGAATGGAAAGTACACAGTTGAGGGGTTAATTACATTTGTTTGGTCCGGTCAACCAGTTAAAGTGTAGTACAGAAGAGGGGCATGAGGCTGTTAAAGGCATTAGGCCAATGAATGGTGTTTACAAGGCAAGTATGACTTCATTATCTTAACTCTTTGCACTCCACTCCTCAGGACCCCAAACAGTGCATGTTTTCCAGGTCTCACAAAATCACAAGTGAAATAATTATCTCCACCTGTGGCTCTTTTAAAATGTGACAGTGAGTAATGAATACACCTGTTCACCTGCTGGGTGACCTGCAAAACATGACCTGTGTGGGGTCCTGAGGACTGAGTTTGAGAACCACTGCTCTACTAGATGGCTTCCTTGTCTTTCCTGTATATGTGACATTGATCATATTGCACAACATTTAGGAGTATATTACATGTATTTTTATCACCATGTCTGGGCATGGGGAGAAGGGGCACTTCTGAAGGGGAAACAAAGTCCTCATTCCCTTAGTTTTATTAGTTGGAATTCCTTTCCAGTCAGTGTATCTTATTTACTTTTTGATGGTTAATATTGGAGGTCCTTGAGAGACCTGTATCTGCTCCAAGTGATCAGATCTACTGAACATTTCCCTTTTCACCGCTAACTCTGCTTCGTCTTCATAGGGCTTGGCTTCATTATTTTGTTCTTTGTTGCTGTTTGTAAAGTCACGCTTCTGTAGCAGGGGTAGGTGGTGATGACTTGACAAGGGGGAACTTACTTTGCTTTTTCCCTGGAGAGCGCTGCCTCCTATTTGGTGGTATTTATGTAGTAGTTCTGTGCCCAAGATTGTTGCAGACAATTGGCCTGATTGAGTTGCACGGTATTCGCAGCACCGCTGTGTCTGTGTATGCAGCGGCAATGCAAAATTATGCTAATGCCACATGAAGCGCCTCCTTCCGGCTTCTGTGATCTTCTGCTGCTTCCGAGGATGCAGCCATCAGATTACTTGCGTGAACATCGGCCATTCTTAGTAACCCTCAGGTTACTCAGGATGGCTGTGAAATTCATGCTTCCAGGGCCAGTGAAGCTGCTTCAGAAGACGCAGACACTGACCTCAGCATGCCACAAAATTGTCAGTTTTAGAAAACTCTCCCAGTCGCCGCTCCTTCCCCACCCCTAAACATTTGCAGGAATTTCAATCATGCTGCGGATAAGGGACACTGCGACAGCCATCGCAGACACTGTTCGGCACATGCGCAGTACAGATCCTGATCGGCAATCGTCAGAATTGGTCGTAAACCATCGGGTTTGAGTAAAACTCTGAATCAGGCCCAATGATCATGATTCGCTTTCCAGAATAAAGCGAATATACTTATGTCCTAACCAATATCTGTATTTACAGTGATGCTGAGAGAAATCCAGAATACTCTAGAAGGATCTAGAACGTAAGTGAAACTTGCTATTAGATAACTTGAGAGAGCTTTGCTTTTTATTACAAGTGATGTCCTCTGAAATTGTAAATACTTTAATTGTAATGTGTATTTATAATCTAATAATCTATTTTTCCTTCACCATAATCTGGGAGCTATGTAATAACTGGCTTCTAGAGAGCCATGTATTGTTTTTGTGGTTACATGCGCCTCATTTGTATGTACTAGTCACATGTACCAGCCCTCCTAGGTTGCTCTGTGTTTAGTGATACCTGAGCACTGGTGGGTGTGAGTATACATAACAAGTCTTACTAGCTATGTGCAGTAAGCATTTGTATAGGTGCACACAGTAGCCTACCCATGGAGAAAGCCTGTTGTGATATAGAAAGGTATACTATAACTGCATGCTCACAACAATATACGAGAATGAGTATCAATATATAATCCATAAATTAGTCTGAAAATTAAATAATTCAGTGAGAGATCTGCAAGTCCAATTATATAAAAGATTGGCATATTAAGATAATTGGTAAATTAAAACTATTGCAGTTACAGTAGTGACATTTACCACAAGCATGGAGGTTGGTTGGAAAGAAACACTACCAGCAGGAGATCAAGTGGAAATTATATATTTGTACGTAAAAACAAGTCTCCTGCATGTACAATTTCTGCAGATAAGGGACACATCGTGTCATGAGGTTGCCATAGACTGTGTAGAAGGCATTTGACGTGGCTTCTTTACGCACCCTTCAACCTGTTTTGAAGTTACACATCAACCTCAATCATTGGACACTGTATGCTGATGGAATGGGATTGAAATGACACCCCCCCCCCCCCGTCCCTAACCCTCCCTTAGTGGTGCCTAACCATAACCTGCCTAGCCCTAACTCCCCCCTTACCGCTCAATAAACCTAACCTCACCCTGGCGTTGCCTAACCCCTGTGGCTAACACTAAGGGTGCCCCGGATTTAACTTCATTTGGAATGGTGTCCTCGCCGTTCCGGAGTCGGGATTATGATAGGGGTCAATATTTTGACGCCAATCATAAATCCCTAGCCGACATTCCACTGTCGGGATTGTGCGGCCGTCGGTCACATGACTACATCCGATGCTGATCATGGCTCTGGCTCCCACTAAGTATTTGTGTTTAATTATCCCTAAGTGCATGGGCTAATGCAGTAGAGCTGTTGTGGTGTAGCTGTGTTACTCAATTATGTCTAGTTGTAACTACTGCAATAGTAATCCCTACTAAACCGATACCGGCCATGTGACATTTACACTTACCTGCCTACCCTCCCGGTTTTCGCGGGAGGCTCCCGATTTTTCGGGTAACCCCCCGCACCCCCGGAAGGGTAGGCACTTCTCCCGCATTCTGCCCACTTCCTAATGTTCTCCCGGGGAGGAGATTTAAAAGGTAGGCAAATATGCATTTACACAGTTTATCTCAAACACTTCGAATTGAACATTAATTTTGTTTTTTAATATTGTTTTTTATGTTTACATCTGTCTTGCATTAGCCTAATTATATGCAGTCAAACACATGCTTAATGGAGCTTCTATAGGACAGTAGGTTGCACTCGTCTACATGACAAATGTAAATAAGAGTCCTGTTAAGTTATGGGGTAGATTAAAAAAATTTATATTGTATACACACACACCCTGTTCTGAGCGCATTAGACAAATGTAGGTGTTTCTTTATTTAATGGAAGAAATAAATGTTGTTTGTAAGAAGAAAAGTACAAAATTGCCCATTGTTATCCTTCACCACTTTGACAAGTGTCAGTCAAATTATTCTATGTCGGTCAATAAATAAACTCTGAGACTCAGTATTCTATAAAGATAAAGAAATAGTTTATTGGTGCATATAAGTCATGTTAACAAAAATCAGAATGCAATTTAGTGATAAGTAAACAAATCAATTATACTCCGCTTAAGTGTAAAGATCTTTACATATGTCCTTCATATCTGTAAATCCTCTGAGGGGGACACTTCACACATGATGCTCAGAAAATGGATGGTCAATCAAAACTCAGAAGTACTAAGCATAGATATGTTGCATGGCTTACTGTCTTAGCTGAATCCCAACAAAATGCAGAGAAGAAGCCCTTCATATAATATACTTTCTGCTTATGACGCTACACCCCATGATCTGGTATTTTGCCCATAATGGTAAAGCTGCATACACACACAACGATTTTGTTACCAACAATTTTATGAATGATTTCCTGTCAGATTATCTGTCAGATTTTTTTAAAGTGTAATGAACGATTTTTTTGAACTACAAATGATTTTTGCATATTCCCTTAATGAAAATTGTTGGTCAGTTTGACTGAACTATAAACGTGAATGCGCATGAACGATAATCGTTCATCGTTTTAACTCAGAAAGTCAACGATTGAATGATAAACAATATCGTTAACTATAATCGTCCAAAATATCGTTGTGTGTGTATGCACCTTTTGTGTGTGCCCACTCTGTTACATACAACACCATGACTTTTATCTTCAAGGTCAGTTTGCCATTCTGTTGCAAGTGTGTGTACAGACTCCTCAGGGCCTCATACAAGAAATTTGCTAAAAATGCAGAAACTACCAGTTACCATTTTAACCCTATGGTGACACTCATAAGCAAATAAGTTTAAGAGGCCTATGTATCAAGCTGATTTTTTACATAAAATTATGCAGAAACTTCAATTTTTGCATAATTTTATGTATTGTTCCTATGTACTAATAGCACAATGCAGGAGATTTCCAGCAGAGTGCTAATTAGCACTGCAGATCGCAATCCCCATTACTATCAATAGGGACAACGATGTGACCCTTATGTACTAAACTCCAAAAAGTGAAGCATTTCGCAGTTTGGCCCCTAGTAGTTTACACCTAAATGTTGTTAAATTAAGAAGAATGTTTGGTGTGCCAAATTTAAAACCAAATTTTTTTTGTTCTGCAGAAGTTTTGGGGAGAGAAATTCCCGACACATCAGACTCAGTAATGGAGCAGGTACAGTATTTTATATCTGAATGTCAATGTGCAAAATGGTTTTGGCTTTCCAAAAAATCAGTTAATTAAAAAAATATATGAATAGATTGTAAAAAGCTATTTCTTCTCCGAAAAAAAAAAAAAAAAAAAAAAAAAAATATATATATATAGATATTTTTTTTTGCTTTTAGTGCTGAATTTTAAAAAGTCATTTTGAGAGAAATACCCTTAGAATGAGAGTGGCCATTTTCAGGGATACCTGCACATGTAAGCTTCCCCAGGATGTATGTAAGGAGTACCGCAGCATACCCATCTCTGATCGCAATAGCAGGGGGCTGATATGTTGAGAGATTTACCAAGCCCCGGCATGGCATTAGCCGTTGTAACCGATATGGCAGAGTGATTGACCGGAAGTGCCGTGTGTGGATGGTGATGGGGGGTGGGGAGAGGGGCGTGGTCGGGCAAACACAGGCGTGCAAATGCATGGGCGTGCATAAATTATCCACTGCGATACCAGATGCCGCCTGAGGCCTCATAGCGTGACCTGAAGTAAGCAATTCCTTAGTGAGGTCTGGGCTTCATTAACTGTCCAATGTTACTCGTTGTTACCGATTTGTTTCTTTATGTTGGCCAAGTATACGGATGTGAGTAAGGAGAACTGGGCGTCCTTATGTCAGGCTACGATCACAATGCGAATGCAAACATTTACATGTCCGCTGATATTAGCAACTGCGTTGTGTGCGTATAAGCAGAATAGTGATCACTAGTGAATCCGGGTGATGGACCTACCAGACATCACTGCAATTTTCAGCTGCTCTCATTACTGTTTAATACAGTTGACAATCTTATCTTATTTTTCCTGCGCACCTCCTATATGGTGCGACTAAAAATGAGCAAAGATGTTGGTCCCAGAGAGCCTTAACTCAACCATTGTGGAGGTACTCAGTGGCACATTGTTAGTAAATGACTTCCCCCTCTGTGGTTAATATATTATAATGCAAGAAGAGACCGTGTGGCAGACCACTGGATACATATTTTTTTGTGAGAAGTTTTGGCTAATGTCCCATAAAGATGTTTTCTACATAGATCTGGAATACATAAATTACCAAGTGCCTGATAGACGCAAGAGATAAAGGTTTTTAATCTGCAGCAGTGAAGGAAGAGATTATTTCCAACCTCACAAAAATAGAGAAATAATTATAAATATCACTGCGCTGCTGAAACCTTAGGTTGCCTCAATACAGACCAATAATATTGAATACCTCCAAAAATATATAATTATTCCATATCATCTAATATGAATATTCAGTAATGAGATAAAAAAAGATGTATAAAATTTATGTATGTGTGAGAAGATCAAATACTTAGATCCATATATCCGTTTAAATGAGCTTCTACATATAAACCAAGCTGTGAATAAGCACAATTATTAGAGGTATGATTGTTCCTATATTAGGAAGCTGCAGCTGTGGTGAGTCTGGTTAGTAAGCAAGCGCCAGTTATTTTATACAGTTGTAATAAATATATATTTGGGGATTTTTCATTTTACTAGTCTTTACTGAGTCAATTTAAGATTTCACCTGCGCAGCCAGATCTATTATTTTTTATCTATCTGGAATACACCTTCCTTCTAATAAATACAAATACGTAATGATTGAGGTTGTGAACACCTAGGATATAGCCTTTTCTGTGAAAAGGTGCAAACATTGCATTGTTTTTATGTTTGATGATTTTTTTTGTTTAATCACTCATTTTACAAAGCAGAACTTATTTTTATATAGATATAATGTGAAGTAACACAAAATGGATTCTGACATTATTTGATTAAGTATAATATTGGCTGTTTATTTCTCCCCTCTCTCTGACGCAGAATGAGATCTTCTAACAACATGCTAACAATCTGGGTTCCAGAAAACCCAACACAAATACACTACTGATTTTACGCCTGTGGAGCTGAGCAAGTTACAACAGCAGATGCTTTATCTCCAGGGTTTGGACTGTTTGTGGCCATATACCCTCCAATTTGCACGCACCTCTTAAGCCGTTTCTACAGGAAATTGTTTTCTAAGTTATACGTTTTTACTGCTTTCCACCATCCTCTCTTCTGTGCGTGTGAGGAAGTTTCCAGGAGGCTTGTGGCCAAACTATTTTATGTTTTTTTGTTTTTTTTAATGTTTTTATTTGTTTTAAAAATATTTTTCATTTTATTGAATTATTTAGGATTAATGTTTTTTATACTGTAAAAAGTGGTGCAAGCCGCCCTGATGTTTGGGTGCCTTGAATTTATTGGGTATTGTGTTTCCCAGTGATTGGGCTGCCATGCAATCTATTTTTGTAGGAAATAACCATTTTGGTTGTCTTGCACACAAATAAATTATATGTTCCAACTACTTGTGGATGCAATGTCTCCTTGACTAAAGAACATGCTGGGGCTTATTTAATTAATGGTACTAAGAAATAACAATCAATGATCATCACAGTTTGGTACACTTGACTACTAAAAGCTGAAATCTTTTGCTATGAGTTATAGAAAATGACTCCTTTCACCATGTTTGGTATGTTACACAGGGATGCGGTGAGCATCCCGACAAGCGGGATTCCGTCTGCCGGAACCCCGGCATCGGAATCCCGAGCGCTGAGACTACACCGGCGCCGAAATCCCGACATGATTCCGGATGCCGACGTCGGGATCCCGATCGTAAGGACACAGCGGAAAGGTGAGTATCAGCCGCTGACTTACGTTTAGGTGCCCCGAGGGGTATTGGCGTTAGGCTGCGGGAGGGGGGAGGTTAGGCTCTGGGCAGGGGGGGAATTAGGTTCAGGTACCACCTGGGGGGTTTAGGGTTAGGCACTAAGGGGGGAGGGTTTGGCACTAAGGGGGGGAGGGCTAGGTTTAGGCACTTACCGGGGGAGTTAGATTGCAGGGTAGGGAGGGTTAGTATCAGGGTACAGGAAAGGAGGGTTAGGGGGTAAATAACACAGGGGAACAGTACTCACCGTTCCCCTGTCGGGATTTGAACCTTATGGATGCCGCGGTCAGTGTACTGACAGCCAGCTTCCCGTCCATCAGTATTTCATACCGATTCCTGTTACACATCATAAACTGTAGTGTTTGTTCTTCTATTTGTCATAAGCCTACAGTCACTCCTACTTAGAGCAAGGATAAAATCCCTGAGATTGCCTGATAAATGAGAACCTTGTGAGTTTTTGGAGATCAAGTTGCAGACATGCTGAGTCCCTAAACTCCAGAGATGATGCATTATATTCTTTTGGTTTTACACACTTATTACAATACATTGAATTACACAGATGGGTTGGTACCAAAATATTACCCCTGTTTACTTAGAATTAGCTAAAGGGGGGGGGGGGGGAGGCAGTAGGAGGAGGGTGAACATGAACACAGTCGGGAAGGTGGGAGCAGGGTGAACACACAGTGGAGAGGGGGGCAGTGGGAGAACACAAAGGTATTTTATAAAATATGAAAACTTCATAATCCATAAGGTTCTAGTGTAGCAGGTGGCACACAGCGGGGTGGGGGACAGTCATAGCGGGAACCGGCTGGGACAAGCCGAACATCACAAACAAAACAAACATCATTCACTTGCTTCACCAGTACTTAATCAGGCAGCGAGCAGTGCGCAGCTGCGGCTGTCTGTGTACTTAGAACTTGTCACTATCATGTCAGAGCAAGGAGGGTGGGCCAGCCGGGCAAAGGGGGACAGGCCGGCTGGACAGGCTTAGCCAGTAAAAGCGGAGCTCATTCAGACTGACAGCTCCAGGCCTGCAGCCCGCAGCTGCCGGTTTCTAAAGCCAGGCAAGGTGGGCGAACGGAGGCGGAACTGTTTCCGCCTCCAATTAGAACTAACGGAACGCATGTCTGTATTTGCATTTGCGGAACGCATGTCTGTTTAGAATTATATAGAGACATATACATAGTTATAGATGTAAGCATTTAGATTGATATAGGCATATAGATTATAGACATATATGGCCCCATTTAATATTTGCTTGTTATCACTCATTACTAATCTTAAATGGTGCTCCAACCAATCAGTTCCTAACTTTCACTTTTTTGGGAGCGGATTGGTTGGAGCACAATTTAAGATATCACTTGTTAAATGGGGCCCATAGATTGCTATAGATAGAGCTTGATAGGTAAAGGCATATAGATAGACATAGAGATATGAATATAGATATAATAAAGCTGGGTACACGATAGACGATATGTCTTCCAATCCTGCGGATCGGACCTACAGAACGGGCACATTGTCTATTGTGCCCCCACTGGCTGACATCTGGGTCGTTCAGTCATCTGTGCATACACGGGCGACGGAGTAACCCAGATGCGGATGCCGGCAAGGTAAATGGTGCCGGTGAACGACCTATCAGGCGGGCGGTCACCGGATCGTGCAGTGTGTACTGTCCGCCTGATAGTTCATCGGCCGTCGCATCGGGTGGTCGGCAAGTGTGTACCCACCTTCATATAGATCGATATAGACTAGGGATGTGCGCCGGACCATTTTTGCTAGATTTGTATTTGGCTCTGAGTTGTCGTCTGGATTTGCCAAAGCTGCCGTGACTGGATTTGGATTTTTTTCACAAAAATTGACAAAAAAAAAGAAGCTAAAATCACATAATTTGGGCTTTTTTTTCTTTGTTCCTAGAGTATTAACCTCAAAAACATTAATTTACAGTCAATTTAGACCACCTCACAGTAGTGGTCCCCATATGCAGTACCCCCGTAGTAGTCCCCCTATGCTGCATTGCTGCCAGTAGTAGTACCCTCTATGCTGCATTGCCCCCAGTAGTAGTCCCCCTTATGCTGCATTGCCCCCAGTAGTAGTCCCCCTTATGCTGCATTGCCCCCAGTAGTAGTCCCCCTTATGCTGCATTGCCTCCAGTAGTAGTGCCCCCTATGCGGCATTGCCCCCAGTAGTAGTCCCCCAGTAGTAGTCCCCCCCCTATGCTGCATTGCCCCCAGTAGTAGTCCCCCCTATGCTGCATTGCCCCCAGTAGTAGTCCCCCTTATGCTGCATTTCCTCCAGTAGTAGTGCCCCCAGTAGTAGTCCCTCTTATGCTGTATTGTCCCACTAGTAGTCCCCCCTGTGCTGCATTGCCCCCAGTAGTAGTCCCCCCTGTGCTGCATTGCCCCCAGTAGTATTCCACATTATACTGCATTGCCCCCAGTAGTAGTCCCCTTATGCTGCCCGACCCACCTTATACCGTGCCCCCAGTAGCGGCCCCTTACACACACACACAAAAATGCCTGAATCCCCGCTCCTGCCGTGACCGTTGCTGCCCGCTCCTGCCGTCCGCAGCGGGAGGAGCTGGAAGGCCGAGCTCATGAGTGAGCTCCTGCCGGCACCCTCTGTGGACGAAGCAGCAGCCAATGAGAGTCTGTCTGACTCTCATTGGCTGCTATAACAAACACACGCTGGCAGCTGTGTGTTTGTTACAGGGCAGACCGCTCTCACTGCGGTCTGCCCTACACTTGTGGAGCCCTGACGTCGGATCCTTTCGCATTTTTTGAAACACTGTCGCCGCCCCCAAATTTTGTGGCATATGCGCATGTGCAGATCTCACACCATTGGAGATATACGTAAACATTGTGTACATCTCTAAATTCGGTCATAGATTGCTCAACTGCACGAACATCGGAATATATGTCTCAATTATCAATTATCGGCCCTCTGCACGTGTCTGAAACGCACTGTGCATCTGTCCAGGTGCTTGCAGCAACTTTGCAAATGAAAAGTGATTGACCGTTAGGAAGGTAATGGGGAGTGGCGGCAAAAGACACAGGCATGTCCCTGCCATTTTCGAGGCGTGCCGTAGCCTGCGTCTGCAATCCCGTATGCCGGTAAAGTGGCTCTGACGTCTCTGTTCAGGTGCCCATTCTGCGCAAGCATAGGGCTACTCAGAAGGCCGATTCTCAAATTATCTGCAATGTCGCTGCGTATTTGCACACAGTTGCTTGGATTTACGATTACCCCAGTGGGCATTTCAATACATATCCCAGTGTCTGCAACATTTGCATATTTTCCTACATCCACAGCGTACAAGATCGCAGTTGCATTAGCGTATGTGATGCTCTGGGGTTTGCAGATGCACCACTAGAACCAGGTTCAGGTGTGGATGTTTTACTATCTCGTTGCCGAATTTCCCATCTTTGAGGTAGGGCACACCGTGACAGAGAGGCAAGCCTGAGGTTCCCCTATGAACAGACACACAACCGGATGCGTTGTTCTTCGAAAACAAACAAAGCTTCTTTTTATTTATGTAATAATTAAAATTAGAACAGATAGTTCAGATATCTGCATATAAAACTTAGTGAAAACAGTTGATTCAAGGATTAATCATGGAAACACAGTATTTTCTACAATGTAACTCAGTAAAGATCTGTACTTGTATCACTTAACCGATTTTTTTTACATTTTTGAATCAAGATACAGCGTAACAAATTACAATATTTAGCATATACTAAAAGAGGAAACAACCCCCAGGAAGTAACATACCTCCTCTCAATTTCTTGTGACCCCAGCTGACAACTAAAAAGGTATGCAAAAAGAGCACAGAATTTTAGCAAGCGGTTGCTGGAGATGGTACAAGCTGCAGACCCAAAGTTCAAAATCAAAACTCAGCGAAGTGTCCCAAATTCAGGTAAGCATGCACTTGTACCAAGGTGTAGCTGTAGAATGATTCAGGCTTTTTGCATACAACAACGTGAGAAAGTCTATGCGGCTGGCCTATTGAACATAACGTCACAGGTAAGCATACACTTTATTACAGATGTAGCTGCAGAGCAAGACAGACTTTCTCACGCTATTGTATGCAAAAGACCTAGGTGGCTTGGCTACTGGAGATTACGTCACAGGTAAGCATGCATGTTTTATACAGGTGTAGCTGCAGAATGAGACCGGTCTTTTGCATACAATAGCATGAGAATGAACACGTCCCAGGTAAGCATGCATGTTTTATACAGGTGAAGCTGCAGAATGACACAGGCCTTTTGCATACAACAGTTTGAGGAAGTCTATGTGGCTTTTGCTATTGAAGAGCACGTCACAGGTAAGCACGCACGTTTTATACAGGTGAAGCTGCAGAATGACACAGATATTCTCCTGCTATTGCATGCAAAAGGCCTGTGTCATTCTGCAGCTTCACCTGAATAAAACGTGCGTGCTTACCTGTGACGTGTTCTTCAGTAGCAAAGCCCGATAGGCAGAGGCGTCACTAGAGTTGGTGTCACCTGGTGTTATAACTCATGGTGACAACCCCCCCCCCCCCCTCCACCCAAAAATAAATAAATACAAAAATCGGATCCAACGTGCACAGCTCCTCGCTCCCTCCCCCCTTACCAGTCACGCACTCCAGTACTCACACTGCAGTGCTCCTCCCAGAATGCCGGCGGGCATGAGCAGAGAGAGAGAGGGACTCGTGAGATGATGACATCATCTCACGGGACCTGTAGCTCTGCATTGGCGAGATACAGCGGGCATTAACTACGATGGCAGCATAGCCGCATAACACAACAGTACCAATCCAGACTGAACATTAGACTGGCCGGTGAGCCTATCCCTCCTTGCAGGCACAGTGGCAGGGCCGTTTCAACTGGCTGGAGCTCTCAGTGCAAACCTCCAACATACGCCCCCCTCCCACAAAAAAAGATAGTAAATGTGGTCTCACCATAAGGGGCATGGTCTCAAATGAAAAGACTACCTTATGAATAAATAATGTTAACCTAACCATAGGATTAGGGAGTCGCCCCCCCCCCAAGAGATAAATAACATTGCTCCCCCACAGAAAGTAGCATGTGTCCCTAGTCAACCTGCCCCCCCCTTCTGGGTCCCCGGACGGCCAGCGCCCCCTTCTGGGTCCCCGGACGGCCAGCGCCCCCTTCTGGGTCCCCGGACGGCCAGCGCCCCCTTCTGGGTCCCCGGACGGCCAGACTCCCTTTTCTGTTTCCCCCCTTTTGTGTCCACAACCAGCCAGCCCAGACTGCCAACCACCCCAACTTTTGTGTCCCCAGCCAGCCAGCTCCCCTCTTGCTTCCCTTACCTCTTCTTGACTGGCTCCTCTCTTCCAGCGGCAGCGGGCTCCTAACTTCCAATAGTGGCGACTCCTCTCTTCCACAGGCAATGGCGGCAGGCAGGCAGCGGACTCCTCTTTCACCGCAGCGGCGGCGCAGTTTGACGTCACACGCCGCGCGCCTTCTTTAAAGAAAAAAAAAAAAAAACTCTCTTAAGCACAGGGACCGGGAAGGGCGGTGGCCGCGGAAGAGGGTGGGAGAGTGGGCGAGCAGCAGGCGGATCTCCTGCCCATGACCTTGCAGCAGCTACTGTGACGGTGGGGGAGTGTGTGGTTTTTGGTGTCACCTGCACTCACCTTGTGACGCTACTGCCGATAGGCCTTTTGCACACAATAGCAGGAGAAAATCGATCTGGCTTTGAAGCGGCAGCAAACCAAGATACAGTAAATATGTCAATTCAGTTGCAGAGAATAAAATGCAATATTCACTTCCATGGGAGTTATTGCCAGCTGAGATCACGCAGGGTTGGGGAACCCTTTTAGTAATGACAAAAAATGTCTTTCTAGTGAAACATCAACAGCACATTAAGAAGACATTTTTTTTTTTAGAAGATTATCACAGGTATACAGGCATACTGTAGCATTCGATACAACCAGCAGTCCTACTGCAACTCAAAGGTACATACGAAGTCTTTAGCAAAGTGAGTATTTAGATAAATCACCAGCAGAGGAATGTACATTACATTAGAGCAAACCAGTAATTTAAAGGTTAATCAGCAATTTAAACAGTTGCACCAGACATGAGCTGGTACAAGACAATATTGCACATTCCCTCCCATCATGAGCTGGTTGGACAGCTCATGATGGGATACAAACCAAAATCAGAATGACAAGCTAACTTTGGCCCTCATTCAGAGCCGTACGCTCTGAGCAGAGCGCACGCTCTGAATGAGGGCCGTCCTCCATAACTATGGAGCGTCCCCCTGGACGCTCGTATAGCTGTGGCTCACCACCCACAGCCTATACGAGCGTGCAGTTTGATGGCCGCGATGGTCTTGACCATCGCGACCATCGAAACTGCGAGCCGGAGCCTGCGGTTGAGGTTTTCAACCGCAAGGCTTCGGAGTGATTTTGGCTCTATCAGAGCCAAAATCACTCCCACTGACATCACTAGTGATGTCAGTGGGCCGGCTTCTGACGGTAGGCGTTCCCTTGGGAACGCCCCCGTCAGGGAGGCACGCCCCCGGCACGCCCACCAAAGGGGGTGTGCTGTCAATCAACATCGACAGCACGCCCCCTTTGATCAGACACAACGAGCGAAGGACTTTCCTTCGCGGGTCTGAATCAGGGCCTTTGTTCAAAAGGAAGGGGGGCAGCCTATCTCTTACTTCTGCTCTATATACACACCTTTCACTACACAAACAGACTAAGCAGAATCACTTTTCCTTGCCCTCTAGGATAGCTCACAGTCCACTAATAAAGGGACTGAAACCCTAACTAACTAGGAACCTCTTCCTAGAGCTGTGTGGAGGCAGATCTAACCCTAATTTGGGAGCTTGCTAAATGAACCAGGAATAAGGGGAAGGTAAAGGGGGAACAGGCTACAGGCACAACCTAACGTAATTACTAGGGGGGGAGGGGGAATGGGGCAGCAGCAGTTCTCATGACCTGCAGGGGCTCTTCTACCCAGAGTCCTGGATCTGGAACTGCGCAGCCCGGGATTCTAGGCCCTGCACCGGTCCGCGCTGTAAACACTGGAGCTCCTCCTATGTACTCTGGCGGTCAGTAAGCAGAGGTGGGATAGCTCCACAACTCCAAAGATACGGCAAGCAGAGGCGGGTTTCTCCGCAAGGTCCTTTCACAGGGTCCTGAAGGCGCAGCTTCTCATTCCCACTGAGCCTTCTCCCGATGTCACAACAAGGGCAGGTGAGCACTTCAACTTCAGGTCCTGGCGGCGATGTCCTCTTCATCCAGTGAGCCCCCTTCGGTTAGCGCTATCTTCTTTTCCAGAAACCACTCTATGCCCGTGGGGTCTTCCGAGTCTTCAAGGGTTGTCGTTCTCAGCAGGTCTGGCAAACAGGAGCTTCTCTTAAGAGGTCCGCCGGCGTCATCTACAGGTCCCGGACTCTCCTCCCTCCGACAGGCAGTGCAATGGTCCTCGTGCTCTCCCAGTGGCGGCAATTCCATAGTAGTGGGTGGCTGTCACTCTCCTGTACCGGGCCATAGGATCCTTTTCACTCAGTGGCGTTATGTTTTCTCCCCCCCCCCCGATACAGATGGGCGGTTGTGACATGTTTTTTTTTTACTAAAGCTGCCAGCACGAAGAGTATTGGAATAGCGCTCTTGCGTTCACCAGACACTTAAATCACACTTAAATTCACAATTATTACACAAATGTAGCATGGGCCTCTCCAGGCACGTGAATTCCTTAGAGCACAGAGATAACGCTGATAAAGTTTTAAGATTTAGGGGCCTATTCATCATCACTTTATTTTCACAAAAGCAGGTGAAAATTATGATTTTCACCTATTTTTGTGAAAATTATGTGTCAGCCCCATTCACCAAACATGTAACGCAGGAGATATCACAGATATCTCATGGTTACAATTGTGCATCGATAATTTCCACAGTCCCCATACTATAGTATGGGGATGTGGAAATTATGAAATTTATCAAGTTCCAAAAAAGCATTTTTTTTGGAACTTGACAGTGATGCTATTCGCTACTCTGAGATGGCGAACAGCATCTGATACAGCAGAGGGATCTGAACAGATCTCTCCCTGCTGTGTTCTCTTACCTGCAGCAGCTCTCTCCCGGCTCCCTGGACAGTCTTCTTGTGAGCCTGGGGAAAGAGGGCACAGCAGCAGCGGTCAGCGGGGTTCAAATTGCGTGATGGGGGCCGGCAAAAAGTCTACAGTAGCGGCAGTCAGCGGGGTTCGGATTGCGTGATGGGGGCCGGCAAAAAGTGTCCCGTGATGGCGGTGGCTACAGCAGCGGCAGTCCTACAATGGGTGAGTGTGACCGGTAGGGGAAGATGCGTTGTCATGCAGCAAGTCTGCCTGGGGTGGGGGCTTTCTGGCGGTAGCAGCATCAGCTTTGCTGTGTAGGTCCCCCGCACAGCAGGGGGGGGGGCACAGTCTCAGGCGGGGCATTGTCTTTACAAGGATGTGGTGTGCGGTGACAGCCCCCGGCAGGTTTAATTGGAGGGAGGGCAGATAGGTGGGGGCTCTTTTCGCAGCCTTTCTTCAAGCTGAGAGAAGTCTATCACTTTAGAAAAACTGGCTTCGTAGAAATAGCAGCTTTTCGGATGTGATAGTTTAGGTGTGGAGGCATGATGAATGCCTCCTAAACTGCGTTTGAACTCGCAGCGAGTTCAAACCATAATTATCACATGTGATAATTATGTTTTAATGAATAGGCACCTTATTGAGAAAATATCTCCACGGTTAAATTACAAGGAAAAACAGGTGAATAAACAAGACATACAGATAGAAATGCACAGAATGATTTCAAGTAAAAGAAAATGATAGAGTCAGAATCCTAAGTTATCTTGCGTTGAGATCTTAGGGGATTTGTGTGGACGGAGACCAGGACAGTTTCTAGGGTCTGAACCTCCCAGTGCGAGCAGTAAAAATGCGCCCCCCCCCCCCACCTCGAAGCAGTAATATTGTGGAGTGGGCGTGGTGCCATCGTAAGGGGGTGTGGTATCACAGTAAGGGAGCGTGATCTAGAAAGACCACAGAATGACAGCCACCGTGACTACTGAGTACAGAGGTGTCTAACCTGTCAGAGGCAAAGCGCTGAAAAATATATGTAGCTAAACAAAAGATAGACAGCATGCGCGCGCCGGAGGCGCGCGCTCAAAAAATGGGGTGTGGCATAGCTGTCACAAGCCCACGCCGCATTTCTGTGTGCATGCCTGTGGTGTGACATTTGCAGAAGTATGACCTTGCATCACACCCGGTTTTAGTCGCGTTGGGAGCGAGCCCAGCCAGATCCACATAAAATACACTGCAACAAACCACTTCCACATAAAATATATTGGAAAAGCCAGAGGCACATAAACTACGTTTTAAAACCACATCCACCTCAAATACATTATTAAATCCAGAACCACATAAAACACATTGAAAAAACATGATTCACATAATACACACTTCATTCCAGCCCCCTCCCTTGCCATTCCATCCCGACAGGTCTTAGGCTTCCCCCCCACTGGCTCTCAGGCAAAAGTGCCCATTATGCAGTGCCCCCTGTAGTTGTCCCCATATGCAGTGTCCCCTGTATTTATGCCCCTTATGCAGTGCCCACAGTGGTAGTGTAACTTATGCAGAGCCCCCATTAGTAGTGCCCCCTGTAGTCATGTCCCCTGTAGTCAAGCCCCCATCAGTAATGCCCCCAATAGTAATGGTCCCTGTTGTAGTGCCCCAGTATTAGTGTCCCCAGTTGTATTGCTCCCAATAGTAATGCCCCCTGTAGTAGTGTCCCCTTTATAAATTCCCCAGTATTAATGCCCCTGTATTAGTGCCCCCAATAGTAATGCTCCCTTTGTAGTAGTGCCCCAAGTAGAAAAGCCCCAAGTAGTAGTGCCCCCAGTAGAAGTGCCCCTGGCCCCTGAGTAATGCACCCAGTAGTGGTGCCTCCTAAGCAATAACCCCAGTAGAAGTGCCCCCCGAGTAATGTCCCCAGTAGTAGTGCCCGGGTGCCCCCAGTAGTGGTGTCTCCCCCAGTAGAAGTGCCCCCAGAGTAATGTCCCTAGTAGCTGTGCCCAGGTGCCCCCAGTAGTGGTGGCTCCCCCAGCAGAAGTGCCCCCAGTAGTAGTGCCTCCCCCCAAGTATTGTCCAGGCTGCCTGCACACAAAAAAAAACAAAAAACAGTAACACCTACCTTCAGCCCCGCTCTGGCGTCCGCTCCGCTCGGCTGCTCCTCTCTCTGCACTATGGGAAAGACGTCATGACGTCCTCCCATAGTGCACATTGTGGGAGCCGGAAGCCGGAAGCAGGAGCCTCCGTCTCCGGCTGCTCTGCTCTGCCGGGCGCCCGCTGGTAACTGAATCTCAGCGGGCGCCCGGCAGTTAACATGCTGTTTCTACAGCAGGGGTAGGAGGCAGCGCGCCCCGTGCGATTGCACGGGTCGCCTGCCCCTAGAAACGGCCCTGATGGAGACCACCACAGACCGAGATGGGGAGCACTCCTAGCTCTCAGCTATTCCCTTGAAGAGTGAACACAGTGAAATAGGGATGGCTGGCTCTTATGGTTCCACAGCCACCCTCTCCCCCCAGCAGACCCCACCCTTTTTGGGCTCAAAAGGTACTGTCCTTTGTTCTATACAGATTTGTGTAGCTGTAAACCAGGACTTAAGTGTCATATATCTCCCTGACTTGGAAAGGTCTGTTTAGGGCAGGAAAACTGATAAACTACAAACTGTCTGTGCATAGGCCTGAAACAAGGGCCCCCTCGGGTGAAGAGCAAAGCACTCCTTTCATGAACCTTTGTCTTCAAAGGCTAGGTAGCACTTGGCCATTTGGTTCTCAGTTGTTGATGCAATGCAGTTTTGACATACTGTCCAAAATTCATAGCAAGCAGACAGTCCTGAAATATATTCTTTAAGGGAATTATAATAATACACACCACTCTCACGGTTAGGTTGTGGCTCATAGACCATGAGCACACTTTACCCAGGGCACACAAATGACACGTGGCTTTGATGATTCGCCGTAACCCGAGGCGATGGTCACAATATATATATTTAAAAAAGTGTGTGTGTGTGTGTGTGTGTATATATATATAATGTGTGTACTACACGTACATCTCTGATGATTGTCCCTTTAAAAATAGGGGGAAACTCTCATAACTCCCTGCAGCGTCAGAAGTTTGGAGGCTATCACATTTAGCCCATAGATTGCTATAGATATATGGGGCTTTATGTATGAAGCACTTCCCGGCAGGTTGCAGGTGAATATTTAAAGCAAGTTGAACTTTACACTGACTGCGGGTGCTCTTTTATATTTTCAACTGCAACCCACTGGGAAGCTGCTTCGTAAATAAAGCCCATAGAGTCATATAGATAGACATATAGGGGGAAACTCTATTAGCCGCGTGGTTACCATTCACAGCTAATTGATTGCGCCGCACTGGGAAATACTATTCAATGAAAGTCTTTTCCCCACGTGGTAAACCTGGGTTAATGTGCTTAGAGTGCGGAATCAATGGGTTTTCCCCCCCACACTAATCCCCAGAGGGTGCCTGTTCTCGCAGCTCCTGAAGCTGTGAAGAAAGTGCACCTCTGTGGTATAAGGCGTGGGGTGTGTAGATGAAAGTGGTGGGTATTGAGTAGATTTGTACATCAGTTCAGCTGAATGTGCAAGGACTGACCCGTCCACTATCGGTGTCCGTAGATGCTGAAATACTGCTTGGTGTGTCTTTAGACGCACCATCAAACCTTGCACCAGCCCCATGTCGAGGTGCAGTTGCTCTATCTCAGTATGGCCTCATGTGAGCGGCTCAGCATCTTTGTACACAATCGCCTTCATCTACACACCTGAGACATTCCAACAGTCACCGTCCTGGAACGCCTGAACATTTATCGTATAGTGCATCTGACTCTGGGCCTGATTCAGACCCGCTCGCAAGCGGGTCGATGGTGGCCCAGTTCACATGCGCACGACGGAGCCGGCTCCGTCGTGCGCATGCGCGAGACCCAGATAGCGACGGGCAAGCCGTCGCTCCAGGTCTCGTACCAAAGGGGGTGTGCTGTCGATGTTGAGTGACGCCTACCGTCTGGGGCCGGCCCCACTGACATCACAAGTGATATCAGTGGGAGTGTTTTCAGCTCTGGTAGAGCCGAAAGCACTCTAGGGCTTGCAGCAACGAGACCCTACCACAATGGTCTGGTCGCAAGCCCGGTTGTCTTGACCATCGCGACCATCTTCCTGGCCGCTCGCTATAGCTGTGGGTGGTTACCCACAGCTATGCGAGCGGCCAGGAGGCCGCTCTAAAAAAACAGAAGGCCGGCCCTGATTCAGAGCGAGCGCTCTGTCAGAGCGTCCGGCTCTGAATCAGGCCCTCTGTACATACAAAATTGGCCACATGCACAGTGTGACTCGGATGCATGCGTATACAAAAAAACATATCAAAAAAGACATCACTTCACTGCGTCTATCATCGCCCATATATTGATATTTTCGTTGCACATTCGGACGCACGGATGTATACCAGGGAACATATTTGAGGCAGAATTTGCATAAAGTCGCAGACGTACGACTGACAAAGGACCCAGGCATGGACACAGCTGCATCCGTCTCAGACACTGTCCCATAGCTTGATATACACATATAGACATACTGTATAGCTATAGACATATAGACTGATTGATAGGCATATTGATTGATATAGACATCGATTGATATAGGGGTATATTTACTAAAAAAGGGTTTTTAGAAGTGGAATGGTACCCATAGCAACCAATTAGATTCTAGCTATTATCTTCCAGAAGGTGCCAAATAAATGTTAAGTAGAATCTGATTGGTTGCTGTGGGCAACATCTCCACTTCTAAACTTCCAGACAGTTAAATATTTCCCAATTAAGTTCTGGAGTATGGGAATCTCTAAAACCTTCACACAGTTGAATAAAAGAAGCCGTCTTGGGGCCTGATTCATTACGGATCGCAACACGCAGTCTCCCTGCGATAGTATGCTAATTCATTGAGATCGATATGCCGCCGCAGCATAACATAACGGCACCCACTTTACCTTACACACCTCTGTAATGTTCAGCAAGACTGCAAAACCATCAGTACAATCGAGTACCATCGCAGCCTCACGCACACTTGCATAAGCTCTGACCTTACTCAGAAATTGCTGACTTCAGAGCAGTGGATAATTTATGCACGCCGATGCAACAGCGTTCATACGCCCTGGTACGCCTGCGTTTTGCCAACCACCACCCCTTTACCTCCCACAACGGCACTTCCTGTCCATCACTCTGTGATCGGTATGCGTAGTCACTGCGATCATAATCCCGGTCGCAGTGGCCGACACATGCATGCACAGAGCACAACAATCTGTGTATTGCGTGAGTATTACCAACTGCGATCCTTGCTGAATCAGGCCCTTGGTCTCCTTATGCGTAGTAGTTTCAAGCCAATCTATTTGAAAGGCATAAAATAACTTTTTTCTAAATAGAGAGATTGATGGCAGTTGTGTATGGGCCCACATGTGTAATATGCGATTTTGAGCTACTGCTGAAACTACCAATAACTGTTTTTTGCTTTCACCTCGTATTGGTGGTATAGTCAGACATATAATCGTATTGCCCACTCCGCCGACAATGGAACGTCCCTCACAAGATAAGTAGCCATAAATATATTAACCGATGTCCAAAATTGCCGTATTAGGGCAGTCCCATATACAATTCACAAAGGTGGAATTGGACGCTCCACATTTAGGGCAGCTATCATTAGCGGAGAGACCCATTACGACCCTGCGGTGAGGGGTAACTATACTGCCTTAGAACCTCTATACACTCCTTCCTATACCTTCTAATATCCTGCTTATACCTTCTAAGGATGACGCTAATTTGCATACGCAGTCATACAGTAAATAAAGACTTCAGACCTGGAATCTGTGGTCCCAAAGCACAAGTATTATGCAAGTAAAAGTACAGTCAGTTACACGCTATTGATCCTGACACAATTAGGTGCAAAGGAATTATACAGACCCAAGTACAGTATACATACGCAGCGCTTCCGGACCAGATATTAGGCATCAGCAAGAAACCCCTCGTCAATCAGCATTCAGCACGAAGACTAAAAACCCAGTGTTGGAGCACACATATTTATACCCCCCAGAAATAGACAACACAATAGAGAAGTTTGTTGCTGATGCCATTGGTTCCCAAGGGGAATGCATCTGTTACAGAGCATTTAACAGGCTGATTCAAATAGACCCAACCCAGCCTCTAACAACTGGGGGTCTCTGGATTCTCGCCTCATGCAACATCCTAACAGTTGTTCATATAATATCCATTTTGTTGCTTGAAGTCCCTGCGGTCCATAAGTTGAGAATGCATGATGCGATCTCCATGCCGATGATACCGGAATACTGTGGAAAGAGTACGCATCAGTACAAAACCAAACACGGCTTACTTAGCATGCATAAAACCTTAGTTACCACATAATCTTTATTTCACAGCGTTTATACTAAATGAACAAACTTAAATCTTATACCTTAAAGCTTATGGAACCTTGTATGTGGATATGTAATGTGTGAGTATGCGGGGTTTGGTATAAAGACGCTAGTTAACTTGGAGCAGATGCGTGTGCATAAAGCTAATAAACAGCGTTTTCATATAGGACCTTATGCATTTGCTAATATGCGACTAGTTAACAGCGCAATTGTGCGTATTAATGTGTATATGAGGATTGGTGAAAGATGCAGTTGCATGGTGCAATAGTAATATCGCCATATGTACTTAAATGTGAATTTATCTAAAATGGCGCTTGGGCGGCCATTCGCAAAATGGCGTCTTGCGATCTCATTTCCAAGATGGCGTCTTACGGCCAGTCGCAAGATGGCATCGCTGCGATTCAATTTTAAACTGATCTTGTCTCAGCCAATAATCCAGCTTCGACAGTCTACCCTTTGATAGCGAACAACATGCTATCACAATCTGATTTTAAAATATAATTTAGGCTTACATTTATATACTATTTAGTGTTATTATGGGATGGCACAAGGTGGTTCTTAATCCATCAATAATGTGTCTCTGGGTGGGGACATAAAACTACTATTATACGCACATCGCAGATCTTGGAAGATCATGTGAAAGGTGTGGGAATGCACCAGTCTTATAAAAGCAGTCTTGAAGGGGAATTGAGACTTTACATTATCTGAGGTGTTTTAAAAATAACATCAATAATACAGTCTATGCACGTCTAAATATAATACATTAAATGATGGTATTTCCTAGTTCAGGGTTGTAATGCAGTTCTATATTTACCTCGGTATTCATATTGTCATTACTGACCACCATCATAGTTTCGTTCTTGCATTTTACTGTATTTTTACATTTTCCACACTTCAACACAATAGGAACACACCGGACGCATATGCCAATTATTATGATGACAATCAGTATAAGGATCAAGAATTTGCCTATGCTGGCGATCACTTCCTGAACCCATTCCACTAGACCTGAGAACCATTTCACTGGGTTCAGCCATGAAACCCATCCTTCTATCTTTTCCCCTACTTCAGCCACTGAAGCGTTATGGTTCTTACGAAACTCCCATTTTAGCTGCAGAATTTCATCCATCTTCCGGTCTATGCGGTCGCTGGTATCATTGGTGACATAGGTGCAACATTTACGCAATACCCTCCAGTAACAGCAGTTAAATAATTCAACACTAGCCTGTGTTGCACCAGTTCTTTCTTGTATGCTTGCAATCCTCTCCCTGTATACCTGAATGTGTCATCGTACATCTCGGTGATATTATCTATCAATTTAGCAAGTTCCTGAATATATCTAAAATTTAATGTACCCCGAGCAATCCTGGTGGGATCCAGTGTGACTAAAACTTGAAAGCCAGTTGTCTCACTAATTAACCGAGTGGCTTTATGCACGTCACCAGGTATCATATTGCTTTTACCTCTGTGTTCATATTGTGTGTGAAGATATGGTGACGTGTTTTTATGTATACCAAGCATTTCAACATGTGTGAGGGTCAGTAGCGTAAATTCATCCCAGACGCCCGGAGGCAAGTTATAATTTGGTGACCCCCACCATCACAGCCACTGACACTGTAATGTAGCAATTCGCATGCAGACAGGCTATAGATAGACGAAGGCAGCAGCTGATGGTCTGACATGGAGCTCTTCTCTAGTGTATGGTAGCTTCTCAGGTGCCAGGAAGAGGTGCCATGTATTGGGTGGCTATGACGGTACTCTCCGAGTACATAGTTACAGCCCTAAGTGGCATGAATATGTTGTGGACAATGGAGGAGGTGCCCCTTCAGAGCTGGAGCCTGGCGGCAGGTGCCTCCGTTGTCTCCCATAGTTCTGCCCCTGGTGAGGGTCATAACTTCTGGGACTACTCTTCCCAGGTAACACAAACCTTCGGAACTCGGGGAGAGCCACATACGCTTTTCTTCCACATATAAAATATACATTATCAGGGAGAACATAAGGAATGGTATGCATCATTATCATTAAGCACATTTCCCTTGCAAACAATACTATTTCTGGGTCTTCCATCTGGTATATGCAAGTTTCTGGCTGTATTATTTTAGCACAATAACCATCTGGCACCTTACCAATAATTTCTTTGGTGGAACTCAATGTATACCGATACCTAAAATGTTTCCCACCAGATTTAATTGAGCGTAACAGATCATGGTTTATGGACTCATTATCAGCTCTTTGTGAGAAGGTCATCGTCTGATTATTCCCCGTCACTTCCCAACTCCCGGGTTTATTGGGGTTGATTATGTTTAAACACAAAAGTGATATATCTACTTGGAATTGATAGGGTTTGAAATGAGGTGGTTTTGATGAGAGGAATTTTCCATCCAATGTTTTCCCTTTTTGTAATTCTAAAATTTCTGTGATATTCAGCGGAAATGGCACCAACCCTACATTATGCTGTCCCTGTGCCACATGTGAACACACCCAGCAATCAGTTTGATTTAACACTTTGCCTATCATGCTATGATAGTCCTCTAAAGGATACCCACCCCAGTACGGGTTATATTTAGGTTGGCACCGTTGGATACAGTTCTCATCAACTAGGGACCCACAAAGCTCACAAATACAGGATCTTCAGACGATAAACCTCCACACCGTCCCCGAGTATCCGGAATGACAGCTCTCTTAACAATAACAGTACTAAGATTGGTCAGACACTCCCCTGATTGGCATTGCACTCCTCCTGACTCCACTCCATCAGCACTGCCATCAGCTCCCATTTCCTCAATCGGTCTCCCATCACAGAAACTGGATATTCCCGAACCTACCAGGATGGTGAACACTCTAAAAGAGAATATGAAAATGAACACAGCAGGCCCGTCCATTGTCACAACAAGACCTGCAAATTTCTCTTAGTTCAGGTATCTCACTATGACCTTTTCAATCCTCCCGGAACAAGCTCGCGAGCGACAGGTCCACGCTATCAGCCTTGTCTCTGACTTGTTTCTCCACCGGTTGATTGACCTTTTTGCAGTGAGTGGAATGGACCCAGGTATCTCTCTCAGCCACCTTCAAAGATGTAGTACTTGTCAGCAGCACCTGGTACGGACCTTCCCACCGATCAGTCAAACAACCTGAACGCAAAAAATTTCTGATCATAACATATTTTCCTGGTTCAACATCACGACAGTTAGTTTCAGGCATATCATGGGACAACAATTTCAGTTTCTGCTGTTGTTGCTTTAACTGCTTACTCATTGATATAAGATACTTAACAGTTATCGCGTTGTTACCCTTCAAGTCTTCCTGTGGACTTATAATCAAATGATGTTGTCTACCATACAGTATTTCAAATGGGGACAGATTTAGTGAGGGTCTAGGCGTGGTCCTTATGCTATGTACGACCAAAGGTAACTCTTCTGGCCATCCTAGTCCAGTTTCTGCCATGATTTTACTTAACTTATATTTAATAGTCCCGTTCATCCTCTCTACCTTGGCACTGGCTTGCGGTCGGTAGGGGGTATGAAGTCGGCTATTAATACCCATCAGCTTACACATATTTTTGAAAAACATCACCTGTGAAATGAGTACCCCTGTCACTCTCGATGATTTTAGGGATACCGTACCTGCATACAAATTCCTGAACTATTTTCTTGGCAGTAAACGCAGCAGTATTAGTGGCCGCTGGGTAGGCCTCAACCCAATTAGAAAATACATCAGTGCACACTAATACATACTTAAGATTCCTGCAGGGTGGTAATTGGATGAAATCAATTTGTATCACCTGGAAAGGTTCATCGGTCGGTGGAATGTGGGATGGTTCGGTAGGGATCGCTTTCCCTATGTTCTTCCTCAAGCAGGTCAGAGAGGACATTGCTATCTTTTCTGCTTGTGAAGAAAAACCTAGTGCACACCAGTATGCTCTCACCAACTTGCACATACCTTGTTTTCCCAGATGAGTCAGACCGTGTGCTGCCTCAGCCAGGCTGGGGTAATATGCCTTGGGGGCTACTGGTTTACCTTGTCCGTCCCTCCAGAGGCCGGAGGACTCTTGCCCACATCCCTTGGACTTCCAAATGGATTTTTCCTGAATTGAACACAAATTTTGCATCTCAATTAATTTCAGCATATCAATTGTTTGGAAAGACATTTTTTCAGTTGGAGAAAACATTTTTAACCCTGCTGCCTATTTTGCAGCTTCAACAGCTCTGTTGTTGCCCAGTGACATCGGATCATCCTCACATGTATGGGCTTTACATTTAATTACTGCCACCGCTTTGGGCAGTTGGATTGCTTCTAAAAGATGTTTTATGTGTCGGGAATGTGCAACTGGTGTGCCTGCTGCTGTCATAAAATTTCTCAGACGCCATAGAGTCCCAAAATCATGCACCACCCCGAACGCGTACCTGGAGTCAGTGTAAATGTTAGCAGATTTGTTTGCTGCCAGTTCACACGCTCTAGTTAGTGCTACTAACTCTGCCACCTGGGCAGAGTGAGGAGGACCAAGAGGTTTGGCTTCTATGACGTCTGTGTCATTTACAACAGCATAACCTGTACATAATTCACCTGTGTCTGTTTGTCTATGACAACTCCCATCCGTATAAAAAGTCACATCCACATTCTCTAAAGGTGTGTCATGTATGTTAGGTCTAGCAGTAAAGGTCTGATTCAGATATTTCATACAATTGTGCGTATCATTAATGTCTGCTGAACTCACCTCCCACCAGCAACTCGCCCCCTTCCACCCTTTGTACATCATGTTGTACATATGGTAAATACGTTGCTGGATTCAGCGTGCTGCAACGTTTAACAGTGATGTTTGCGGTGTGATTAGAGCTAGTTCCCATTTGGTAAACCTAGCCGAAGAGACGTGTCTGGGTTGAGCTGAGTTCAACAGAGCAGATACAGCATGGGGAGTGTAGACAATCATATCATGACCCAGTACTACGTCCTCACTTTTACTCACCAATAGAGCGGTAGCTGCTACACTTCTCAAACAAGTGGGGAGTGATCTTGCTACAGTGTCCAATTGGGCACTGTAGTATGCTACGGGCCTACTGGCATCACCATGTTTTTGTGTAAGGACACCTGCAGCACAACCATCGGCTTCCGTACAATACAAATCAAAAGGTTTTTCATAATCAGGTATTCCCAATGCAGGAGCTTTTGTCAGACTATCCTTAAGATTAAGGAAAGCCTGCTCTGATTCCTCTGTGTGTATGACACGATCGGGCTTTGAGGAAGAGACTAATTCCTGTAAAGGCAAGGCCAAAATAGAAAAACCTGGGATCCACATTCTACAGTATCCACACATTCCCAAGAAGGTACGAATTTGCTGTTGATTCTGCGGCAGTGTAATGTTTTGTATGGCCTGGATTCTATCATTTGTAAGATGTCGTAACCCCTGGGTTAGGCAGTGTCCCAAACATTTTACTCTGGATTGGCACGGCTGTAGTTTGTCCTTAGCCACCTTGTATCCTGTATGCGAGAGATGAAGTAACAAAAGTTTATTATCATTCAAACATGACATAAATGAGTCAGAACATAGCAATAAATAGTCCACATATTGAATTAGATCAGATCCATTGGCAGGTTGAAAAGATTGTAAACAGTCGTGCAATGCCTGGGAAAGATACTGGGGCTGTCTATGAAACCTTGGGGTAACCGTGTCCATGTATATTGTACACTTCTGTATGTAAATGCGAATAGATACTGACAGTCAGGGTGGAGAGACACAGAGAAGAAAGCAGAACAGAGGTCAATGACAGTGAAATGGGTTGCATTTGGTGGGATCTGCATCAGAATGACAGCTGGATTTGGCACTACATGGAATTGGCTCTCTTCCACCTTATTAACACCTCTAAGGTCTTGCACCAGTCTATAACCCCTCCCACCACTCTTCTTCACTGGAAAGATGGGACTGTTGGCTACACTAGCTGTACGAACTAAAATTCCCTGTTGCAATAATCGCTCAATTATTGGAAAAACCCCTAACTCTACCTCCTATTTTAGTGGGTACTGGGGAATTTTTGGAGCTTGCCTACCGCTTTTTAAATTTACCATTACAGGGCTTACATTTGCCATTAATCCAGTGTCCTGTCCATTCTTAGTCCAAAGAGAATCTGGAATTTGGGACAACATTTCATCTACCTGAGATGGATTTTCATTTAAACTTGTAGAGTGATACATTATCCTTTGGGGAGTGTCCAACATATCCCGCACTTCGTGTGCAACTCTCTCTGGGATATCTAAAAATACACCATCAGGGGTGCAATATATAACACATCCCATTTTACATAACAAGTCTCTACCCAGCAGGTTAGTAGGAGTCGCAGCAGCCAGAAGGAAAGAATGCCTGGTATGCAACGGCCCAATAGTAATCTCTTTGGACTTTGTTAAAGGATAATGTTCCACTTTACCTGTTACACCCATTGTTGGTATTGTCTTGTTGGTCACCTGTAAATTAATGGGAGATTTTATCACTGACCTGGTCGCCCCTGTGTCTACAAGAAAAGGATATTCAGTACCAGCTACATCAACCATCATGACCGGTTCTTCCCTAGTACTTCCCGTTAACCTGACTATCTGTAGACTACAGGTATGACCTGACCCCTAGCGTTGGCTACCATTCTCCAATAAAGCATTTACAGCCACAATTGGAGCTGGTGCCTGCTGCACATTTGCTGGTCTTTGTGCATATCCCTTATGGGGATATCCAGGTTTTCCTTGATTTGGGGTTCCTACTCTTTTTACTGTACAATTTCTACTTAAGTGTCCTGTTTGTTTACAATTAAAACATGTTCATGAATCGGGTGAAGACATGTGTAAGGGTACTGTGGGGGATATGAAGTTTGTGAGTAGTATGGGACCTGTGGTTGTATTGGGTTAGTGGAATAGAGCTGTGTTTGTTGTTGTGTGGGGTTAGTGAGGGCATATAACTGTTCAGATGTAAGTGTGTGTGCAGGTGCGAGTGTGTTTGTTGGCTGTGATGTTACCGTCATTCCCTCCAGAGCTTGGATACTGACCGCCATTATTTTTTCGCTCTGGGCCTCTCTCTTCTTTGAGATGTTTTTATCATGTTCTATGGCAGATTCTATGAGTGTATCTATTGTGAGTCCCCTTCAGCCAGGCTGTGAGGTCTGAACCCGGGTCTTTAAATTCTCTTTCAGACTGTCCATGAGTACCGTGACTATCATTCCCCTGTGGTGAGTGCTATCTTTAATATCTTCTATCCCAGTGTACTGGGTGATAGCCTGCAGAGCCCGGTCGCAATAATCTTCTGCAGATTCACTCTCCTTTTGCTTAATGGTGAAAATTTTGTTCCAGTTAACTACTACTGGAAAATATATACCCAATTGAGTTACAATGCGGGAAATGTTACCTTGGTTTACTTGGTCTGTTAAGGGAACGTCACCATCCAATACACAATCCGTGATAAATTTTGTCACGTCGGTATTACGTGGTAGACAGGCCCTTAACACCACACGCCAATCTTTATTAGTTGGCTCATGAGAACTACCCAAATTTCTCAAAAAATAGTTCCTTTTTGGGATCGGGGAAATCATTTATGATGGAATTTAGTTCTGCTCTTGTCCAAGGACAATGCATTACCACTTCCCTCGTGGGCACTACACCGTTCGCATCTGCATTTCCATTCGGAACAGTTATCGTCCGAATGGGATGCAGACCGGTAGCGCTGCTACCTTTGACCTTGTTACCTGGCTGGGGGTTTAATCTGTTGCTGCTACGGTATGTATGGTATTAACAACTTCCTCTACGGGTGCAGAGGGTGTTAACACTAACCTTGCTGTTACCGATGGAGATGGCGGCACCACTCGTGATTGTGGTGATGCAGCATCTATCATTTGCACAGCATGGGAAATGGCAGACATTACAATAGGCTCATCATCCACATCATAAACACTTTCTTTATGGTTGCTTAAGAGAGGGCACAAATTGCTTGTTACATTTTTATGGATATTTTTGGTAACTATACTTGCACCTCCATCCACATAAGGTGGGGGAGGTGAGCGTGAACTGCTGGCAATACTCTCCACAATGCTACCTTGCTGCACGTGCGCGCCATTTTGCAGCCCGCCCGCATTGCAATTTAGCGTCGCGGATGTATTCTCTGGCAATGCGCTCACAATGCTAGTTTGCGTCGCTTGCGCATTTTTAAGCCATGCATCCCCTTCATGCTGCCACAACTTTAAACATTCATAATGTTTGACCTTTTTCTCTCGGGAGCGCATCAGACTGATGTGATCCCGGACATTATCTAGTACATTTTTATCAAAACTACCAGTTCTGGGAAACGGTCTAACAGTCTTCATCATCATTTTAAACCATACATCACAATACCTTATCGCATAAGTACCGTACTTAGTATGCATAATATGACGGGCCGATCCAATCGGCGTTTCCATTAGCAGCACATCAATGTCTAACATCTCTACTGTTTGGCGGCTCCCATTCTGAGACAAATCCTATACTTTTCAATAAAGATTTAAACTGGTGAAAGACAGTCAAGATACTTTCACTTACCTGTGGACGATTTAAATAGTCAGCGCCCACACACCTGGATAAGATTTGAAAAAGGCAACTTCCACACCCGGATAAGATTTAGTAAGGCAACTTTCACACCTATGGAAGTTTATGTCGGCTAATTCCACGCACCTCTCTACAACAAAGACAATATGTACACCTGCTACTGTGTATAGACCGGTAAAGCTGCTTACTGAGCGACTAGCACTTAGCCCATAAAGGTCATACGGTACCTCTAACTGTAGGGAACAAGTTACCCCTACCAACAAATACTCACTGTTACACACTTTTTCCTGCGCAGAAAAATACACGTTAACCCAGATAATGATAACAATTGAAAAATGTAAACCTCAACGGCTTTGTTTAAACACATGGCAGCACAACCGGAAGTACGTATACGCTATTGTGCGACCAGTCGCATACACAATAATGCAACTACCACACAACCGTATTACAACTTTTTAGCTGCGTACGCAAAAGTGCATCTTTGCTGGGCGCAGAACTGCAACTCAGCCGTGTACTCAATACTACGGCACCCCTTTAAACGTTAGGTTCTATCAACAGAGGAAAACAAACTTTTTCCTCTCTTGTCCCTGGATTCTAGTCAGCTTCCTTGGCTCACACGAAAATGGATAGCGATCTTTCAGCACAAAGCGGTTGCAGGTAAACCCTGCATGTGGCCACTCCACCCTTTGCTGAAATATCGATAACCGTATGTGCCGTGTGAGTAGGTAAGTGACTTCACTACGAGCCCCCAACTAACGATACTGCCTTAGAACCTCTATACCCTCCTTCCTATACCTTCTAATATCCTGCCTATACCTTCTAAGGATGACGCTAATTTGCGTACTCAGTCATACAGTAAATAAAGACTTCAGACCTTGAATCTGTGGTTCCAAAGCACAAGTATTATTCAAGTAAAAGTACAGTCAGTTACACGCTATTGATCCAGA
This sequence comes from Taudactylus pleione, assembly GCA_031769625.1. Classification (NCBI taxonomy): domain Eukaryota; kingdom Metazoa; phylum Chordata; class Amphibia; order Anura; family Myobatrachidae; genus Taudactylus; species Taudactylus pleione. Next base: position 2,960,896 of record JAUIMM010000289.1, on the reverse strand, counting down.
CACAATTAGGTGCAAAGGAACCCAAGTACAGTATACATACGCAACGCTTCCGGACCAGATGTTAGGCATCAGCAAGAAACCCCTCGTCAATCAGCATTCAGCACGAAGACTAAAAACCCAGTGTTGGAGCACACATATTTATACCCCCCAGAAATAGACAACACAATGGAGAAGTTTGTTGCTGATGCCATTGGTTCCCAAGGGGAATGCATCTGTTACAGAGCATTTAACAGGCTGAATCAAATAGACCCAACCCAGCCTCTAACAACTGGGGGTCTCTGGATTCCCGCCTCATGCAACATCCTAACAGTTGTTCATATAATATCCATTTTGTTGCTTGAAGTCTCTGCGGTCCATAAGTTGAGAATGCATGATGCGATCTCCACGCCGATGATACCGGAATACTGTGGAAAGAGTACGCATCAGTACAAAACCAAACACGGCTTACTTAGCATGTATAAAACCTTAGTTACCAAATAATCTTTATTTCACAGCATTTATACTAAATGAACAAACTTAAATCTTATACCTTAAAGCTTATGGAACCTTGTATGTGGATATGTAATGTGTGAGTATGCGGGGTTTGGTATAAAGACGCTAGTTAACTTGGAGCAGATGCGTGCGCATAAAGCTAATAAACAGCGTTTTCATATAGGATCTTATGCATTCGCTAATATGCGACTAGTTAACAGCGCAATTGTGCATATTAATATGTGTATATGAGGAATGGTGAAAGATGCAATCGCATGGTGCTAATAGTAATATCGCCATATGTACTTAAATGTGAATTTATCTAAAATGGCGCTTGGGCGGCCATTCGCAAAATGGCGTCTTTTGATCTCATTTCCAAGATGGCGTCGCTGCGATTCAATTTTAAACTGATCTTGTCTCAGCCAATAATCCAACTTCGACAGGGGAGATATATACATTATGGTAAATATTATAGAAATTTCCCTATAAATACTAGATAAAAGCACGGTTTGGGAATAAAATAATGACCGTAACAATTTGTCCATAGTAATATGGGGAAATATCACTCTCCAAGAAGAGAGTCCCATTGTAATTACTTCATGAACTAACAGAGTAGAGAGAATTTTATACTGTAAAGAAATAAACCCTCCCCCCTCCTCCCAAAGGTCTGCCAAACAGTAAATCTAGAGAGTTGGACCAATCATTAGGGGCGGGATGCATCAAACCCCCAATATGCGGGTTTGACCACATTTCTCGTATTCACCAAGCCCTGGAGTGGGATGCACTCTGGGACATGGTTGCCGTGGGTAACGCCATCTTCCAACTCTGGCATGCATGCTATGACCGGCGCTCACATAATGTTGTGCTGGTTGTATCGCCAGTAGGTGATATTGGGGTAATTTATATCTAGCAAAGATTTCAGCGATTCATAAGGGTCTACTGGCTTCAGTGCTAACCAAGGCACGCACTTATGGAATTCCCAGACCCAACCATGACGCAAAGGGCATGGAGACAGGACCATCCTGAAATTCTGGATTAAAATAAATGGAAGGAAAAGGGAATGGCGGCTATTTAAATTTTGTTGTTTACTTGTATAATGCCAGACCCGCCATGCAACCATAAGCAAGGAATTTCGAACAATATCATTAGTCAATTCCTCCTTGTCTAAGTGAATAAATGTTAAAAGATGATCTAACAGGGAGTTAGTATAGAAATCTGTTTTATGTAACCAATCCCTGTTGTAACGCAGAATCTCAACATGGTTATATAATTAAAGATTAGGCAGATTGACTCCATTTACCCAAGTTTGTTGGAGTTTTAATAAATCAGTCTGAGGATATTTGGATTTCTAAATGAAATCCCTAAAAGTTTTATATATGAACTTGTCATCAGTAACTTTTACCAAAATGGGCAACATTTTTAGCGAATATAGAAGTTTTGGAAAGAAAATTATTTTCAATAAATTAATACTACCAAGATAAGATAACATTAAATCCTGCCACCTACTGTAGACAATTCTCTAACCAAGTGCCACATATTAATATCGTAAAGGTTAGCAATATGGTACAGTAGATTAATCCCCAGATATTTAAGCGGGTATGTAGTTATGAGACTACCTTCCGTCATAGTTATCAGAGAGCTATTAGCGCCATTAATGGTAGCTAGAGAATCATACAGTAATTGAAAGAACTGTGAGAAAGCCCGGCCAAACTCTCGCAGCTTGAAGATAAAAAAAAAAAAAAAAAAAGAAGTGATTCCAGGACAAATGCTTTCTCCACATCTAATCTCAAAAGCATTGCTGGAGGAGTATTCCGAAGATCCAAGTGAGATACAATCGCAGCCAGTGCCACCCTAAACCCCTTCACTGAAAATCTACTACAAGTAAATCCAAACTGGTGATGTGTCAAGATTTGAGGTAAAATAACTTGGAGCCGATTGGCCATAATTATTGTCAGTATTTTGAAATCTTGATTCAATAGTGTAATGGGCCCTTATGAAGTCACCAATTCAGGATCCCGGGAAGGTTTAGGCAAAACAATAGTGTATGCTTCATTAAACCTTCGAGGTGATCTGTCAAAATAGGGTAGTGAGGAATGGCACTAGCTGTGATCCCAATCATTTATAATACTCCCCTGAAAAGCCATCGAGGCCTGGTGATTTACTGTTGTGGAGGTGCAATATTACTTCAGAAACCTCCTCCTCAGTGATGTCTTCAGTCAAAGCCTCACGTTGTGAGGGGTAAAGTTTCTGAAGTCATGCCTTGTCCAATAAAGCATAACGGAGGTGGGAAAGTTCAGGGGAAGCTGTATATAAAGTCATGTAATAACAATGGTGCGTACACACAAGACAATGTGAATGATTTGTCATTCTAATTTGTCTAAAATCATCAAATCATCCAATTTATTGTCTAGTCTGTACCCTACACCTGGGTGTTTTCAAGGAAGTTCAGGGTTCAGGTGCCACTGAAGCATTCCAGTGTCCCCTGCTAATGAGATATCAATCAGTCTCTGAGATCTCTTGAAAAAGCCAGGAGAGTGGGAGTCTGCTGCCCCTGGATTCAGCATATATCGCTCCTAGTTGCAGGGAGCACCTCTGTTTAACTTCTAACCCTCTGGACTGAACTAATACAGAGGTGTGCAACCTTTTGCCTCAGTGTGTCAGTCTACTGACTAGTGATATAGGTGTGCAGTACTATATATACAAATTGTTCATTATGTGTCTTGAGGAAGAAAATGGTATCAAGGTTTTTTAAATTAGGCACAAATTCAATATCTCAGTGGCTGATGCTGGCAGCTTTAAGTAGCCTTTGATATCTACAGAAGCACTAGCATAATGCACTACAGGACTTGCAGAGATCGCAGAGGGGAGTTTTTTTCTCCCAACACTTCGGCAGCTAAGATGGCAATACATCTCAGGGTTATTGCTTTAGCGGCATGATATGTTCCCTAATAATACATCTCCCCAATAGTACAATAACCCTTGTAAAGAAATGGATTGGGTCTCAAGGCAGAAGATGTAGGTGACCATACACATACATTTGGGCTGTGACAAAAGATGATTATAGTACTGCATCCTGAAACAGAGGATGGAGAGCCCCCTGCTCGTCCTCACCAGAACTTTATCCCTCTCTGCAGAGGTGCTGTGTCCCTCAGTATCCCTCCTCTGGATGACTTTATGTAATCGGCATCCAACTGCAGTCCCTGGACTCTGGTGACATATGCCAGTTATGCATGAAGCATACGATAGGTAGGCAACCATCTGAATTGTAGAGAGAGAGCTGGTTCTGAGTAATAGTACAATATGTGCTGGTTTCAAGGTACTTCTGATGAGTTGGTCCTACCCAAACTTACTGAAAATAACCATTACATAGTACTGAATTTCACCTTTTCACTAGAATTAGTGGAAAACAAACAGGAAGAGGTTCTCACACTAGGGGGTAAATTTACTAAAGTGAGAGTTTTTAGAAGTGAGTTTTAGAAGAGATGTTGCCAATAGCAACCAATCAGATTCTACTTATTTAACTAGCACCTTTTAGAAGATAATAGCTAGAATCTGATTGGTTGCTATGGGCAACATCTCTTCTAAAACTCACTTCTAAAAACTCTCACTCAGCTGGCTGTGCAACTTTGGAGCACTGAAAAATTAGTTGGATACACACTGAGAAAAATAATACTCTCTTGAAGGGGCATTCTTTATTAGGAACAAATATAAGAAAAATACAAGGACTATTTTGACCCACAACAAAAGATACATACAGCAAAATATCACAAATAATGGTAACATGCAATTCACAGATGAAACTAAATCAAGTGTATCCAATAAGAGGATATGTATTTTGGTCATGGATTGGTAAAATATAGCTTGACCTAGGGTTGCTAATGAAACAACTGAAAATGAAGTGAGAAGTTAATTGACTCAGCTATATAAAAAGGACCTTATCCCTGCATAAGGCATAAAAGTTAATATAATAGGATCTACTGTAATCAGTGTGGAAAAAAAACAACAATATTCATTAGGTAGTCGAAATAGATTACTCCCAGGAATAGACATAAATAGAATCCAAATAGTCCAACAATTCTTTATGTAAATAGCAAAATCATGTAAATTATCATCTGTACGTAATACATAGCTATAGTACTGATCTGCACGATTGCAATGCCAAAATTGTGGTGACATTTTTTGCATAAGTAATAAAAAAAATCAAAACACAACATGTAAACAATCATTTAAAAATTATACCAAATACCAGCAATAGTTATTGTTTGAATATACCACATTAATTAGATAAAAACAAATAGTAATGTTACTCAAAATACACTGATTGCAATACCATATGTAATAAAAAAAAAAACATTTAAATTAAAGTATCAGGGGTATATTTACTAAAGTGCAGGTTTTTAGAAGTGGAGTTGTTGCCCATAGCAACCAATCAGATTCTAGCTCTTATCTTCTAGAGGGTGCTAGATAAATGATAAGTCTATTCTGATTGGTTGCTATGGGCAAAAACTCCACTTCTAAAAACCTGCACTTTAGTAAATATACCCCTCAGTGTGGAAAAGAACAGAGTTATAATTTGAATAAGTGGAAGACTTCTCAGTGTTGCATTTGTTTTAAGGTGCATGCAAATCTGGTGAAGCAAAATAATCTAGTTATAGAAACATGTCATGTTGGACCCATCTCCTCCCCAAAGACCTGCAATTTTAGGCATTTTCCTCTTGTCCTCCATGTCCTACCTTTTTTCTACAAAGTGGGCAGGAATTGGGAGTGCCGCAAGTCTGGGGAACCACTCGCAGATATATGCATTGAAAGATTCAAGTGCTAACAACTCCTTGAGGGGTCTATTCATGAAGCAGAGAAGAGCCCTGTTTAGCTGAAATCATGGCTCTTCTCTGCTTCGTGCTATTCATGGAGCAAGTTTACTGTGGAAAAGTTCTCCAGCAGCACACCCTGCTCCATGCCTGCATCGCATCACCATACTATTGTATGGCGAGTGCAATTCATGAAGGAACGGAAAGCTCAGACTGGCCATCTGGCACTTCTGGCAAATGCCAGAAGGGTCGATGGCCTGATGGGAGGCTCTACCTCCTGGCGCTCTGCTAGGCCGGTATACTGAGAGACGGGGGCGTGCTTCAAGGCCAGGCCCCTGTGACTCGTGGCACACCCCCATGAGACTTAACCATGCCATGTAATTATATAATTTTGTCACAAACACACTCTGCCATCACTCTCCCCGATCCCATCCCATGTGATACCTGTAACTCACATGTGTCTGCCGTTGAGGGGGGGGGGGGGGGGGGGGAGGAGAGGTCTGGAGTGGAGAGGCCAGGAACTCTGCCAGTTGACAAAGATTTACTGGCTCTCTACTCATCTGTGGTGGCCGGCCAAAGGGATTGCAGATGATCCGTATCCGTCTGTAGCTGAATCGCTCCCTCTGTTCTGCAGTGATTTCTGAAACTGAAGTGATGTGTAAGTCAGTCTGCTGCTGATATACCCCATTCCCAATGGTATGAGAATACGCTTGCCTGCACTGTAATTTACTTCTAAATTGCATAGTTATCCATGTAAATGGGCGAGGACAATGTAATAAAAAATATTATATATATATATATATACACACACACACATACTAGTAGTTCATTGGACCTGGCCTACTAGTTATTGGACCGAGGTAACCTCAGTCTCCGCCCCCTGCTTGGCCCTGCCCTCTGGACAGGTCAGACATGCCCGCTCTCTGGCGCTGGTGTACACATCTCTGCCTAATGTGCAGTGTGTACGTGCTGCCAAGTTGAAAAGAAAACCCTTACAAACAGATGTGTCCTCATAGACTGTGGCTTCAGCCTCGTCAAACAGCTCCTGTCAGAGCACCAAGTCCTGGGTAACTCGGCCGCTCTGGTTGTCTTTCTTGCTCAAAATGTGCATCTTATCGCACAAATAAAACAACTGATAATGACAAAACTGCATTGCTAGATTGCACTGATAAATTTGATATGTGTATATCTTGAGTGCGACTGAGTCTGAATCTGTCTACGAAGAGCTACGTTGCAGCGGCTGTGGCTTTTTCTCATGCCATGTTCCATTTTGCTTCATCTGAGACTTTGTATATGTTTACAACTAATTTGTGTGGTCAAAGTCTGTCACAGTGTGTCGAACACCAGCGGTCACTTATTGGGTCCGGCAACACTGGAATCCTGTGCGGTGGCGGGCTGTGGGCAGGAGCCCCCGGTGAAGTTCCTTCATCCAGCTCCGTCCCGGGTTGTGCGGCGGCTGCAGAGTGCAGGCAGCTGCGGCTCCCCCAGGGAAGCGTGGGCTGACCTGCAGAAGAATTTGGCGCAACATTCAGACTCCTTCCTATAAGAGGGAGTCTCTGGGCACTAACAAGTGTCAGAGTATAGACTCCCAAACCATACTCCAGCGTCCCAGTGAATTCTGCTGCATGTTTCTAACCTTGGCTTAGTTTGTGACCTGATTCTGTTTCTCCCCTGGTACTGCACTTGGTATTCTGGTTTCAACCATTGGCTTTCTTTCGTGACCTGTTTTAAGTCTGCTCCCTGGTGCCATCTTGTCCATTCGGTTCTGACCCGGCTTGTCAGCTACGTGGTACGCCTGCATTGTACTCCACATTGATCCAGAGAACACCAGCACCTGTACAAGGGAACCAAGTCTGAGGGCCACAATCTGCGTGTCAGACACAGCTAATTCCAAACTTCCTTGCTGGGTCTCTGGTGAATACCGCTGGCACATTAGACTCCGCGCCTCAGTACTAGGTCTCGCCAATCCCGAAGTACGGGCTAGCATCCATTATCCACCCATGAGTTTGTGACAAATTCGCAGCCAGTGTCTGTAATACACTTTGGTGTTTTGCGGCATCTGCAGTGCTATAAAGTTGCTAAATTTAAAGGAAAAGACGGCATGCTACACTTCTTGGAGTGTCTCAGTTGAGCCGTATGCTGTATTGAGGCAAGGTGTATAAGGACACATCTGTACACACTTAACACTCACCCACTTTCACTTGCCATCTTTACTCAATCCACACAGGCACGCACGTGTGCAACAATCCAAATGCACACATCCCATGCCACTGGTTCCCGGTCGGGTTCTAAAGTCTTCTGTCGTTTTCAGTCTCACGCTGTTCCCTGAATCTCTCCCTGGTGCCATACCAAGATCAGGTAGCTGGTAGCAATAAGCGCTATAACTGCAGCTCCATCAGTCACAGGTCACTGTCACTGCTCCAGGCCATCATGACACAGAGAGGGAGAATATGAGAGAAAAAGAGTTTTGGACTGTTTATCAGAACCTATACACAGGTCTGGGTGTAAATTTACTGAATACTGATTTTGGTTTATTGTGTGTCACAACTCTCGGATGGCAAATGGACGCAACCCATATTTGGGGATTGGCGTGGCCTATTTCTGAGGCGCGGAGTCTAATGTGCCAGAGTCTAATGTGCCGGCCTCGCAAGAGGGTATGGGCTTGGCTGCATCCGACACACAGGTCGCGGCCCTAAGAATAGGTTCCCCTATACAGGTGCTTGTGAATTCTGGTTGAAGTGGAGAAGACTTTCAGCGTAGTGAACATGCCGGGTCAGGACCAAATGGACAACAAGGTACCAGGGAGCAGACGTGTGCAGGTCGTAGAGGATAGCCAAGGTCAAATCAGATTACCAAGTGCAGTACCAGGGATTAGACAGAAGCATGTCAGAAACAAAGCCAGGGTCAGGAACAGATTTGCAGAGGCTGATTGCAGGAATCCTCTAATCAGTGCAGCTGGTGATTTCACTGAGCTGGATAATAGACTGCAACTGATGTTTGCTGAGTAAGTTCACTGGAACAGCTTGTGATTCCTAAACTGGTATACAGCAGCGCACAAATCAGGACACATAAACTGCAGCTATTGAGCCTGATGGCAGCGATGGTATTCTGCACAAAGGAGCCACAGGATAGACCTTAACACGGGGAAGCAACTATTTGCTCTGGCAGTGGCACCAGTGGGAGTTCTCACAGGGGATAGGAATCTGCTGCCAGTTCCTGATAGGCTGCTGAGGTCAGCTGAGGCAGGAGCACTCCCACTGGAAGAATGCTAGCAGCTGACATAGTGCATGATGGTGATGTCAGTGAATGGTTCTTGAACAAGGTCAGGCAGAAATCCTGACCTGCAGCAAATGGTAATGTAAGTCACACAATTTGAGCAGAGTGTGACATTGTGTGTTTTTGGCGATTTCCTGTCAGTTTTGCAAAATGGATATTTACTAAAGTCAAAACTGACCACAAATTTATACTTTAGAACAAGTTAAAACATCTGACCAACAATCAATACTTTGACATAAACAACTATAGAAACCGGAGATTTACTAAAGGTCGGTTTGTAGTCAACCAAATAATAGACTAATAAGTGAAAGGTATGTTTTACTTCAATCACACAATCAATTGAATGAAACCTCATTATGATGCCTATAAAAAGGGAGATAACCATGTTTTGCACTGTGACTGTAGTAACTATGGCAATTCAAGGAGTTGCAATGCTAAGTACTTTCATGCGATATGCACATAGCTACTTGACTGAAGGGCCCCAGGAGGCAGAAACAGAGAAACAACAGCAGCTTCTTGAGGTACTCCAGAGCCTAAGCAGGTCTAGGTTCTTCTGTGGTCTGTTAAACCTCAATGCAGTGTCTGATGGCGAGATCATACAGAAGTTCTGTCTCAATCGTACCAACATAATGAAGCTATATGACTTGCCATATCAGGCCTGCTGCTGTGTATTCTGCATTTTTTGCTACTGGCTCATTTCAGTCAGTGTCAGGTAAAGTGCTTGGAATTTCTCAGCCCACTTTCAGTAAGGACCTTACATAAGTCCTGGCGGGTGTAGTAGATATTCAAATCCTGACAGCGGCAGCCTGACAAAGGTGAAGATCCCGATCGTCCCTATGGTAAGTATCGCTAACCTAATTCCCCCCCCCTAACCCTAACCCTCCCTTAGGAGTGCCTAACCCTAACCTCCCCCAAGTGCCTAACCCTAATCCAACCTCTAAGTGCCTAAACCTTAACCCCCCCTTTCCCCGCAGCCTAAACCTAAGTCCCCCGAGGGGGTGCCTAACCATAACCTCCAGCCGGGGGTGCCTAACCCCCCCCTTCCCCTAGCCTAAACCTAACTCTCCCGGGGGGGTGCCTAACCCTGACCTCCCCCCGGGAGCCCTAAACCTAACTCTCCCCCCCCCACAGCTGTCCACGCCTGGTGCCCAGTTTACCTTAGTTCGGTATGCCAGGTGTCGAGTTTTAATGCCTGTCATTAGTACCACGCCGGGATTAGAAAGTCTGGAAGCTGGCGATCGGCATTTAGATCGTTGGCTTCCAGACTACATCCCGTGCTGGCAGTCCTCATCCCTCTCTGCAAAACATATATCTGCCATCCCAGCCAGGAATCACAGTGGCATGAAGTCAGGGTAGTTTTCTATAGTCTCACAGACATGCCTAAAGTCCTTGGAGCTATAGATTGCACACATATAGGATTGAGACCACCTAGGAATAGTGCATATTTGTATATGAATCACCATCATGACTATTCCATGAATGTGCAGATGGTCTTTGATGCAAAACTAAAAACTGAGTGTTGTAACTGACTATCTAGTATATTATTTTTTTTTATAAAATTTACTGATATTTAACGATAAAGATATGACCAATGATAACATTTCAACAAACTCAATTTATTATCCCCACTACTCATAGTGTTGGTAAGTATGTGTAGGAGAGGGGGACCCCTTTATTGGGGGGGTCCCCAGCTCCCCAGGGATCCCCGGACTGGGCTGACTAGCGGTCAGGGTTAATGCTTTGGCTGGGGGCCCTGGTGAAAGGGTTCCCCTGGCTGTGGCATTAGCCCCCCGCTAGAAAAAGTCAGCTGCTGGTTCTGGATAATACAGGGGGACCCTACGCATTTTTCCCCCTGTATTTCCAGAGCCAGGACCGGATCAGAGCCAGTGCTGGTTGTGCAAAATATGGGGACCCCTACGTCATTTGTCCCCCATATTTTGCACAACCAGCCCTGGGTCACTAAAGCCCAGGGATGGTTGCTCTTTTGGGGGAGGGGGACACACCATTTTTTTTTACACAAGTTTAGTAATTTTTATTAGACACAGATGCACAGACGGAGATCCATCCATGCATCTGTGTCTTCATTCATGCAGCACGGAACTCCTTGTTCCATGCCTGCAATCATTGTATTTGGTCTCTGTGCTTTATGTAGAGCCGAACTCTCGTGAGAATCCGACATCAGGAGGATGACGTTCGGCCTCGCAGTGGGATCCGAGTCAGATGAGAGCACCCGAGCGGCTCGGGTGGACTCGGATCCCCGATGTTCGGAGCGGTTCGGATTCCTTAGAATCCGAACCGCTCATCCCTAAAATAGAGTGGATCCCTCTAGCATTTCCTTACCGGTGCTCTGTAGCAGTGCTTACCAGCTGCTCAATACAATATTGAGTCTACTTATAATACCTTACACCAGTGTTGGCTAACCTTGACACTCCAGCTGTTATGGAACTACATAACCCAGCATGCACTGCTACAGTTTTGCTATTAGGGCATGCTAAAACTGTGGCAGGGCATGCTGGGATATATAGTTCCACAACAGCTGGAGTGTCAAGGTTAGCCAACACTGCCTTACACAGTGTGCAGGTCTCAGGTTTGTGAGGAAAGAAAGCGACACATTTTTTTCCCCACTTTTTTTTAAGCCATATGATGATCAGAGTGGAATATTCACAATGTAACTGACTCTGTACAGTTTTAGATGCTAATGTAACCTTTAACAGATGATACATTGTATTTGAGGAATCTATATGTTTTGTTATTTCATGTGTTTTGTTCAATTTTATGTGGTAATAAATGGTTTTGCGCAGCCATTATATGTTCTTATGGTCATTAGGCCGACCATCATTTTAGGTCAACAGGGTTAAATGTTCGACATAGTCAAAAGGTTGACATTTAACATGTTTACTGTTTATTTTAGCCTAACCCTAAAAATCATGAAATGTCAGCATTTTAGTGTCGACATGTTAAATGTTGTCCTTTTGACCCTGTCGACATAAATACATGTCAATAGAATAATGGCCATCCTAATGACCATGTATGTGTCGACCTTCTGAATGCAGACCTTTTTTTATTTGTTGACCAATCGACTGGTATCCGCAACACGGTAATGCAATGTAACAATAATGTAACTACACAGCGTTGTCTGTCGCATCGTCCCACCTGATATGCAGCAAACAATGAAATGAGTGGATTTCAGGTTCACACTATTACCACTGTCATACTGCCAGCAATAATCCAGGTTATTGCATTTGAGGTTGAAATAAGCCGGATCGAGCAACCTCGGCATTTCAATAATTTAATTTAATTAGTACCTCAGTCAATTTGATTTAACCACCTGTGCTCAGCCATGGATATCTCTAAAGGTGCATACACACACAACGATTTATCATTAATGATATCGTTTATCGTTCAATCGTTGAAAAAAATCGTTCACTTTCTGAGTTAAAACGATGAACGATTATCGTTCATGCGCGTTCACGTTGGTAGTTTGTAGTTTGTAGTTCAGTCAGACCAACTCAACGATTTTCAGTAAGGGCACATGCAAAAATCGTTTGTAGTTCAAAAAAATAGTTTATTACATTTAGTAAATGAACGATTTTAGTAAACGATTCTCGTTAATTTTTCCCTTGAAAAAATTAACGAAAATCGTTTATCAAAATCGTTCATTTACTAAATCATTGTGTGTGTATGCAGCTTAACACCTGACCTGTTGGGGAGCCTTGAGGACCGTGTTTGGGAACCTCTGATCTAGGGGTTTATTTACAAAGTTTTCTATTATGCTCGATATTTAAAAGGCCAATGTTTTTACTAACCGTGTCTTTCTAGTAAATATCGGGCATAAATACCAACAAAAGTGTCTGGTTTTACAACCTGACACTTTGTAAATAGAACTAATGTGGATATTGTTTTCTTTTGTTTCATTTCATGGTAATTATAATTTGACATTTGATTAGATAAAACAACTGGTCAAAAATTGTTCCTGGAAGACAAGATAAGATTACATGTAAGGTCTAAACACTATTTTTATATTTATTGTGTTGTCCTAAGGCACATAAAACACAACGCGCATATGCTCATGTGTATTGCCCTGAGATTTTATTCAGCAGTCTGTCATATTTGTAATACCCTTTTCCACCTAAATTCCGGGTCTGACCTGGAGTTGGAACAAAGGCCCTCATTCAGAGCCGCACGTTAACAACAGTACGCTCGTTGCGTTCCGATGTTGACTAACCGCGCATGCGTCGGTGTTACACTGCGCATGTGCGTACGGCAGATTGCGTTTTTTTTTTCTCTCGTTCCTAAAATAGCGTACAGGAAGTGACATGTCAAATGTGATTGACAGAACAGGGCGTTTTTGGGTGTTGACGGGGGTGGAGATGAAAAAACGCAGGCGTGGCGAGGCGTTTTTGGGGCGTACATACATTAGCAGATGCGAACGTCAAATGCGTTCGGACCGTCTCATACGTCACTGGAACATCCGCTTTCCCTTCAAAATGCTCGCACAGCTTAGGGTCAGGATTACTCAACCACATTGGCGATGGCCTTCTCCTCCGTCCCGGGACTCAACGATGGTGCTGCGATTAATCGCGGCTGGTCAGTAAAGTAATTAGTGTTGGATTGAAAACCGGCTTGGTATGTGTTTGGAAAGCAGTTTATTGGGATAGCACAAAAGCGTACGCAGGTGGAAATCAGAGCTGCTAATGTCATGATTACACAATCAATTAGCGTACATTTTTGGTGTTTTATTTTGGCCACAATTTGTTGGTTATGGCCTATTGTAACAATAATGTAATCATGTTTTAATTAGCTCCCCTTTTTTTTGGTTTACTGTGGAATTTGCATCGCTATGTGATTTTTTAAACGTTCCTTAAAGAGGCCTTTTTTTTTTTTTTTAAGAGGGTCAGTTTTTGCCTTTAGGGCCAGGATTAAATGTAACCCATTTGTACAATAATGTCACAATACAATCTCAGTTTTTTGTTTTAAATTTATTGTTTAAACACAAACAAATTGGCCTAATATTTTTTGGCCTTTTTTTTGTGGCAAAGATATTTGTTAAAAAAATAAAAAAAGCCATAACTGGTAACATAAACGTAAATACCAAATTTTAAAAAATTTCACAAGAAAGGAGAGGGAAGTTTTGACCAGAAAGGAATATGAGCCAAGCACAGAAGGAGTGTGGGAAAAGTCGCCATTGCTGTCACCGTTTTCTCGCCCGTTTGGCTGGGTGAGGGTGGGCGCCAGACCGGGTCCGGGATGCCATCGGGCTGGCCTGTCCAGAGGCAGATGTTGTGGCCTCTGGACTAGGCACAGGGCTAGGCACATTTGGAGGATTGGCTGATGTTGTGCCAGAGGTGGAGGAACCGGATGTTCCGGCAGGAAGGGAGGTCGGCTCCACCATGTGCTGGCGAACGAGCTGCTCCAGGGCATCGGCGATGCGGATGTTGGCCCTGGTATTTTCCGCCAGGGCCTGAGCAATGGTCACGTTGGCCGCAGCATTTTGCTCCAGGGCCTCAGCCACCCGTATCAGACTGGCGTCCATCCTCTGCAGAATCTCCGTATGGAAATCCGATTTAAAATTGAGTTCTGTGAGGAGGCCCACTGCCTGCGAGGGGGCACGCCCTGGACTGGCTTCTGCAGGGTCCTCAGCCGGATGTACTGGTTCCTCCCCTGCAGAGCCAGCAGAAATTCTGCGGCCAAGGCTCCCCTCTGGAGCAGACTCATCCGCCTCTGTCTCTGTTAGGAAAAATGCGCAAAGACTCACATTAGAATCTACATATTGGCACAATAGCATTTCAGAGTTGGTGACATCACAAGACTTACCTTGGCCAACATGAGGAGCCGCAAAGTCTGGCATGTCCGTATCCATGTTGGACACGCCAAACACCTCCACAGCCTGCACACACCCCTGTGCCAGCTCTTCTAAGTCTGTCAACTCCAATGACACAGGGGTGGGACCCCCACCTGTCCCCCTTGCATGCCTAGCCCTGTCGGCAAGTTTTTGCTTGAGACGATATTTGAAGTCTGCCCATCTGTGGAATGAAATTGGAACCATTATCCTTTTTTTTACAATGGGGTTTGTTTATAGGATGGGAAAGTGTTTACTTACCGCCGTTTGACATCCCGGGCTAGACGGACATAATCACCCACCCTATTGACAGCAACGGCGACCTCCTCCCACATTCTCCACTTCTGGCTTTGGCTCATATTCCTGGCTGCCTGGGGCAGGATGTCAACGCACTTCTGGATCAAAACCTCCATCTCCTTGCTTGTGAAATGTGGCTGCCTTTTTTTTTTGGCAGCTTTGGCGGGTTGACTGGGGCCAGCAGTCTCTTCCATGTCATCCTCCTCACCTATTTGGGTAAATATGCAGATTTAGCCACTTCACAACTTGCACAATATTATGTTTTAAAAGAATCATTGAGACAAAATGCATGAAGGCCTTACCGCCGGATTTTTGGCCATTGTTTCCCTGGTCTGAAGCCATGTCTCTGCTTCCAGAATGAAATCAACCAGAAATTAAATGTGATTTCGTGACGTATTTATACATGCGTCCTTAGTTTGCGGCCGCATCATTGATTGTGCGTCCCTATGATTCATCCTTAATTTGTGCGGGAAAATAAACACTATTTATGGCTTGGTGTGTGTGGAGTCGAGGTTGCGTTGTTGGATTGTTGGCGGTTAAGTTGGTTGGATTTGGTTGTTTGCGGTTGGAGGATTTGGCGGAGTTTGTTTTTTTTTTGTTTTGCTACAGTTGTTTTGGTTTTCCGTTCGCATTTTTTTGGTTTATTTTTTTCCATCGTTTCCTGATTTGGTAAGTTTTGTGCAGTCTAATTTGTGGCCAATTGGTGTCTACTTCTGGTTTTTGGTTTTATATATATTTTTTTACACTAATTTCATCTATTTTAGTTTGTTTTGGCTTTCGGACCCAAAGACCTTTTTGTTGGAAATCTTATATATTCGAGTTTGGTAAGTCCATTATTTTTCTTGCATTTGCGAACTAATTAACGCATTTTTGACTGTTGGTGTAGTGACTTGCATTTGCGAACTAATTAACGCATTTTTGACTGTTGGTGTAGTGACTTGCATTTGCGAACTAATTAACGCATTTTTCGAGGCTTATTCATCATGTAAACCAGTTTTGCTTTTCCCTTTTCCATTTTTGGGGTCCATTTGACCCCTATTTGACGTACGGTGTGCAATGTCGTTTTCATCGATGGCCAAATGTGTGTTTCGCCTATTTTATGTGTTGGCTTGCACCAATTTGACAAACATAAAATCACCCTCTAAATTTTTGATGTCTCATTTTTGGCTTTTTTACAGTTTATACGTATCATGACAATACCCCGGCATGTAAGCAGCTATGGATGGTATCATAAAGCTAAGTTGTTTTATGTTACTTTTGGGGTGGCTCAAAAGCCTTACATTGTAAACTTTGAATTTCAGGTAGATCTGGGGCGAATTGTTCTGGCCCTGCTCCCGGAAGACGACCAACCTCAAACTCGTCCCAGGCGTAGGCATCGTAGGCATGCAAGGCCCCAGATATTTCGAACATGTGTCACCCTTTTTGGAATGCCCGATGATGAGGTTTTAAGACGCTACCGTCTACCTCCCAAAATCATCATAGACACTCTCTCATTAATAGAAAGTGATCTGGAGCGGCAAATTGACAGTCCAACAGCAATACCACCACTGACGCAATTTATGGCGGTGTTACATTTCTGTGCCTCAGGATCGTTTCAAACAACGGTGGGAATAGTGGCGGGCATCTCCCAATCCTCCTTTTCCCGGATCCTGAGGGCAGTGATGGAGGCACTTTTCAAGCACCTCCATCATTTTATTAAAATGCCTTTGGATATGGGTGCCCTTAGTGTGGCCAAGGCCAATTTTTACCAAATAGCTGGCTTCCCACACATCATAGGGGTTGTGGATGGTACTCACATACCACTTCAGCCTCCAGCACGGCTGGAGGCAATATTTAGAAACAGGAAACACTATCACTCCCTGAATGTAATGGTGGTATGTGATGCCTCCCTCCAGATCCTGTCCCTGAATGCTAAATTACCAGGAAGTGCTCATGACTCCTTCGTCATCCGGCAATCAGGGATATGGCAGAAATTAACCAACCTACAAGCTGGTGATGCGTGGCTTCTGGGTAAGTGGAGACCTTTAGTACATAACAATGTTAAGCTTGATACACAGTGTTCCTGATGTTGTCTATTTTTTTTCACAGGAGACAGTGGATACCCTTGCATGTCCTGGCTGCTCACTCCTTATTTGGCTCCCACACCAGGGCCACAAAGTGCGTATAATTCCGCACTTACAGCCACCAGGCAAGTGGTGGAGCGCTGTATCGGCCTTTTAAAAGGCCGATTCAGATGCCTCCACCGCTCTGGTGGCGAGCTCATGTATGTGCCGGATATGGTGTCTAAAATTGTGGTCCTGTGTGGGATATTTCACAACATTGCCATAAGGAGTGGTGTCCCAATGCAGCCAGAGGATGCCTTACCTGAGGATGGCCCCCCCGAGGTTGGTCGGAGGTCAGTATGTGGGGGGGCCATACGCGATGATGTGGTGGCCAGATTTTTTAGGTAAGTTGTAACAAAACTACAGTGTTTATACCTAATGTGTTTGTGTTTGTTTGCGAACATCTAATTTTGTGTTTTTTTTCTCACCATCTTCTGTTTGTTCACATAATCTTTGGCACTCCAACGCTCACTACTTCCTGCTACCCTTACCAAACCTGGATCTGGTCCTTTTGGGCATATATTCTGGAACCCATATTGCAACGCCATGTTTGTGGAATCATGTTGGCATGGTCCTTCGTCAACCAGTTCTTGATTTTTTGTTTTTATTTAATTATTTCTTGGTATGTGTTGTATTTGAATTTATCACTGTGTTCTTTTTTTGGGAGTGACCACTTTGTTTTCTCTGTTATGTTGTGAATAAATGTTTGGAGAGTGAAATGGTCTTCCTTTTTTGGGACGTTAACAGCAAGTGTAACCAGGTTAACACAAGTTACATTTGACTAAGGGGTAATCCAGTACTGACGCCAGTTGAGCTAAACTGAAATATGTTTTCAGCTTCCCAACCCACACCAAAAGGAAGCCTGGCCCAACCTTGGGATTTGTAAGATTGGCCTAAGCAGCTTGCGCACCAACTAGGAACCTGTAAAATGTAGAAATATGTAATTGACACTACACCCAAAAAGGGAAATGACATTGTTACTGTTATGTGTTTCTTGTGTCTGTTTGACATACAAAGACGAAACACAATCTAACTTTTAAAAAAGGGAAATCCTTGCAGGAACAGTCTACTTATGTCATGCTAAACTATCTTGGTTTTGGATGTAAAAAATGAGCCAGAACGTATATTTGTCATAAAAAATTTATTTGGAAACGTTAACAAAAATAAAAAAACTACTGCCGAAGGAGGCCAGACAGCCGGTCGAGGCCCACCAGAATGCCAATTACATGTTGGCGCATCTGGCCCACACAATCCGCCACCTCTTGCCGACGCCTCTGTTCCTCTGTGGGTGAGAAAAGTGTGTGGGTTAATACAACAATAGGGAATCCACATTAAAAAAAAAAAAAAACAACGAAATCACTCCTAAACCTAAAAAAAAAAAAAAAAAAAGGGGGGGGCTGCCAAAAATACAAGGCCTATGTACAAATTCCCACAGGTGTGATATGTGTATGTTGAAATCACCAGGAAGAGGTAAAGGCAAACTGCAAAATCACCAAAAGTCAAGCCACAAAAACACGAAGAAAGGCACGACACATGATTACATACAAACAGTTTGTGCTTTAAAAAAAAACAAAATAAAAACATACCGGGAGCCAAAACGGGAGCTCCGGAAATGCCTCCATGATCCTCCTCGGAGGATCCGTCATTCCCCAAAGAATGGGGAGGAGTTATGATGGACTCCGGGGAGGGGGTAATTGGAAGAGGGGTGGGTGGAGGAGAGGGGGAAGTGGGACGGAGGGGAAGGAGGCCCGACATTTCCGGGAGAGGGTCTGGGAAGGATGGGGAGGAGTGGGGAATAGGGGAAAGATTTGGGGTGGAGTGTTGGCTGGGGGTTGGGGATAGTGTCCGGGAACGCCGTCTGGACGGACGGTGACGGCGGAGTCTTGGCTGTCCCCCTAAAATATGTCAACGAAATTGCGGTTAGTTTATGGACAAATCCGGGGACCAAAACTAAAAAAAAAAAAAAACCCAAAAAATAAGCCAAATAGGAGTAGAATGAATAAATCAGAAAGAGAGGGAAAACATGCACACGCAGATATGAGTACAAATAATAAATAGGACAGACAGGAAAACATGCACACGCAGATATGAGTACAAATAAGAAATAGGACAGACAGGAAAACATGCACACGCAGATATGAGTACAAATAAGAAATAGGACAGACAGGAAAACATGCACACGCAGATATGAGTACAAATAAGAAATAGGACAGACAGGAAAACATGCACACGCAGATATGAGTACAAATAAGAAATAGGACAGACAGGAAAACATGCACACGCAGATATGAGTACAAATAAGAAATAGGACAGACAGGAAAACATGCACACGCAGATATGAGTACAAATAAGAAATAGGACAGACAGGAAAACATGCACACGCAGATATGAGTACAAATAAGAAATCGGACAGACAGGAAAACATGCACACGCAGATATGAGTACAAATAAGAAATAGGACAGACAGGAAAACATGCACACGCAGATATGAGTACAAATAAGAAATAGGACAGAGAGGAAAACATGCACACGCAGTTTGCCACACAAACATTAAAACCACAATACATAACACTTACTTTCCAGGATCTGCATGCGAAAGCATGCCAGCAAGCGGGGCGTTCGCCGTTGCAGGTCGGACCACCTGCGCTCCAGCTGCCCGATGTTGCGGCGTGAGCCGAAGGACCGCAGGCGGGACCGTGCCTCCGCATACGCGGAGCGCTTCTGCCGGTTGGTCATGGGTTGAGGTTGGCTGGTGATCCGGCGATCCATGACCTCCGTAAGCACCAGCAGCTCGCGCCTGGTGAATGCGGAGGCTCTCATGATGGCAATGGTGTTTTTCTTAAAAAACATTTTTGATAAAGTGTGTAAAAATTTACTGATTGGCTAATGTATTTTGGAAATTAACAGGAGCAATTTTATTGGTTAGTGTATGAGTCATGTGTTCGACAGGGCCAGAAATCTCTGGAGAGTTATGATAGGCTTGATGCAGTGACATGCGTAAGCAAATTTAAATAAAGAAATGAACCCAGAGAAATATGCGGGGATCCACAGCAATAGAACAATTGTTTAATTGTGGTTCACATGTTTTTTGAACAATAAAAGCGAATGTTTCATCCGTACGTATTCTGCGGGTAAACACAAACACGGACAAGAGTAAAGTTTCTTGCATTGTGTTGAAAAAAAACAAACAATTAAGCTAATTGATACATTGATTGGCATGATACGATTGATGGAGGTAGGCAGAATAAAGGAGCAGGTAATCGACATCTGACAAGGCCACTTCCTGTTTATACTTGTGCGTGCGTTCCTTTCAAGCCATTTCGGGGATGTACGCTCGCTATTTCGTACGCTCGTTAGTTAGAGGAGGGGTCGTCAGAGTTTAGGGAGGAATTTTAGATGCGAACGAAAATACGAGCGAGCCATTGAATTTAAATATTTTTGTACGTACGCCTAACGTACGTGCGCCCGCTTGCGAGTGGGTCTGAATGAGGGCCAAAGTTCCTATCCGGATCAGACCCAGAATTTTGCCGGCGCCGACTCGGGATATTCCCGAGTCAGCGCCGCTCACACCGCAGTCGGGTCTGCATAGACCCGGCTTTTGCGGAGTGAAAGTGGTCGCTTGGAGATGACGTCATCTCCAAGCGCCACTGAAGCCGGACCAATTGGCCGGCTGGCAGCGCACTCCAGGTCATCGTGACCCGGAGTGCGCTGGTCTCACAGCAGGGTTTCACAGGCTACGCCCGTGTTAAACCCTGCTAGTTACCTGGGTTGGATTGCCGGGTCACTCGACCCGGCGATCCAACTCTCTCCCCTTTTACACCAGGGAGCTGCCCGGGTTAACCCTTCAAAAACCCGTTTTAGCTCCTGTGTAAAAGGGGTATTATTTTATGTTCCCCAATCCGTATATGAGGATCTAATTTTCCTTTTTTGTAGCTGAAAAATAAAATATAAATGCATTTTCTATAAGAGAAGCAGATTTTGAGCATAATCTTTAACAACTACTTCAAGAGGGTTTGTTTGTGCAGTGATGTTTTTCAAAGCCAAACAATTATTCAATTAAAGTAACAATTAATTAGACTTCTAGACAGCTGGATCATTTATAAGCCAACAGTGGTCTCCTGCTGAGGTGTAGAGCCATGTTCCTGTTGGGAGTGCAAGGGGTTGTTGTAGTGCTGTTTGTGCTGAGTAGTCACTGCAATGCTGTGGTAAGTGTACTCTATTTATATGTCAGTTCTTTTTACTCATCATCAATAATGTACCTTGCTCTAGTTAACTTTGATTTGGAAAAAGGTTGTTCTAGTATGTGATTTTGTTTAGCATTCACTGGGCTTATGGATGGGATAAAGTAAAGCATATGTGTGGTCCACAGATTGTTGGGTTTAAACACTTTTGACTCCTAATAACTCTGAGGTGAGAAACTCTTCCTAAAGGGGGGTGGGGATGTTATGTAGATCCACACCCATATTTGGCTGAGCTGTCTCATTATGCTAGTAGACTATGGCAACATGGAATACCCTGAACAACACTGCAGACTGAATTTTTACTGTTCTCACCTCTGCTCTCAATTAATCCCATGAAATGCACTTGGGGTTTTTTTGTTTTTGGTTTTTTTTCTTCTCTAACAACCAACTATAAAGCATCCCATTAATGTTTCTCCTCTCTGTACATTCTGGCACAATCATACTACCTCTGTATAAACCTTTTTATGATGTTGGTTCAAGAAATGTATTTTGGCTGGGAACTCCACTTTATTGCAGGCAGTATTGTAATATTCCTTTACCAAGGAACTTGTGTATCAAAGCTTGATGGATAAAATTGTAAGTGAAAGTATTAACCAATCAGCTCCTGTCATTTTATGAACACAGCTTGTAAAATGTAAGTTAGAAGCTGATTGGCTAGTGCTTTATCTCTCAATTTTGTCTAATGTCTTTAATGCATAGGCCCCATAATGTATACTAGCAGTGTTCCCAATTTGCTGCATTGTCTATGCAAATGACATTAAGTACCCCATAAACCCAGCTTTGAGACTCCCTCCCTGTGAAAAGTCCCATATGCACATTATTTTAATCTCTCAACTGATTGTAGCACAGGTCTTTACACTTATTTCCACTTTGGTGTTGGTCTGGTGCATAAAGCACACAATGTGTGTTGTTGGCCTTTGAAGACTTGACAAATCCAGTCATGTCTTAAGCTGCATACACACAATGATTTTTTGAATGATTATCGTTAAATTATATTGTTTAATGATGATCGTTTGACAAAATTGTTCACTTTCTGAGTTTAACGATAATCGTTCATGTTTGTAGTTCAGTCAGACTTGTCAACTCAACGATTTTCATTAAGGGAATATGCAAAAATTGTTTGTAGTTCAAAAAAATTGTTCATTACACTTTAAAAAAATCTGACAGAAAATCGTTCATAAACTCGTTGGTAACAAAATCGGTGTGTGTGTGTATGCAGCTTAAGAATTAGAAAATTATAGCAACAAATAATATACATTTGTAAGTGTTCATTGAGGGAGTAATAGGAATTGCATGGTATTAGACAGAGGAATTAAAGTCTGTAATTTCAAAGCCTTGCATTGTCCAAAATGTAGGTATAGTAATTGGATCCAGTCTAAAGATCTACTGTAAAAAGGTAGACAGTGTCTAGATGGACAGTCAAGGTTGACACATTATTATTTTTTATTTTTTTTGGGTTAGGCACTTACCTCAACGGTTTGATCCTGTCGACCTATTGGCTGTCTAACGTCTGGTGTCCATCTAGATATTGGGGGGTATTCAATTTGGGAATGAAAAGTCCGTGCTGGACTTTTCACTCCATTGCAGCTTTTCTGGGGATAAAGTATTGGGCGCATGCCTGCACCCCATATTCAATTAGGAAGCAGCGGAAAGATAAGTATCGCAAAAATTTGGGAATTTTTGGGTTATGTCCCTGGGTCCCCCCTAAAGATGTCCAGATATGGGGGTTCTCTATGGGTACCCCCATTTTAGCCTGCTGAAGGAAGTCGGGGATTGTAATAGCCGCTGCCGGTGCATAAATGCGGCTATTGAAAAAGTGGTTAAGGATAGCACTTAGGTTTTTATTTTGTTTTTATTTTTTTCGGAAAAATTTGTTCCATCAAATTTGGGGTACATGAAAATGGGTGCAAGCATATTTTAAAGTCCCTAAAATTTTTAAAAATTCTTCAAAAATGCACCTGCCGCTACTCCGGCAATGAAGAAAACACCTGCCGCATATAAGGAAACCCATCTGGGTTTAATTTGGCTTTTTTTCTAAGTGTTTTTTTTTTTTCCCCCAAATTTAAAGTTCATTTGTTGGGGCGTCCTGATTTATTTATTTTTTGGCCTGCACCCCTAAACCCCAATTCTGCACTTACTTTTTCACCAGCCTTTTGCTGGCGAAAGTGTGTGTGTGTGTGTCTGTCATAGATTTCTTGCTGGTGCGAAAAGCCAATGTAATTGAAATAGGCGAAAATTACGTCATCGTCGATAAATTTTTGCAGTTTCCGACTGTTCGCCTCAAATTGAATACGGCCCAAAGTCTACCTTTTTACTGTAGATATTTCAATCCATAGAAAATATGCATAATAAACTGGTACTGGCTTGACTACAGGATTAACAATATGCTTTTATACCAGCAGGGAGCACACTGCAATGTGACTGGTGTGTGGGTAAATACCCTGGGATCTGTTCTCTCTCTGTATGCAGAAGGTCCTCACCTCAGCGGCTTTCTGCGCACCTCTGTGGAGGTTTTTCCTGGAGCTGCAGGTGATAAGATGACTGGGAAGTTGGTGGGAGTTCTAGGACAAGGGAATCAAGCGACCTTCACAATGTCTGTGAGATGGAGTGGAGGTGAGGTGCTGGATGTGAGAGAGGGAAGTTGTTCATAATTTGGTCACTGTCCATCTGTTCCACTGAAATCCTAATAAATGTTTTTTTTGTTTTTCTTCTTGAATCAGAGATTGTATTAATTAAAGAGGTGAAAAGAGAATGTAATCAGTGTTAAGAGTAGGTGACAGAAGATGATCACAGAGGAAGGAGAGCCGGAGGGGAGGCCATCTGGGCATCTTAAGGCAGCATGAAATGGAGAAACTGATCTCTGATCCATAACAGGTGGCTGTCATACTGTGCAGGGCCCCATGAATTCCAAAACCCTGTATGGTGCCCTCTGTCCATTTTGGCACCTGGAGCTCATGCTCCACCCTCTACTCCCCTGAGCACATGCACTCACTACAATAGTATGTACTGAAACTTCACAGCTTCAGTAGCATCCGTATACTTAACAAGAACCAAAAAGAGTCACTCTTATTCAATTAAAGGATAAAAAGTTTGTTATTTTGCATCTGAAAGGCCATTTTATTAAAAAATATATATATTTTGGTAATATTTTAGAGTGTCCGATGAGATGGCAAGCTAGGGAGACCCAACATGTTCCAGTAGTGAGGTTGTGTATTCTCTGCTCTGCCACTAAAGTTGGTCCAAGAAGTTAGACGCAATCCCTCAGCATACATATGTGGCAATTTTGGCACTCTGGTCAGTTGTCATAATATGACTGGGCATGTCTAGCATTGTCAGATGACTGTAGATGTAGTTAGAGGGTCTCATTGCCTGACTGACATCTGAGTTCTAGATCAGATGTTTATTGGATAAGCTGCCTCTAATGGCTAGTATTACACTATAAAGGTATGACCGAAACCTTCTTTGTAGATGTAGAATATTTGTTTGCCAGTGATGCGCAGGGAGGTCAGTGGCTGGGGAGGCACACATGGAAATGGGCCTAAGTGCTGTGAGCCTGTAACCCCTTCAATACACTAAGCTTCAGTGCCCATTGATTCTCCTTCCTGCATCACTGTCTTGCTGCTGATGGAGGTTCGATCTACAAAACTATGCAATGCACTTCCTGGCCACATCAAAGGTGTCAATCAGTGCTCAAGTCATGTCCTTTCACTCTCATTACAGGTTCTGTCACTGCTTGGGTTGGCCAATGTTTCCAGACATCACAGTGCCCTGTCCTGAGAACCATGTGGTTATTGAGATCGGAGGCTGCTGCAGAAGAAGATAACTGGAAATCCACCAGGTAAAGAGAATTTTATTGCTCAACGAGCGGATAAAATTGGCTGAGTGCTGAAATGTAACAATGCCTCCAATCCTCTTCCAGGCATTCCCAGCAGCTCCTCTATTTTGTTGCAAAATCATTGCATTCCAAAGATTGGGAATTGCACTATTACTATGCTACAATCAACTATGCAGTGACCTTTTATGGACAGTGGGTTTATTTGTTTGCCTAAAGGGGCCTATCCATTAGGCGACCTGAAAAACTGAACGACTAGTGTTCAGTCCTTCAGGTCGCCTAGGTGCGGCTCCCGCACTGAACATCGTTCAGTGCAGGAGATCGACCTCCTATCTGAGAACATGCTAAACCTGACTATCATCGTCAGGTTGACTGGCATGTTCGACAGATAGTCGGGCGTTGGCAAGGACATGCACGCGCATCGCAGGTCCTTGCTGGCCTATCCATTAGACTACATTCTGAACGAGGCAACCAAAACCTCCTGGTTTTGGTTGCATCGTTCAGTCATTTAATGGATAGGCCCCTTTACACACCTGTAACTGCCAGTCAACATCCACTTCTAGGAAGCGCCACAAGTAATGTATGTGCCTTTTGTGGTTGCACAGGGTAACTGGTGGGAAACGTAAAAATGTAACTTATGTTTCCCCATCATCAACTTATACTTTGCCGTACATCAGTTCTCTGCTCCAGCACCACAAACTGGTCATGCTTTGAGAATTTCTTCAATCATGCACAGGTGAGTTAATCTATTGGGTCAGTAATTATCCCCCATTTACAGATGGAAATCCTCAAAACATCACCTGTTGGAGGTGAGAACTGCTGTACATGTACCATTCAAGCCTAATTTAATAAGTGAGGGTACACAATCCATTACATGGGTGCCTTTTGAGTGTATGGCATCAAATGTCACTTTGTGTATGGGATAACTTCTCACTACTAGCACAATTACTGTTGGATTGACATTTATTTGAACACCCCCCCCCCCCCCCCTAGTGCATTAGGTAAGGGTTTTTTATTTTGTGTATATGGATTTTTTTTTTTTTTTTTTAGTGCATGCTGAAAGCTTGTCTTGTTAAACTCCTATAGATGCTGCTGTCTTGCAGTGCAAATTATGTGCTTCCCTTGCAAAGTTGTTGTGCAAAAAAGGGGGGGGGGTGGGCTGCACAACCTAATTACAATCAGGAGCTACCATGCTGAGACCTGTAGTTCTGTTTCAGAAAAAAGGGGGAGAAGCTGATGCACACTGTGTACTAAGAATAATAAATATAACTATATATATATATATATATATATATATATATTGAATTATCAATTAACATGGTATTGTATAGAGGTTCTTAGTACATGTTTGGCCAAAGATGTTTGCCCACCTACCACTTCTATATATATATATATATATATATATATATATATATATATATATATATATATATAGATTTTTTTTTTTTTTTTTCTATTATTCTTGGTACTTAGTGTGCATCAGCTTACAACTCCCCCCCCCCCCCCCCCCCCTTTTTTTTTTTTTTCTGCAAAGTTGTTGTGCACGAAAGTGTATTCAGAAACTTGGCAGTCTTTAAAGCTTTACTATCAAAACAATACAGGGAGTACAATTAAAATGGTCCATTGGAAAAGCTGAGGGGGGTTTCTCAATGTACCCTAAAGTGAAACCGGTTTTCCCAGTGTATTCTAGCTGTACAGAATCTGGTTGTAGCATTGCATAATGTGAACTACTGCTTATGGAACATGAATAGGAATAAATGGTCTTGTTAATGACTTCTCTCAGATGTCTAAAGAGCCTATGTATCAAGTCGTGTGTTTTTTTTTTTTTTTTTTTTTTTAATCGATCCTATGTACTAACAACCCAATGCAGGAGATTTCTCTGACATCTCCTGCAAAGTGCTAATTAGCACTTCAGATCAGTGCCCATTATCGATGGGGACTACGATTTGACCCCTATGTACTAAACTCCATAAAGCGAAGCTTTTTGGAGTTTAGCATCGGTGGTTTAAACAATCTTCAGTTGGTGTAAACTACTGTAAGCCTCCAGGGGCAGGAAAGATCTTTCGTACTTAGCCGTGATATTATCATTAAAAGTGTAAATATTCCTGGCAAGTTGATTGTTAATAATCGTGGCAGTACTACGATTAATACATGGCCCCCTAAGTGTGTGTGTGTGTTACAAAGCTTACTGAACACTTTTCTGTGGGTTCTTTAATTTATTCTGTTAATGCTATCATTTTGGAAATGGGCAAGTTACTGGCAATGCTAATAGCAAACACACACAATTAAAGTGGATTGCTGTCTGATAGTATGTATGTTTCAAAGCCACTACTCTGAATGTTCATTGAAAAGTTATGCCTTTCATAAGACTGTTTAACTTGTTTCAGGATCGGTGAAGACTTCTTTTACCTACAGAAGACGTGTCACGAAGACCAACTTGTATAGGACTGAATAATAATAATAAAAAAAACCTTACGAGACAATGGCGTTTTGTCTTTATTTTGGGAGGGTGGTATATGGTCTGGCTTAATTTATTTCAGATTTCAGAGTTTTTGTGATGGGCTGTTTTTTTTTTTTTCCCCCTCTCCTCCTTTCAAATGTGATTCAGGCCAGCCATAAGCGGTTGCGGAATATCATGCCACTTGTGTCCTGGTACTGTAAATGGGGTAAAAAAATGGATCTAAGTTGAGTGGGTTGTAAAGATCCATTTGTTACAGGTACAAACTAAGCTTTCAGACTGCAAAGGGTGGTGGTGGGGGGAAATAATGTCTCATGAATTTTAATTCTCCCTTGTCTTTACAAGTGGATGAGTGTAACTCTACAGCCTTAACCTGTGCTTAAAACAGTGAAGGGTTGTTGTGTCACAAACTTTCCATGGTATGGCTTATTGGTATCTTAGTTCCTGGGTACCATTAAGCATTGGCATAGATTTTGCTTTTGGCTGCCCATGTGCAGTTAATGTTGCACAATTTATTTTCTGATGTGGTGTCTTTCAGGATTGTGTGGTGTAAGTAGAATGCAGATGTGTTATGGCTGTATATAAGTCAGTTTCATTTGAACCTAAGATGATTTGAGCACTGATTCAGCATTTTCAGAAACATTAAACAAAACTTTTTTTTTTCTCTCTCTAATGGTTCTCAATGGTCTTTATTTTAATAAAAAGAAAAAAAGCATCGCCTCTAACATTTTGGGATGTGTGTATAATATATGCAGGTCCCCAATAAATGAAGTCCACACACAGCACTACTGTTACTTATTCCTGTGTTAGTACATGTGTTCAATACACAGCGATGTTGGCAACGTTTCAGGATCCCTTCGGACCCAGTCCTCAGGCTGCTGTGTCAGTAATAATGGCAAATAACATGAGGTTTTATACTCTTCCAACCACCATGGATGCCATTGCCAGGAATTGCAGCGCTCCTGTGGAGATTTATTTTTATGTTTTAAGTTGCAAATGCATTTTTATACTTCATTCTCCAGGAACAGGACAGCCTGTGTTATGGCTTCCAGCACATTACATTCAGTAGATGGTAAATACTGTATGTTTAACAGTTGCAAAATAATAGTTACTTTCCATTAACACCTCCAGCAGGCTTCTGTGTAATGTCACAGGCTTAAAATGCATCACATACCTGGTGTTGCTAGTCATGGTGAATATTGGCATGTCTGTTTCATTACAGTATACAGTAGTTCCCTGCACTTCATACCAACCTGCATAGGAGACTAATGTGCTGCACATTAATCTCATAAGGAGCCTTTCTCCTTCCATCACTCTGCATACTTTCTTCTGGCAGACATAGTGATATCCCAATATCCAGGGACTCTCCTGCTGGAATAACACCTCTCCCTATCCCAGTCTTCTAACAAATTTCACCTGCTGTCTGATTACTTATAGAAACACTCCCTCACAATATGCATGTCTCTCCTCACACAAGGTCGCCCACTGTGGTATGTCTCTCCTCACACAAGGTCGCCCACTGTGGTAGCAGGGCAGAACTCCCATTTTGTCCCCTGCAAGGGTCTCTCTCCAAGTATTTGCAAGACTACTGCTCTGAGTCTACTGATGCAGCGCTGCAATCAGTAATCTGGCGGCCGCTAAAGAGAGGAGGGGGCCCCGACAGACTGCACACGGGCCCTCTCCTCTTAATATACCCCTGGCTCTTTAGAAATCACCAGAGTGAGAGGCTGCTATAGTTGTATCCACACTGTTCCTCTGTAATGCAGCCTTTATTGCATCGAAGAGCACTCGCTGTTGCTATTGGGTTTTTTTTTTTTGGGAGCCCTTTGCCTTCTGCAGAGGAGACATTACTTTCTTGTGGTGGTGGTCTTGCAGGTGCTCACTTGTTTCTGTCCATCACCACAGCCTCTTGTGGTAAGGCTGGTGCTTTGCCTGCTCATGAAGTGAATTTATAATTATTTTTTATAAATATACCCATTAATATATACAGTAACATGGACTGTATATAGTCTGCAGTGCTGTGTGTATATATATATGTGTGTGTGTACACAAAGTAGGGGCCTGTGTGTGTATTTAATTTTTTTTACCCCTCAGTACCAGTGGGGAAGGGGGCTCACAAAGTTCTACTTAGCTCCCTGTGTGTTGGCAATAAGGGAATTGTAGGCGATCCATCTTAAATGGTCTCATGATGAATCCTTTCTCAAACTCTGAACACTTTTGTTGGATTTAGCAGCGGATTCCTCTTTTAATAGGGATCTAAGGCCTTTTATGACCTCATTATAATTATAACACTTATTCAAAGCTCTGATATTCTATGAGCAGGAATACTTAATTTCAATCTCATAAAGCCAAACCCTCAAGTAGTAATGTCCCACATAATAATAAAAGGGTAGATTTTCCAAACTATGGAGATAAAGTACCAACCAATCAGCTTCTGTCATTTTGCAAATGTCTGTAACATGATGGGGAGCGACACATGAAAACTAAAAACTACCAAAGTACTCAAATGTGATAAGATATTGATCACATCTAATATCCACGTCAGAGAAGATCTTGATCCACACGTTAATGGACAGATTCAATGATCTGCAGGTTTTGATGAGTGGTCTGTTCTCCCCGGTAGTGATATTTTATTTTTTTATAAACTACAGGTCTGTGAGCCGCTCTGAGACAATTTGCAACAATAAGGAATCTTTGTTTGCCTGAATGTACCGTCTGAGTCGCTGGGACTGGGGCTCTGATAAGAGCCAGTCCTGGTGTTTAGTAAGAAAAGCCACCAGGTGCAATATTGATAGATTAACTGTTAATAAACAACCATCTGAATTAATTGCTGATTCTAATCTGAATGTATTGAAATCTCAATAGAATGAAAAAGTAACAGTATTTGTATTCTAAGGGGTCTATGTACTAATGCTAGGCACACACTGGCCAACATATTGGCTGTACAATTAAACGGCTGTTATATTGTGGGTGTGTACCAGTGATATGTCTGAACAATGTCATTCAGACACATCCTGTCAGCTGTGCAGCATGGCTGGTATATCTGCTACTTTTGCACCCAGTCACTGCAGTGGTAGTTACTTAAAATTCAGCACTGCGTAACGTCAACTCAAGTGTTCAGCCATGTTCATTGTGCCCCATAAGGTGTGTTCTACATACAGTACTAACATGGCAAGAGTGCAAGCATGTACTAGGACCCCATGCATTGGGATGAATCTTCTAAACCTTATTACTGCCAGTGCCTACACCTTCCATTCATACTTTGAAATTAATTTGGGTAGGTAAAGACATTTGCTATTTTGTCCCGATTTCTTAATTGTGAATGTTGGCAGATTTGAATTTGTCGTTAATTTTGTTGTTATCCTTTTATTTATAAGGTGCCAAAAGGGGTCAGCAGTAACATTCAAAAGAACAAAACATGCATAGCAGGGCATACAGTCCATAAAGTACAATACAGACTGTGCAAAAAACCCCAATATATACAGTACACAGTAGTTGCTAGAAAAATAGTGCTGACTGAATCTATAACCTTGTTCATTGGCACGCTATACGGGTTCACCGCCACTGATGGCACAAAGAATACAATGAGGGAGGAGTTTATGGCGTAGTGCACAAAGTAAGTACATGTGCCCCTGTACATGGGCGCTTAGTTTATGGGCTTTATTCATCATCCCTTCATTTCTAGTAAAGCAGGTGACGTTGAACATTTTCACCTGCAATTGTAGAAATTAATTTATTGGGCCATTTATTAAGAAGGGAAAGCAGGAGATATCATATCTGCTGCTTACCTTTCTCTCCTGGAATAGCCCCTGTCCCCATACACTAGTATGGGGACAGGAATTCATCATGCTCTGAAAATACAATATTTTCAGAGCTTGAATGGGAGCATTCGCTATCTTCAGATGGCTATTGCTCCCGCAACCCGCTTCTTCACTATGGGTAGGAGTCCCAGATTGTGAAGAGGCCTCTTCCCCTGTCTGGTTCTTTCTGCCAGACACCGGGGCTTCTGTGCGCATGCATGATCTGTAGGTCATGCATGTGCACTGGTGTCACTGCTAAGAAAAGAGCAGTGAAAAGATTCACTTGTGGAAAACTCATGGAGACAGCTGATTTTTGGATCAGCTGTCTCCATGTCGGACCAATGATGAATTGCTCTGGCGCTCGCGGTGAGTAAGAATGTTAATTAACATGATGAATAGAGCCATAGGAGAAAGCTAAAGTCTCAAAGGGAGGGGATGTGAGTTCCAGTGGTGGGGAGAAGCAAGAGAAGTCCTGGAGGTGGGAATGGGAAGAGGTGATAATGGGAAGAGGTGATCAGTTGGGAGAAGAGATAGGGGTCATTGGCAGAGAAGAGTATGGACAGCAGTATGGAGGGTGATGAGGCTAGGGATGCAGAGCAGAAAATGTGGAGGAGCAATGGCCCCTTAAGCAAAGAGCCTCTGTACACTACATGATGTATGGAAAGAAGGGGAAAAGTCAGGAGATGAGAAGGAGATAGGGTTATTCTCTCCCTGCATAGGTAAGTTCCCCTTGCACTTATAACAATATGGGACAGACTCTTTTTTTTTTTTTTTTTTTTTTTTTTTTTTTTAGATCCATAAGCCCATATTAATAAAATGTCAGTACATCCATAACCTCCCAATTTGCTAATTGGCAAAAATATGGAATAACATAAACACCTTTTTTAATTATTTTCGAATGCAAAAAAAAAAAGTGTGCATATATAGATAGATTTGTAGGTGTTTCTTAGATGGTGCAGCTCCCTCCCAGTCGGCAGAGTAGTATAACACTTGTTGGTTAATTACCATATTAGTGGCAGGGAAAACTTTTAGCAGATGATAAAACAAAATGAATAGAGAGCAATAATATTCTCTACTGTAGGGAGGGAAGTCTAAAAAAAACAAACTTTCTGTACCAAACCTGTATCTGATAAAAATAAGTGGTCAGAAAAAGGTTAAAGATCTTATAATAAATATAACTTTAAAATATAACCAGCAGGAGGCAATCCTGTCTAAGCATACATTCCCCCACCTCATGGTAAGACAAAGGTCTATTCTTGCTGGTAGCTGCTCTTTGATCCAATGCACTAAGGAGCTTATTCAGACCCGGTCGTTAGCTCTACGAGCTCGCAACAGGGTCGATGTTGCTCCAGTGCGCATGCGCGAGACCCGGCTAACGATGGGTGATCTGTTGTTAGGGGTCTCGTAGCAGACGGGGCAAGCTGTCTATGTTGAGTGACAGCTCGCTCCGTTTGCTGGGCGGGCCGGAGGCGTTCCTGTCGGAACGCTTGCCGTTTGGGGGAGGCCCCACTGACCTCATCAGTGATGTCAGTGGGGAGCTTCCTGCTCAAACAGAGCGGGAAGCTCCCTGGGGCTTAAGGATGACGAGACCCTACCTTAGAGTCTCGTCGTAAGCCCCGATGGGCATGATGGTCTTTTCATCACTCTTGGGGCGTGCCCGGCACTTATGGACATGCTGGACAGCCCCCAAGCGCTGCCCACAGGGAGAATAGATGCCGGGTGCATCTCCGGCGGTGACCGGGTCACCGCACATTTCCCCACCCACGGGACACCGATCCGCGGGTGAAGACGGCACCCACAGGCTGTGAGGGCAGGGCGCTTTTTCTCTGTCTCTCCTGCCAGCCCCCCTCTCTTTGTTTCTGCAACCAGACCCCACTGTCTCGCCAGCCCCCGCATCCCTTCGGCTCCACTTACCTACTCCTGGGTCTTCTGGCTGCATCTTCCTTCTCCTCTACACGCCGCAACTCACACTAAACAAAAAAACTTTATTGCACTGTCACCAGCCTCCGCTGGTGGTGCCTGAAGAGAAAGTGGCTCCACAGACCCCACAAATGGATCCACCTATAACTGCTGGCAGTGGTTAAAGATGGCTTTATCTGTGTGCCCCTGCTGCCCCCCTGACAGCTGGAGCCGGGAGGCTGGTGACTCCACTACCACTGGCAGTTCCGCCACTGACTACTATTGTGGTCATGATTCGAGGTGAGGGCATTCTAGGTAAGCAGAAATCCCCCTGCATTTGCCTATTGGGTGGCTGTACTGTCCTACTGTTGCCATATGTACGGCGCTGCATACCACTGTCTTATAAATAAAATGTAGTACAGGTTGAGTCTCCCATATCCAAATATTCCGAAATACAGAATAATTTTGGCATGACTGAGATAATGAAACCTTTGCTTTTTGATGGTTCAATTTACACAAACTTTGTCTAAGGCACAAATTATTAAACATATTGTATAAAATTACCTTCAGGATGTGTGTATAAGGTGTATATGAAACATAAATGAATTTCATTTCTGTACACAAACTTTGCTTGAGCCTCAAACTTATTGAAAATATTGTATAAAATGACCTTCAGGCTGTATGTATAAGGTGTATATAACACATAAATGCATTCTGTGTGTATATTGGGGTCCCATTCCCAAGATATTTCATTGTGATATGCAAATATTCCAAAATACCCCTGGTCCCAAGCATTTTGGACATGTGAGACTCCACCTGTAATATCTCTACTCTTCTCCATTTCTGTGGCATAACTACCAGCGCAGTATGGGGTTAATTGTCGTTTACAAAAGCCAGTCTAAAGTTTATCTTTATGGCCTCCTGTAGCCATATGATCATAACATTGTATAATTAGCAGAAATGATCTTCAACCCCTTCACTGCTGTGTGCACTAGTTACACTCAACATCATTATCACTGATTATTATTATTTTTTCTTTTTATGTGGAACCCACACAAATTATACTTGGTTTTTCAGAAAACTTTGTATTTTCAGAAGACACCATTAGTCATTTTATTCTAACATGTTAAAAAAGTCTAAACCAAATGGCCAAAAAAGTGTGTTTTATTGATTTTTGAAATAAGGGAACCAAAAGCAAATGTGTTTTTTTTTTTTTTTTTTTAATCCCCCCCCCCCCCCCCCCCCTCAAATTTTTGCTCTCTTGATTTAAATGTTTCCTATGCATAGGAAGAATTTGGCAGCCCAACAAGGCCTTCCATTTTATAAACTAGACAACCTGCAATATTTAGGGGCCTATTCATGATCACTTATATTTTGCAAAAGCAGGTGAAAATGTGAAAGTGTCAGGGCCGTTCATCAAGTTCCGAAAAAGCATTTACTGAACGCCATCCTCAAATAGCGTTCAGTCCCCGATAATCTTCACAGGCTGCTGTTTACACGGTAGTCTGTGATGACTTACATGCCAGCCACAGCATAGGGATCTATTAAGATCTCTCCCTGCTGTGTCTCCACTGCAGATCTCTGGAGCTAAGAGCTAAGTGGCACCGCAGACATGTGGCCTGGACTCACTGACACAAGACGGGTGAGCCTGGGGGAGGGGGGGGGTGGTTGGTTGGTGGCCGGATGGCACAGTGGAGGACGCGGGGGGAGGAGGTGAGACACAGCAGGGAAATAGAGGGGAAGAGACATACAGCAGTGAGAGACTTCTTACAGAAACCTCAGCTACATGGGGAAAAGTATAACTTTTCCGAATAGCTGACACCGCTTTTCGGAGGTGATACTTTTGTTAGGGAGGCATGATGAATGCCTCCAAAACATTTTTTAAACTCGCAGCGAGTTTAAAACCTAATTGTCACCAGTGATTTATGCCATGATGAATAGACCTCGAAATGAGTTTCCACTCTTTTTAAATTGACACAAGATGGGGGAGATGTAGGCTTAGGCTGGGTACACACCTAAACGACCGGCAATCGTGCCGATGTTCAGGACGATTTGTCTTCACCCTGGACATCACATGATTGCCGGTACACACTTGAAAGATGTAATGAAAGACAGAACAGTCACTGTTCCATCCTTCATTAACTTGTACAGGCTCACATGCGATATCGTATGATTGACTGTGCAGCACAGCCAATCGCACAATATCGCATGCGACCACGGGTATGCGCAAATTGGGCATACACACTGCATGATATGCCGATTTGTCGTTCCGATTTGGCTAAATCGGCCAAATCGGGCCGGTATCGTACAGGTGTGTATGCACCCTTAGATCCCCCAATCCATTTGTGAAAATTTTAGTTTTTTGTGTACTGTTTCAACTATTTGTCTAGTGCAGTGGTTCCCAAACTGGGTATTGTGTCTCCCTGGAGTGCCACGGGTTGGTGGTTCAAGACCAAACTAAAATTATTTATAGGCAAAACCAGTGCTGGTGGCTGCCAATCATAAAATATGTGACCAAGCACATCCCTGTCCACCACCATATAACTATACCTAATGATGACAGTTGAGAACAATTTACTTCATTTAATTACTTTTGTTGAGTTTGTCAATAAGAAACTTATGGCCTAGGGATGGTTTGGGAACCACTGGTCTAGTGATCACCAGCAGGGCTGCAACTGGGGGGGGCTGGAGGTGCATGTGCACCGGGTGCGCCGCCGCACCCAGCACCAGTGTCCTCCAGCCCAGCGCCGCAGGGAGGCTCCAAGCTGGACACCCGCTGAGATGTTATTACCAGCGGGTGCCCGGCTCCTTCCCTGCAGTGCCGCGGTAGCTGTAGGCTGGAGTTCTCTCTTGAACTCCAGCTTCCGCTATCCCCATGGCCCGGGCACTATGGGAGTGGAGCAGAGGAGCAGAGGAGCAGCTGGGCAGACCGGACGGCGGCGAATGCAGGAGCAGGGTTTAAAGTAAGTATTGTTTTTTTTTTTTTTTCTTTTTGTGTGTGTTTAAAAAGCGGCACTACAGGGGCATTACCATAAGGGCACTATAGGGGCATTACCATATGGGCACTACAGGGACATTATTATGGGGGCATTACCATATGGGCACTACTACAGGGGCATTACCTCAAGGGGCATTACTAAAGGTGCACTGCTGAAGGGGACATTACAATGGGGGAATTACCCGGGGGGGGGGGCACCAAATTACTGTCTTGCCCCGGGTGACAAAAATCCTAGTGTTTGTCCTGTCACCAGACAATAACTGCTAAGGGGGAGCATCATTAGGTTATTACCGGACTGTCCAGAGTAATCCTGGATGGGTGGTAACCCTATGTTTTGCAATACTCCCAATAATAAACAATTTTTTTGCTAGCAGAATTGTGCTTACTATGTTTTTCAATTGTCTATTTACTTATTATGCAGTTTGAAGTATTTTAAAGCTCCGTCAGGTGTTTTACTAACTTGTAAGACTGTTACAAGTCGTGGTCATGACTTGTCCCCCGCTAGCATTTTACCTCCTACTGACGCTGTTGTTCCAGCGATGTCGGTTGCTAGGCGATCCAGACGCCGCAGGATGTCACGTGTTCCCCACAACACGGCGTGATTCGTCCCTTCGCCTATTTGTGCATACTGGCCTGTTGCCGCCTCGCAGACTATAGCGTTCCTGTAGGTTCTCTCGGCTCAGCTGTATGGTCAGCATTCTGTATCTCCTCGTGGTATCGTATTCTGGTTTTCCAGCTGAATTGCCTTTCCACCGGCTAACAAGCCTTTACGTTGGCTCCCTGGTCACACCAGCAGCTTCTGTTCTGCCACCGGTTCAACAACCACTACATCGGCTTTCCAGCCGCACCAGCAGCTTCTGTGCTGCCACCGGCCACACCAGCAACTCACTTAATTCTGCTACCAGCTTCTGCCGCACCATGGGTTCCAAAGCTGCATAATCTGCTCTCAAAGCCGTACCACTTGTACACAATTCCTGCTTTTATGGTTCTTGCTGCATCATCTGCTTCTAAGCCACATCATCGGCTCTCAAAGCTGCACCACTTGTACACAAACTTCTGCTCCCGCCACCCAAGTCGCTTCATAGGCTCGAAAGCTGCATCATTGGCTCACAAGCCGAAACGCTGACAGTACCTATTCCTGCTGTTCCATCGGTTTCCATAGTGCATTCAATTGAACCGCTACTACCCCGAGTATTAAGACCAGGCGCCACCTAAGTACCTGTGATCGTTTATAGATCTAAGGGAAAAACGGGTGGCTGTTAGTTGCGGAAGACCTCGTTAGCCTGAGTTCTAGGGGCTTCACACGGAGCGAGCTTTGGGATTCATAACATTATAGTCGGCCAAAAAAATAGAATCGAGAGCAGTCATGGGACAGCCGCAGAATCCTGCCCAGGTGCTTGCTGCACAAATCCAAGTCCTCACTTAGAAGGTCCAAGAACTCTCCCTGCGCTTTGAAGAAGGCCAGTCTCCTGCTGTATTTTGGTTCCTCCGATGGAGCCAAAAATGAACTTGCCGGATCGATTTTCTGGGTATCGCCGACAGTTTCTTAACTTCCGCGAAAGTTGCAAGCTATACTTCAGGCTACGTCCCGTCTCCTCAGGGACAGAATCACGATGAGTGGGACTGGTAATTTCCCTTCTTCAGGGGGCTCCACAAACTTGGGCCTTTGGGTTGCCTGCGACCCAAGCCGCGCAGCAGTCCCTTTAATGCCTTTTTTACGGCCATGGGCTTATTGTACGATGACCCTGATAGATCTGCCTTGGCCCAGTCCAAATTGCATTCCCTCAAGCAGGGTCAGAAGGCAGCGGAAGACTACTCTTCTGAATTCGGCAGACGGGCTACTGACTGGTTGGAATGATCCAGCCCTACACAGCCAAAATCTGCTTGGACTCTGAGGCCATCAAGGACATCCTCATTCATCATCCCCCTGCTCAGTCCTTGGACAACCTCATGAAGAAGGCCATCAGGATTGACCAACATCTCCGGGAACATAGAGGGGAACAAAATCTTCCCACAAGGTTGCCCCATTCTCCCACTTGGGCTCCATCCTCTGATACGGAGGAACCATGCAAATTGGTGCGTCTCGGTTATCACCCAAAGAGAGACACTGGAGATGTACCCTAGGCCTCTGTATGTATTGTGGGGACAAGGGACATAGTTAGTAATTGTCCACACAGGCCAGTAAAAGTCAAAGCATAAATGTGCAGGAGGAATTGCATTTAGGCCTGGCCCCTATTTCCTCCAAGAATTCGCTATTAGGGCCTGATTCAGAGCCGGACGCTATTTGCGCTCGCTCGTTCAGAAAAAGGGGCCGGATATTTAAATAGAGCGCTCGCTCTTTGCGGTCTGTTGACGCCTCTGGCTGAACGAGCGAACGAAACATGCGCCCGCTTATTTTTTAAAAACGCCCCCTGGCCGCTCGCATCCTACGTCATCTCCGCTATTTATTAGATTAATCGAGTACATCGAAAGGCGTCTGAACTGCTCGCAGTGCTTGTGGTAGGATTTTCCTACTGCAATCATGCGAGTAGTTCAGGCTAAAAGACAACCAAGTGACGTGGTCGATGACGCTGCTTTGTTAATTATGCACACCCTTAAAACGCCTGTTTTGACCGTTTGGCATGCCTGCGTTCGGATCTCCACTCCCCGTTTTCAAGCACCTTCCCCTGTTACCACCCACAAACGCCTCATTCTGTCACTCAAATTAGCAGGCATTCGCTATTTTGTGAGCACACAATTTCCGACCGCAATGATTGGTTCGCGCATGCGTATTACAACCCTTACGAGCAGCTCTGAATCAGGCCCTTAGTCCCTTGGCCATCTAGCTCCACTCTGACCACCTCAGCATTCCTGGATAGTGGGGCGGCTGGCAAATTTATGGATTTTCTTTTTTTCCACTCACTGGGTGTTCCCACCATTCCTTTAGATCAGGAAGTTCCTATCTGCAGATCAGATGGAGGATTGATTTCTGGTGGGCACATTTAAATTCAAAACACCTCTCCGTATAACAGTTGGAGTTCTAAATTTGGAAGTTTATATCTTTTATTATCTTCAGTGTCCTTTCGCCCCAGTCGTTCTAGGTCTCCCTTGGCTCAAGGTCTTCGCGGGAATAACGAAATGGAGTCATGCCTGTCAAACTTATTGTTTGGCTATTGATTTTCAGTTCAACCTATGGTTGCCGAAGCTCCTCCGGCCATCCCAGTCCAATACCGAGACTTCGCCAATGTCTTCTCCAAGCAGCTGGCGGATGTTCTTCCTCTGCATCATTCATATAACTGTGCTATTAACTTGCCAGGAGCCAAACTACCTAAAGGCCGATTATATTCTCTTTCCATTCCAGAGGACAAGGCGATGAGAGATTACATCAAGGACGCATTGTCGAAGGGATTTATCCATCTCTCTGTCACAACTTCGGATGCATTAGGTATGTGACCCATATACAGGGAGTTGCCTTGACCTATACCTGAGGTGCGGAGTCTAATGTGCCAGCATTATTGACCACGGACCCTTGCAAGAAGGTATGGACTTGGCTGCGTCTGACACACAGGTTGCGGCCCTCAGGTCCCCCTATACAGGTGCTGGTGAACTTTGGTTGGATGGCAGAAGACTAAAGCATAATCGACAGGCCAGGTCAAAAACAAACAGACGAGACGGTACCAGGGAGCAGACGTAAATGGGTCACAGGAATTTGCCGAGGTCAGAACCAGATATCAAACACCATGCCAGGGGTCAAATGGAATCAGAGTCACAAACAAACCAAGGTCAGAACCAATAATCAGGATATGCACAGGAATGCTGGGGTATGGTAAATGGAGCCTATACTCTGTCACAGGAGTGCTCCCAGGGACTTACTTATATAGGGAGGGCTTAAAAAAGGCGCCTACTGTGACATCACCCATAGGTGTGTGTGTGTATGCCTTTAAGTGTTCTCAGGTTGGCATGCACTCCCGCAGGGAGCCACAACTGCCAGAACAATGCTGCCAGGAGAGGAAGGACTCTATGGCAGCGGGCGTCCGCTGCCCCACCATGGATCAGCGCTGCTGGACCCTGTAAGATTGTGCTGGTGTCCAGTGAGCTGTGACACCCTCCCAAGTCACCGGTGGGGGCTGGCGGCTTCTTCGTGAAGAAGAAAGATGGGTCTCTCCATCCGTGTATTGATTATAGAAGTCTGAACAACAACACCATTAAGAACTCCTATCCACTACCTCTCATCTCGGTACTCTTCGACCAGCTGCGCCAGGCCGACATCTTTTCAAAGATCGACCTATGAGGAGCATACAACCTCATCCGAATTAGGAGTGAGGATGAGTGGAAGACTGCCTTCAGTACTCAATCGGGACATTACGAGTACCTGGTCATGCCATTTGGCCTATCCAACGCTTCGGCGGTCTTCCAGGATCTCAACGGCATTCTTCAAGAATTCCTGGGGAAATGTGTTGTCGTGTATCTGGATGACATACTCATCTTTTTCCCAGTTGCTGGACCAACATCATCAGCATGTACGCCTAGTTCTGCAGAGAGAACCACCTCTACCCTAAGTTAGAAAATTGTGATTTTGATGTCACCCAGATTTCTTTCCTAGGCTATGTCATCTCATTCCAGGTATTCTCCATGGAATCGAGTAAAGTTGAAGCTACTGAAATGGGTCCAGCCGACTACCCTCAAAGCATTCCAGCGCTTCCTTGGTTTTTCTAACTATTACCGCAGGTTTATTAGGTCTTTCTCCACCATTGTTGCGCCCATTGTTGAATTGACCAAAAAGTAGCAGACACCTCTGATTGGTCTTCTAAAGCGGTCCAGGCCTTCGTAGCCCTTAAGGTTGCATTTACTCAGGCTCCAGTGCTTCGGCACCCTGATACGGATCTTCCATTTATTCTAGAAGTGGACACCTCTGAAGTAGGAGCCATAGCCATTCTGTCCTAAGAAGGATCTTGCTGATAATAAATTGCACCCCTGTGCCTTTTTTCTCTCGCAAATTCCCCTCTGCAGAATGCAACTATGATGTAGGGAATCCGGAGTTGCTTGCGATTTAAATGGGCTTTTGAGGACTGGAGACACTGGTTAGAAAGGGCCAAACACCGGATCATGGTTCTTACCAACCACAAAAACTTATCTTACATTCAGCCTGCAAAGAGGTTTAACTCTCGGCAAGCACGCTGGGCATTGTTTTTCACCCGGTTCAACTTCCTCATCTCTTTCCGTCCTGGTTCGAAAAACATCAAGGTTGACGCTCTCTCCAGGAGCTTTGAACCTGTGCAGCAGATCTTCAGTTCAGACAAACCAATTATTCCTGACTCCTTTCACTGTGCCATCACCCAAAATTTGGCTGAACTCATTCAAGCCTGTCAGTCAGTCACCTCCAGATAAGCCTTCTGGTCTTCTATCTGTTCCAGAAAAATTCAGGAGATAAGTCTTACTGGATTTTCATGTTCGTCGAGCTTTTGGTCACCCGGGCATCGGTAAGACCTTAGAGTTGCCCTCCCACTCAGTCTGGTGGCTTTCCTTGACCAAAGATGTGCATGAGTTTGTCCTGGCATGTGAGATCTGTGCTTGAAATAAGACACGTCGGACAGCTCCTTCAGGTTTGTTACTTCCTCTCTCCATACCTAGCAGACCCTGGACTTGCATCACCATGGATTTTATCATTAATCTTCCAGTATCTGCTCAATGTTCTGTGATCTGGACTGTGGTGGACCGTTTTAGCAAAATGGCGCACTTCATACCTTTTGTCTAAGTTTCCCTCTGCCATAGAACTCACCGGCCTGTTTCTCCAACATATCTTTTGCCTGCACAGCTTACCGATGGATATTGTGTCGGATCGAGGAACGCAATTTGTGGCACAGTTCTGGAGAACCTTCTGTGCTTCCTTGGGTATTGACCTCAGCCTTTCTTCAGGATACCATCTGCCTCTAATAGGCAAACTGAGCGTATTAACCAGTGTCTGGAGCAATATTTATGTTGTTATGTCTCCAAGTGTTATAACAACTGGGTGTCCCATCTGCTGCTTACTGAGGGCCTGATTCAGAGACTGACGCTCTGAACGAGTGCTTGCTCTGAATCAGGGCGTTTTTTTTTTTTTGTTCGACCTCCTGGCCGCTCGCATAACTGTGGGTGACCACCCACCGTTATTTCGAGTGGCCAGGTTGATGGTTGCGATGGTCAAGACCGTCACGACCATTGGGCTTGTGACGAGACCCTTGTGGTAGGGTCTCGTGGCCACAAGTCCCAGAGACCTTCTGGCTCTAATAGAGCCGGAAGCTCTCCCACTGACATCACTGGTGATGTCAGTGGGGCCACCCCTAAATGGCAGGCGTTCCTTTGGGAACGCCTCCATTTGGCCAGCCACCCCCCCTGGCCGCATACCAAACGGGGTGAGCCCCTTTGGTGCGAGACCCGGAGCGACGGAGCACCTGTCACTAGCCGGGTCTCGCGCATGCGACCGATGGAGCCGGCTCCGTCGTGCGCATGCCCAGTGGGCAAACATCGATCCGGTTGCAAGCGCTCAGCACTTGCAACCGGGTCTGAATCAGGTCCTAAGTTCGCTTTTAACAACTCATGCCATTCAGCATCTTCAGTGACTCCATTGTTCTGTGTCATGGGCCAACATCCCAGAGCAAATTCTTTCGACTCCAGTGCATCAATTTTGCCTTCTGTCTCTCGGCTTTGTCGTATTTGGAGCAAGGTTCGTCAAAGCTTTCGGAAGGTCTCTCTCCTCCAAAATATCTGCTGACAGACATCAGAGGTCATGTATGTTTAAGAAGTATGAATTTTTAATAACCTTTATACCCAAACTGTTGCTAATTTAGCGCTACAAGTCGCACAAGAAATAATTGCTTTCCAGACTTTGATTGTGGTTCCAAAGCACAAAAAGATATTATTCATATAAAAGCATATAGTTACACGCCTTGTTCTATAATACAATTAGCGCAAAGGTTATTAAATACGTAAGGTACAGCCAATACATACGCATGTGCCCTGGATCCAGGTCCCAGTCATAAATCCTGACATCTGCGGTCATCAAATGGGTATGACTGGAGACTAGCCCATGGACGCAATTATATATAGCCTTACATGAGGTGGCAACACAATAGGGACAGACAAACACTATTTCATTGGTTCTTGCTCCTTAATGATCATCTTATTGGACAGTTCATATGGTGTCATTAGGGGGATGGCTTGATCTTGCAGCTGTTCCTTTGTGTAGTCTTCCTGCCAGAGAACTGATATAAACTAGCTAAGCCACTTCATACAACATTTCAATATCTAACCATAATCTCTCTATGATCCATAACTTGAGAACGCAGGATGCGACTTCCTCGTCGATAGAACCGGAAACCTGCAAATAAACAGGGCATCAGTGCAATACTAAACATGACATGTCCACAGTGTTCTATACCTTAAATATCAAATACATGTATTTCATATCATAACCAATATCTTCAATATGAACCATAATGTGCAGGAACCTTTTATGTGTGTGTGTGTGTGTATATATATATATGTATATATATATATATATATATATATATATGTATGTATGTATGTGTGTGTATATATGTATATATATATATATATATATATATATAATAATTTATTTGTGGTCACTAATGTGCATCTGCATATTAAACTAAGGAAATGTTCATCAAAGTGTATATACATCAGTAAGCCCACGCACGTCCATGTGTACTCAAATTAATGTATATGCAATCATCAATGTGTGTTTATTTATGATTATATGTAAGTATGCGTTGTGTGTCTACACACAGCGCAAAGGGTGCACTGTGAGCAGGAGTGGTGTACAGTGTAAACACGCGCTGTGTGTATGCGTGTACACATAAAAGCGTCTATGTGTTCGCATCTATGTATGTGAGGATGCCTGTGAGCATCCATGTGTATGCATGTGGTTACACATACAAGTGTTTGTGTTAGTATGTAATTTAGTGTATTTGTGATGGATTAATATATATATTATCCATTTTTGACATTTTAATATTTAAGCATTGCCTGGACTATTTCTAAGGTGTAAATAGAGGTTTACGTCTAAACAAGGGAAGACCCACAGCTGCTTGCTGGTGCCACATAGTCTGGTAGCCTGTGACAGGCTTTTCTTCACTTAATTAGGATGTAGATGTCAGTTCCTATGACCCAAAACAGCACTGACCAATAGGCACACAACTACCAATGATTTGCAGGTTCCTGACAATGACTCCTAACTTTACAGTTAGACCACTTCCTTTGAGCATACTAGTCTCTGTGCATATTTTAATTAATTTGTTACAGACACAAATACACATTTGTGCTGCAATCAGACTAAGCTGACACAGAGCATCATCCAACTCGCTCTTCAACAGACCATCGACGACTAGATTGTCAGATAATAATTTGCAAGCGATCACAACCAATTATTTGACTTTGTAGAGAGCCAAACCAACTCATCCTTCTGTCAAAGAACATTAAGCTTTGCCAGCCTACTCAGA
Organism: Taudactylus pleione; assembly: GCA_031769625.1. Lineage (NCBI taxonomy): Eukaryota > Metazoa > Chordata > Amphibia > Anura > Myobatrachidae > Taudactylus > Taudactylus pleione. Next base: position 2,916,398 of record JAUIMM010000289.1, on the reverse strand, counting down.
AGTTGGGTCCGAGGTTCATTGGCCCGTCTCGCATAATTTCTCAGGTGAATCCAGTAGCTTTCAAGCTTCAATTACCAAATTCTCTCCGTATCAACAACACCTTCCACTGTTCCTTGTTCAAACCAGTCTTCTGTTCAGTCAAGTGTAAGCCCAAGTTTCCATCCAGGCCTGCTTCAGTTGTGGACCACGGTCAACGCAAATTTGTGGTTGAAAAGATCTTGGACTCTCAGATTTCCAGGGGTCGCTTGCATTTCTTGGTCCACTAGAAGGGCTATGGTTCGGGGGAGTGCTCCTGGGTTCCTGAAGGTGCTCTACATGCTCCTTTTTCTCCTTTTCCTCAGGGATTTTCCAAATAAACCGGGTTCTGGGGGTTCTTCAACCCTGTGCCAAGGGAAGGGGGGGTACTGTTACAAGTCACGGTCACGGCTTGTCTCCCACTAGCATTTTACCTCCTACTGATGCTGTTGTTCCAGCGCCATCGGTTGCTAGGTGATCCAGACTCCGCAGGATGTCACGTGTCCCCCCCCCCCCCCCAAAAAAAAATGGCATGATTGGTCCCTTCGCCTATTTGTGCACACTGGCCTGTTGCCGCCTCACCGATCTATAGCGTTCCTGTAGGTTCTCTCGGCTCAGCTGCATGGTCGGAATTCTGTATCTCCTCGTGGTGTCATATTCTGGTTTTCCAGCTGAATTGCCTTGCCACCGGCTCCCAAGCATCTCCGTTGGCTTTCCAGCCACACCAGCAGCTTCCGTGCTGCCATCGTCTCTCAAAGCCGCATCGCAAGTACACCAATTTGTGTACCGGCTCTCAAGTCACACCATTGGCTCACAAAGCCATATCTCAAATACACCAACTCCTATCGGCTCTCAAAGCCGCACCATCACTTAATTCTGCCAAAAGCTTCTGCCTCCCCATCTGTTCCAAAGCCACATTATCAGTTCTCAAAGCCGCACAACTTGTACACAATTCCTGCTTCCGGCTCTTGCCGCACCATCTGCTCTCAAAGCCGCACCACTTGTACACAAACTTCTGCTCCTATCGCTCAGCCACACCATCGACTCCCAAGTCGCTTCATAGGCTCATAAGCTGCATCATCGGCTCACAAGTCGAAACACTGACTGTACCTATTCCTGCTGTTCCTCTCACCTTCGGATCCCATAGTACATTCGTGTGAACCGCTACTCCCCCGTGTATTAAGACAAGGCCAACTGTCTCATGGATCTGTGTGCGTAATCTGCTTGGGAGATCTGCTCTGATCATGCTGGCTGCAGCACATATCTGTGCGCATTCCTTTCCACAGAGGACCCTCCTCTGTCTGTGAACACTGCTAGCCTTGATTGGAATCGCAGTAGTTTTGACTCTCAGTACTGCAGAGATGATAGCTCCCTCTGCATGTTGTGCCCAGGGCTGCCAAGATAAATCCTGGGCCCCGGTACAGTAACTTCCCAGGGCCCCCCCCCATGGAGGGGGTGTGGTCATATAATATATAGCAAAATGGGCGGCCTATTTTGCTATTTATATTCGTGTGTCCATCCCTCCATAGGGCTGGTAATTCAGGAGGGCACCGGTGCATGTTTTCAAGGAGAATATGAGTGACGGCTATTTCTTTATATATATATATATATATATATATATATATATATAAAAATAATTTCTCAATACAGTAGGATGGCGGCACTCCAGATTAGAAATAGACTCGTTGCAGCATTACAAGATATGTTTCAGGCCTTTATCGTGCCTTTATGAGAAACAGCATTACTAATCTGTGCCGCCATCCCACTGTATTTAACTATTTCAGCAGCATGCACTGGACCTTGCATATATATATATATATATATATATATATATTTATATTTATATATATATATATATATATATATATACAGTCCCAGCAGGCGGCACTCTGAAAAAATGTAAACAGCACAGGTACGAAGTGATCAACCACCGACGTTTTGGGGCCTCTTTTATTGCCCCTTCATCAAGGTAATAACAATACAAACACATAAAACACACACATTTATACTTACACATCGTTGCATCAGGTCCGCGCCACACCGCCGCCCAGGCCGGGGTGCATCTCAATGGCGTCATCACACCACGCCCTCCACTCAGTCAGTCAGAGAGCTTTCATCAAATATGGCAATCTCCTGTCGGATTTTGGTAAGTTCTACCCCCACCTCTTCAATTACTAACAACATAAGATCTAATGAACATTTGTTCAACACACCACACCATTTGGTGGTGTGCTGAACAAATGTTCATTAGATCTTATGTTGTTAGTAATTGAAGAGGTGGGGGTAGAACTCTCTGACTCTTCTTACAACAGATAAAACGGCTAATTGGTGTGATAAGCTCAAGGAACAAATTGACAGGTTCCAGCAGGATTTAATCACTTTCAAACGTAAAAAACTTATAACGGTCAATTATGACTATAACAACCACCAGGTGTATAAGTGGTTGAAAGGTGATTCAGGTCCCAAAAGATCAAGACGACTACCCAGAGCCCATACATATACATCTAAACATATTGATTCTTCCTCATCCCAATCTCTCTCGGAGAGTGAACACACTGATTCAAGTGTGATGGGCTCTATTGTCTCTAGACCTCCCAGTGGCACTTTTTTAGGCAGAGTGACCAGATCCAATGTGGATCAGGTCAGAGGAAGAGGTCCAGATACCCTACGAGGAGAGGGGGGTACAAGAAGAAGGAGAGGCAGGGGCAGACGCTACTAAATAACGTATTCAATTTATCTAGCTATGAATTATCTACAGCAGAGTTGGAAGTTTTATCTCGTGGTTTATCGTTTGTTCCTACCAGTTTACATAATAGTTTTGGTTGGTCTGTCGACCATTATAAACTTGGTAGGAAGATGAGACTTAGAGAATTTTTTGGTAACTCCAACAATTCTATACCAGATTCATCGTTTAGATCACCTAGTATCTTTGATCCCCAAAGTAACAACGCAAGCATTAAAACCTTCTTACGGCTTTTGGATTATGATATGAGGATGGTCAACTCCAAGCCGAGATATGATAATCTGTCTAGAGCTCAAAGAATTGCCCTTAAATCTCTAATACAAAATGATCAAATTGTGATTAGACAAGCTGATAAGGGCGGAGCTACAGTGGTGCAGGATTGGCATGCCTATGACAGAGAGATTAAACGACAGTTATCTGATATAAACACTTACACCAAGGTTGATACTAGTCCTATGATTAAAGTGAAACGTAAAGTCGACTCTGCCATTGAGTTGGCATGCCAGCATGGTTGGATTGATGAAAAGGTTGCTGGGTGGTTAAGAGTGGAATATCCAGTGTGTCCGATATTGTACACGTTACCTAAAATACATAAACAATTGGTTGATCCCCCAGGGAGACCGATAATATCGGCACGCAATTCTACTCTACAACCATTAGCTCAATTTGTCGATTCTTTTTTGCAATCTATTGTTGTTAAGATGCCTAGTTATGTGAAGGATACTAATGATTTTCTCACTAGCCTTAAATCATTGACATATCTTCCTGACAATATACTGTTGGCTACGTTAGATGTATCCTCGCTATACACTGTGATCCCTCATGATGGCGGCCTACAGGCTGTTAAACAAGCTCTCACAAACAATGATTATCATGGTCCTCCAGTTGAATTTATGCTGGAACTTATTGAATTAGTTCTGACTAATAATTATTTTCAATATGGTAATAGTTATTTTATACAACGTAAAGGCACCGCCATGGGGTCAAATTTGGCGCCGGCGTATGCCAACCTATATATGGCACAATTTGAACAGATGCATATCCTACCTGTATTTGGGTCAAAAATTTTATTTTACAAGCGTTACATTGATGATTTGTTTTTGATTTGGTTGGACTCTGAGGCTCAATTTATGGACATGGTCAATTTGTTGAATGAATTGGATTCCCCTATCAAATTTACTAGTCAAGTACATCATTGTGAGATCAATTTTCTGGATGTCACGATATATCGTGATGGCAACACTCTCGGCACCACCCTTTATAGGAAGGACACTGATCGCAATACCTTACTTTACTCTACGAGTCAACATCCAAGTCAATTAAAAGAAAGTCTACCAATTTCTCAATACTTACGTATCTTTAGGAACAATTCCTCAGTTTCCCAAGCAGAAACACAAATTGCGGGGATGACCCAGCGATTTTTGGAACGAGGTTATTCAGACATGACTTTACGTAGATGTTTATCTAAGGCAAGAACACGGCACTCACAGACAGGTCTGACAGAAAATTCCAGATTGGACCCGACAAGGATGCTATTTACAAGCACCTTTGATGCAACTTCTAATCATGCCAATAAAGTTATTTGTAAACATTGGCCCATAATCACGTCAGATCGTGAATTAGGAGCATTGGGCAAGAAGCCGCCGGTTTGTGCCTATCGACGTGGTCCCAATCTTCGTAATCTTTTAATGCGACCAACTATGACACCAGAAGTAAAAACGAACACTTGGCTGCACAATCGGAAGATGGGATGTTTCAGATGTCCAGACTGTACAACTTGTCGGTCTTTATTGACTGGAGCTACTTTCGTTCATCCGCACAATGGCAGAAGGATAAAAATAAAACACAAATTACATTGTCTTATGGACTTTATTATTTACATCCTAGTTTGCCCATGTGGGTTGTATTATGTCGGGATGACGAAGAGACCCTTCAGAGAACGGATGGCGAATCATCGCTCATCCATCAGAATGGCGATAGAGACACAGAGAACAGATAAACCTGTGGCACTACATTTTCTACAACTTGGGCACTCAGTGTCTAGTATGAAATGCATGATGATAGATCATATCCCTGCTTTGAGAAGAGGTGGTGACCGGGATGTTGCCTTACGTAAACGTGAAGCAAGATGGATTTTTGAGTTAGACACTCTAGTTCCAAAGGGACTTAATGAATCCAATCCACTTAATGTTTTTTTGAAATGATGTTGTTTTTTGTAATGATGGTATTTTGTAATGAGGGCTTCTATATATTTATGGGAGTCCCTATTTTTCCTTTTCCTTATTTAATGTTGTTTAGGGTCATTTCTTTATACATGACTTTTTATTGTTGATTATTATTTTTGTAATATATATTTTTTTCAATGTTTGGTTTTATGCTGACATATATACCTACACCAACGCATTGCTAATAATATTTTTTTAAATGAGAACCCACTTTTGAACATTTATTCCCTGTGGTGTGTAGTTGTATTATCCTCCAGACCAGCAGGGGGTGTTATTGAGATATGTTGTGCTGCATGCCCTCTATTGTTTGGGTCCTTATGTGCCATTGAAGGCATTAGAGCAATAAACTTTTGCTGCTGAATGTGCAGATGACGTTGATCCCATTTTGGGCACTCTGACACTATTATAATGACAGCCCCATGAGAATGTCAGCGCTATTTGTAACTATAGCGCTGACTAACTCCCGACAATGATTTGTGCGCGACTTCCGGTTGTAGGTATGCGTCCCACTGCTGTGGAACGCATGGAACTTCCGGTAATAGCGCCGTTTTCTTTCTCTTATATCTGTTGTTTAATTCCATGTGGAAGTTGTTCTCGACGCTCTATGGGCGGTGGGACTCATTGCTAATAAGGAAATCATCTTAGTGTCGACTGGGATATGTTTGTTTAGTTGTTTATAATATGCAGTGACTATGTCCCAGCATACATTGTGTTTTGCGTGGGTGGAGCTCCACCTAATGGAAGTGGGTATATATGTCAGCTAGTGGTGGTGGTATTTAGTCTGTCTTTGGTTTTCAAGCTGAAACATGTCTGCTGTGATGTCCTGAAGAAGGTCCTACATAGGACCGAAACGTAGACTATGACTATTGCACTTTATGGCTCTATGCACTTTCTCCCTCAAGATGGGTAATTAAAAACCAATTTTCTTGTCAGCTACCTGGTGAGTGCCAATTCTTCTCATTTTTTTATATATATATATATATATATATATATATAATATATGTGTGTGTGTGTAATATATATTATACACATATTTTACACACGTTTAGATAAATACTTGTTATATAAGTGATATATTCTAGATATGTATATGTGATATATCATTTATACTTATTATATAAATATACTCGTATGTCTCATATTTATATAAGTATATAGGTAATATGTGTGTAAAATATATATATTTCATTTATATTCATATATATATTATATTCATATTTTTATTTATTTTTGGTATGTACTTTTATTATGTGTCTGTCATTAGTAGCCATTGTTAAACCTCTGATTGGATAAACTTCTGTTATTTGAACCTTCTCTTCTGTCTTCATGCTGTATAAATATTAATCAAAATTGATTACAAATACATAATTATGGATATATCTGTTATACACTGTAAATATGCAATTGTATTTATCACCATATGTTTTATTTTTTTTAAAGTGTTTACCTCTGATGAAGTCCCGTAGGTGGACGAAATGCGTAGGGTCATCGCTTTGAAAAACCTTGACCTACCACATAAGAAGTCCACCTAAGAGCTCACACCTGTTAAGGTGTAGGTGGCAGATAACAACATCTATCCTTCTGTACTGGGGCAGGTTTACTAAAAGTTGTTTTATGCGATTTATGTATTTATTTGTATTGTAAATTGTTTATATTTTTACCTCTGTTGATATACCAAGAATAAAATATTCAGGTGTAAGAATTATGGGCTACCATAGGGCTTTTATTTTATGAACAATATGCAAAACATAAACTTATGGTGATTTGAAGACTAACTAGAGGGTTGTGTTTGACCAACATCTAATATTGCAATAAATCCCCCTAAGTGGTGGAAATTTCTTCTGTTCAATTAATACTCAAAGTTGTAGCGCACCAAAGGTACCCCTTCTCTTCTATATATATAATATATATATATATATATATATATATATACATACACACACACATATATGTATATACACATATATATATATATGCACACTGTATACATATATTAAATATATACATATATATCTAATATGCAATTGATGGACAGTCACAGACAGTGGCTCTGAGACTCGCACACAGGCTCACAGAACAGCAGAGACAGTCAGTGGTGGCGGCACCCTCAGGATCTTACCTTCAGTGCAGCCAGTCTCACACCAGTCCCTGGTCAGTTCAGTGCTGCCTCCCTGCGCCACACAAACATGGATGCACGCACCGCGCCCCACGCTCGCCTCTTCTATCTGTGAAATCCCCTCAGGCCCCGCCCGCTGCTGCCGCACGGAGTCGCGATGCCTTCTGGTGATGAGAGCCTTGCGAGATGATGATGTCATCATCTCTCGAGCGCTCCGCAGCGGCGCGGCTGGAGCGTGTAAGCAGTGACACACTGTCTGTGTACAATTGACACAGACAGTGTGCGATCCCCGCCGCCGCTCGGCGCCCTCTGACAGCGATGGTTGGTGTGAGAAGGGACTATTAAAAAAAAAAAGTTGAAAAAAAAAACGGCAGTGTGCGTCCAGCGGCCCGGGCACCCTGCCATGCCCCGGGCCCGGGTAATCTGTACCCGCTCCCCCCCTCTCGGCGCCCCTGGTTGTGCCTCCACCACTCAGAGTGCTACTACCAGACAACCTGTCCATATCCACCAATTCCTGCGAGACCCAGGGTATAAACACTCTCCTCTGATAGCATTCTGGGCCTGAACATCTCTTACTTCTCGTGGTGTATAGTTTGTGCTACTTCAGAGTACAAGGGTATCCCAGGCTCCTGCTCCTACTGGTTCCTAGATCAGTTCATCCAGCAACCCTGCTTACAGCAATACCTGGCAATCGAGAAATCCTGCTTACAGCAATACCTGGCAAACCAGAAATCTGCTACAGCAATACCTGGCAAATCCAGATGTCCTGCTTACAGCAATACGTGGAGCATTCAGAAATCCTGCTAGTTCCCAGGCCAGTGCAACTCGTGTGTTTCAGTATCAGCTATAAGTGAGTTCCTGTGCCCCTGTCCTTAGCCTTGTGCTCCGCTGCTTGCCCTACTACTGGTTGGTCCCTGACTCCCTACAAACCTGCACCATGTTACCCTGCCTTGCTTCCTGCTGTGGATCAACTCCTGCTCCTTCTACCTACCCACTCCTCCCTGAACCTTAAATTCCCAAACCTACCTATTCCTTCCTGAACCTGTTATTCCCTATTACCCAATCCAGTCTGCACTTCATTTCCTTTAGCCATTGTCATGTCACTCCAGTCCGGAGTCAAAGCCCAAGCACTTCAGTTCAATCCACGTCACACCAGTCCGGAGTCAAAGCCCAAGTTCTTCAGTTCAATCCACGTCTCTCCAGTCCAGAGTCAAGCCCAAGTTCTCCAGTTACCCATTCCTCTATACTCCAGTCCGGAGTCAGAGTCAAGTTCCAAGTTCACCAGTTCAACTCAGCAAGTCTTCCTGCCGGTCCCAGTCCGGTTCCTCCAAGTTCCTGTCATTTATCATCAAAGGCAGTTCTCACTGCCACATAAGTCTTTATAATAGAGTTATTTACCTCATCTGTGATTCCTGTCATGCCGGTCTCTGCTGAATCCAGTTCATCACCTGAGTCGGGTAACTCTCAGACACCAAACGTGACAGCGGCAACCTAAGTACCGGTGATAGTTTATATATCTAAGGGAACAATGGGTGGCTGTTAGTGGCGGAAGACCTTGCTAGCCTTGGTTCTCACAGAGCGAGCTTTGGGATTCATAACAAAGACACACACATGAACGCTGAGAGTTCTCTCTAATGTGTGGTCTATTCATGGCCAGTTCTAGACTTTGCGGAGCTCAGGGTGAAAGTTTTCTCTGGCGCCCTGAGATCAGTGGATGAGGCTTGATTGGGGCGTGGCCATGGCCACAAACAAAAGTGAAGAAAATACTAATTGCAGTGCCGTTTGCCGGGGAGGAGGCAATTTTTCCAGGGGGGGGGGGAGGTTTGTCGCTTGCCTAAGTCTTACATTGTGAATGTGGGTGGGTCCTTCCTCCTTGCTGCTGCTCCTTCATTCTCTGTTCCAAGCGTCCATTCCCAAAATGACATTCGTGGTGTCACACCCAAAATTCTGGGAAATGGTACCACGGCCCATCACAGCTTGTATATAGGGCAATGGACAAGAGCGGGAAGGCTCTGTCAGGTTAGATGGGGTAACTGTGATCTCGCTCATCGGCCGCAGCTCCCCGAGTGATAGCTCTGCTTGCCCGCACCTAGAACCACCACTGGGTCTATTTGACCATGAAGATTTCTAGAGCCATCTATGGCTCCTGAAATTACCTCTGCCGAACACTCCAAAGACAACAATTAAAGCATTCTATCCTCCCTTAACAAGATCAAATGGTCGTTATATCAATAAGTGATTTTTCATGTTTTATTTCCCTCATACAGTCTCCACTAAAATGCCTGCTGTTTTATACATCTGACCCAATATAAAACTACCTGAAAACCATGACTATAGTGCCGTTTCTGCTGTTTTCTGGAAACAAATCTTTGATAAATATCTATATATGATTTTTCTTGCTGCTTTTGAGACTTCCAAGCCTAGTCTCTAAAATGGCCTCCCTAAAAAAGGAAAAAAAATATTTGCATAAACATCCTATGTGTTAATAGCTTATTTTATAGCTCTCTCTAAAGCATAAGGGGCCCCATTTAACCTCTATAATCTTTATTAGTTAAAAACAGTGCTGGCAGAGTTATGTGCACACCAGCGGATGCTTTATCACAACAAACAGCCCGTCTCCCACTATTGCACTCTTACACAGTGACAAGATCACACTGCTTATGCGCAGTACTAATATCCGTGGCTATCTTGGAACAGGGTATGAATCCTACCTGGAGAAACAAAATGAAGTTTGCACAGTAGCACACTCCACTATAGCTGCAAGCTTCTCCATGAAACACAAACATTCAATTTCAGCTTCTTTGTAGCAAACTGAAAGGGAAACTGGGTGAGACACAAAAATCAACATATCGCGTGACTTTAGTCTAGCCTTCTCAGTAAATATATCTGCAAAGTCCCATCACTGACAGCATGGACCATAGCAACAGTCTCTTGACTCACAAACTCAGAACTGCTATCACTGTGACGTCTTGACGTCTTTAACATTTGTGACAGATTTTGCAAAGTCTTTGTCTATCTTGGATTTCTACTCGCACCAATTGGATCTTGGCTTTGGTTCTCATATATCCTGAGGTTCATTGAATGCAATATTTGCAAATTTCTCATCATGGTGTCTATGTACTAAGCAGTGATAAGTGACAGAGTGAAAGTGATAAGTCTGTGATTAGTGCCAGCCAATCAGCTTCCAACTGTCATCTCGCAGGCTGTGTTTGAAAAATGACGGGAGCTGATTGGCTGGCACTTATCACAGACATCACTTTTCACTCTGTCACTTATCACTGCTTAGTACATAGACCCCCATATCTCTTAGGTGGTTTTTCTTACAAGACCTTTGCTGTGGTTGAAATTTCACTCTGATAGCCTCTGGTTAAGAATCATCGCCAGCTGCTGGTATGTCCAGTGACGCATACTTGCTCTGCATATCAACTTCCAGCTTTTCTATTATTTGTGCCTTTACTTTCAATATAACATCTCAGGACTTGACAAGCTTTTTGGTACTTTGATTCCATAATATGTAGCTTTTGCTTTCATGGCAATAGCCAAACATGATGTTCTTTACTGATTTTGACTCCAGCTTGTGCCTTCTCTCTTTTGGTATACATACGTACTGTTTCCTTTGGTTGGGCATCACATTACAAAATTTTCCCTTTTTTGCACTTGTAGCACCTTTTATTGCTTGTTTACTATACATGTAACATTTTCACACCTACTTTTCACCTCACTTCTAACATATGCAGTAGCTGCTCCTATCTATCTAACACTCTTTTACACTTCACGTTTCCCACTAGAGTGATGCCCTGTAGTGGCTCAGCTGGGCTGGTTTGGGGGTGTCCTGCACTCTGGACTTTAACCCCAGTATGTTAGGGATCTACCCTAAGAGGTTACCTGGACATGGTGGGTAGGCCCATAACCTTGTCCATGATTATGCTAAAACCTCTTTATTGCAAAATGTATTATATATGTAATTAGTAATGTTGGAGTTGTGCACTTGTGTAATTTTTCCTTTTGTGTCCGCAACATTAGTCTCAACAGGTAGCACCTCCCATTATTTATATTCAGGGTGTGCAGTCTAGGGCCCTTTTCCATATACTATTCCATATTTTCTCAAGAATAATTCCACCTCTTTGTTTAGATATTCGCAGATCAAAGGACTTAGGCCCTCATTCAGAGGCGCTCGCAGGAAGCGAGCGCTCATACTGAATGAGGGCGGCCGCTTCTATTTTTAAGTGCAGACTCCTGGTCGCTAGCTAAGCTGTGGGTTACCACCCACAGCTTAGCGACCGACCAGGGTGATGATTGCAATGGTCAAGTCGGGGCTTGCGACGAGACCCAAAGGTTGGGTCTTGGCAGCCGCAAGCCCCAGGGAGCTTCCTGCTCTGATCGAGCAGGAAGCTTCCCACCGACATCACTGCTGATGTCAGTGTGGCCGCCCACAAAATGGTAGGCGTTCCTTAAGGAACGCCTCCGTTTGTGAAACCAACCCCCCGCCTACAAAATGGTCCGAGCCGGCCCTTTTGTAGCGAGCTCCGGAGCGAGAGAGTTTCTCTCTCACTCCAGGGCTTGCGCACGCACAGTGCATCCGCTGCGTGTGTGCAGGGCCTAACCATCAACCCAGTTGCGAGCGCTGAGTGCTTGCGACCAGGTCTGAATGAGACCCTTAGTCTGAGACTGGTTTGATTTTCCACAAGTCTCTTGTAGTCTGCAATTTTCTTTGCTACTTCAGATTTCCCTCTGAAGCATGTGTGTGTCATTCTTGTGAAATAATCTCTGAAGGTCAGAAAGTGTCTGTAGCCACTTACTGACTTTACTTCCATTGGATCATACACACCTGAATGCACTACCTCAAAAGGTGCTGTAGTTCTGCTTGTTGACTTGGGAAATGACTGTTGACTTTGATATGCAGGTGTCACATATGGGCCCCTCTGTCTTAGAACTGTGTATCTAGGACGTACAATTGCTTGATACCTTGTGCCTGTCTGTAACTGTTGCTGTCCTGTTTCTGTTTCACACAATGCACTTTCCTTTAGCAAAGTGAACTCTCTGACCGCTCTGTTCTAAGACACTGATGGCTATAAGATTTGTTCCCATTTCTGGTATAGTAAAACATGTCTTGGATTTGTGTGACTCTGATTTAACTCCCAACTTTCAGGAGGTCTGTAATTGTTCCTACTTTTTATGATTGCCAATCCCTTTGATTATGATAGGGTCACATTTTGGTTAACTTGGTGAATCCTTCCTCATTGCAGCTGAAATGCCTTGTTGCTCTTGAATCAATATACAGGCAATCTTTTCTGCAGTTATCTGTAACACTCAGGGCTAATTCATCTTTGCCATTGCATTTCTTGTTCTTCATATGATTCACACTTGTTTGCTTGCACTCAAATGATTTGTAACCTATCTTATGACAATTGTAGCATTTAAACTTGATTTTTTTTAAAGTTTTTAACCCTTTGTGTGTAATGCAGTAGTCTCAACACATAACTCACATGACACTTTCTTGGAACTACATTATCTTTACTCTGATTGTGTCTGTAGTTATTTTTTCTGTGTTTGCCTACAACACCACAACCAGGAAACCAAACTCTGGTGTCAAGTTCTATGGCATTGCTTCAATCTCTTCATCATCATCATCATCTACTTGCACTCTAACAGCAATCTTACTGTCAATGTAATCATACTGCTGCATTCACACATCTTAAATTAATTCTTCTCTTGATAAGCTGACTGCAGTGCTGTCCACGTGTCATTTGCTGATGTTTTCCCATTTATAATAGAGTGTTGCTCTACACTTAAGCCTATGGTACCCATGGCACTCTATATGTCATCTGGGTATGGATCTTCTCCAGGGACTACTGTGACCTTCCACAAGCTTTCGTGCTTTAATTGCATTTCCATTGCAAACTTTCAGGTTGCATAATTCTGCACATGTTAACTTGATAAACCCTATCATGGATGTAGCTCCTCTGTTTATGTTACAGACATAGCTATGCAGCTTCTGTACACTAATCACTCTCTGTACTGACACACTGCACTGGAAACCCTCGTTGCTGTCCTCACTTTGTGTCCTGCATGTTCCTAAGATGGTGCCTGTGTACTTGTAGCCTATGGACCTGGGTGTTTAGGTGCCTAGGCCCATAATCTGTTTAAAATGTGTGCACAGGTGTGGTGGTATAGCAGTTGAGTGTACTGCAAGTGGGTAGCGGTGCAGGGTGCTGGAAGGTAGGACCTGACAAGGCCCTTGTAGCTAATTTGATTGACCCTCATTTTCTCACCTTAGGATCATTTCAACATACCTATGATCCAATAACCAGTGTTGTAACCGCTCTCAATTGAGACCTGTGCTGGCCCCACCCCCTCAGTGTGTGGTCATTACATCAAAAAAGGGGGTAGGTCCATCAGAACCAGTAAGTGCAGCACTGACTAAAGCGTCCTGAGAATGCTGCGATCAGCTGTGCAGACTGCAGGGTGCCTGTCTGAAGCATCCAATACACAAACACATAATGCATCCTGTCCCACAGCAGATGTTTTCAAACCATTTGGCTGAACTATCCTACCTGTGTATATCATCCTTTTACCTTGTTTGTTTCATCACATATGCAGGGCCGGATTAAGACCTGTGGAGGCCCCGGGGCAACTGAGTTGTGGAGGCCCCATCAATAAAATTGCCAGGGGGATTAGGGGAAGGGAGAGAGAGACAGACAGGGAGGGAGAGAGAAAGAGAGGGACGGAGTGAGATCTATATATATATATATATATATATATATATATATATATATAATGTCTATTCAATGTCTCAGAATTTTTACAAAAGCAGAGGAAAATTAACATTTTGACCTGGAATTGTAGAAATTAAGTTATCGGGCCATTCATCAAGAAGGTAAAACAGTGATATCACCTTCCTCTCGCGGAATGGCCCACTGTCCCCATACACTAGTATGGGGGCAGAAATCATCAAACTCCGAAAATACAATATTTTCAGAGCTTGAGTGCGGGAGCATTTGCCATCTTCAGATGGCGATTGCTCCCACTTGGGGCTCACAACACGCTCCTTCCCTATGAGAAGAGTCCCGGGTTGTGAAGAGGACTCTGGGCCTGATTCAGAGCTGCTCGCTCTAAATCAGGGCAGGGTTTTTTTTTCTTCAGGCCGCTGGCTAAGCTGTGGGAGACCACCTACAGCTTTTGCGAGCGGCCTGGAGCCCGTCGCGAATATCACAGCCATCGGGCTTGCGAGGAGACCGTGGTAGGGTCTCTGCTCTCGCAAGCCTGAGTGGACTCCCTGCTCTAATAGAGCAGGAAGTCCACTACTGACATCACGAGTGATGTCAATAGGGCCGCCCACAAACGGCAGGCATTCCTAAGGGAACGCCAGCGTTTGTGCAGCTAGAAAAAAAACGAGGTGAGTTGTCACTCACCATCGACAGCCGCCCCGTCTAGTAGCGAGACCCACAGCAACTGAAGTTCAGTCGCTCGGTGGGTCTCGCGCATGCTGGAGGCGGCGCATGCACAGTGGGGGACCATCGACCCGCTTGTGAGCGCTGTACACTTGCGAGCGGGTCTGAATCAGGCCCCCTGTCTGTCTCCTTCCACCGGACCTTGGGGCTCTAGTGTGCAAGCGTGACCTGTAGCTCATACATGCGCACTTTTGGGAGACAGCTGATTTTCGGATTAGCTGTCTCCGCAGTGGAGCAATGATGAATTGCTCCGGCGCTTGAATAGACCCCTAAGATAGGGATAGAGAGGGAAAGAGGAGAGGGAGGGAGGAAGGGACAGGGCAAGAGGAGGGGGAGATTAGGAGAGAGCGAGAGATCGAGATAGACAGAGAGTGAGATAAAGGAAGAGAGAGTGAGGTGGACAGGATTAGGGGACAGAGGGCCTGATTCAGAGCCGGACGCTCTGACAGAGCGCTCGCTCCGAATCAGGGCCGGCCTTCTGTTTTTTTTATAGCGGGCTCCTGGCCGTTCGCATAGCTGTGGGTCACCACCCACAGCTATAGCGAGCGTCCAGGAAGATGGTCGCGATGGTCAAGACCATCGCGACCATCGGGCTTGCGACGATACCCTTGTTGTAGGGCCTCGTTGCCGCAAGCCCTAGAGTGCTTTCGGTTCTAACAGAGCCGAAAGCACTCCCACTGATATCACTTGCAGTCCCATGGGAACGCCTCCGTCTGGGCAGCCACGCCCCCGGCCCACCCACCAAAGGGGGTGTGCTGTCACTCAACATCGACAGCACGTTCCCTTTGGTACGAGACCCGGAACGACTGATTGCCCGTCGCTATCTGGGTCTCGCGCATGCGTACGATGGAACCGGCTCCATCGTGCGCATGTGCACTGGGCCACCATCGACTCGCTTGCGAGCGCGTCTGAATCAGGCCCAGAGAGAGCAGTGGAGGTAGTGAGGAAGAGAGAGAGATTGAGAGGGAGTAAAGGAGTGTGTGCACGCTCTCTCAGTACCAAACTCTTACCTGTTGTAGTACCAGCAGTCCACACTACCAGCTTTTCTAAAAGGGGCGGGCACTTCACGGAATTAGGCCCCACCCCCTTCCCACCCGTGAATAGCGGCATTAGTTCATCAAAGGGGACGGGGCTTTTACAGTCAGCCACGGTCATCAAGGGTGCTGCTGCACTGACTGTGGCTGCTGTGTGCTGCGTGAGGCTGCCTGGAGGTGGGACGCGGGAGCCAGCCAGTGAATTTTTTGAGTGGCCAGGTTCCGGCCAATGTTAGCGGCTCTGTGGGGGCCCCAAAAGTGTGGGGGCCCCTGGACGACCGCCCCGTTCGCCCCGCCTATAATCCGGCCCTGCACATATGTTACTCATGTTACTAACTGGTAATTAGAATCCACATGTGTGGTATCAGCACGATTTATAACAATAATAAGAGGAGTTGTCAAATCTTAAAATTGAAGGGTTATTGTCAGTCTTCTATTTCAAAGTTTTAAGAACTGGCAATAACCCTTCAATCTTTAAGATTTGACAACTCCTCATATTATTGTGTTGGTAATTAATGACAGATAATATTTTACAAGGTCGTCCTTAAGGTGGGTACACACCTAACAGATACTGTATATCTGCAGATCAAATGATCTGCAGATGATGGTCGTTTATACTGAATGGCCATCATCTGCTTGTGCCATCGGGTGCCGGGGGCGGGACCCAGCGGCTGGTAGGCATGACGGGGGCATGTCCCGCCCCCCTGCTTGTTGATGCCGCTGCGTGTGTACGGGCGGTCTGCAGACATAACTGTGCATCAGCTGTGCAGCACAGCCAATGCGATATGTCGGTGAACGGCGACGTTCAGACATATCGCTGGTACACACTGGCCGACAGGCAGCAGATACATTGGCCGATCAATTGATCGGCCAATGTATCTGTATCTATCAGTGTGAATCCAGCATTAGACTGTACTGTCTAATAAGCACTTTCAAATCCAGATACAGAAATAACCTCATACGTAACAGCTATTCTATATATCTCTCTTGTAACATTATCCTTGAAAGACATTTGGGACTTTTGTTCAACTTGGCCTCTAGGGAATTGATTGTGAAAGGGTTACCGAGCCCTCACACTGACTTGGTTAATTAGTGAGGGAATCTGAGATGCCTCTGGCCATTTACAGGACAAAAAGCCCCTAACTAATTCATGACTGCTGTTTGCAACTCTTGTCATTTTGTTACGCTGAATTATCTGCACAACTCACCTTTCTTTTGTGGGAAATCGTAATATGCCCTTGTCTGAGTATGGTATACTAGTAAGAGACTACTTCACATATTCTGAGGGGTCTTCTAGCTAAGAATGTGCATAGTTCCAAGATAGATGGATTATTGTTCTAACTAGGTCGTATCCAACATAATAAAGGCTCTTTGGACTAATTTAAACTGAGTATAAATAAAATGGAGCCCAGTATAAAAACTAATGAGGGATCCACCCAAAATTAAAATTCCATGAAAATTATCCCATATATTTAGTGGCACATTGTTGTGTGGGATATTTCTTTCTTTCTTTTTTTTAAACAAATTAGTGACTGCTAAAAAATAATTATTCCATAAGAGAGAGAACATTTGGCTATGAAACATTCTTTTGATGAATGGAGATATTTTCACCATATTACCTAGTCAGACCCATAAAATTTCAAATGTCCTCAGTCTCAGCCTCCTTTACTCCCTTGTTTGTTCCTGCTTTCACTGCATCCTCACCTTTTCTCTCTGGGTCCAAAAAATGTTAAACTGAAGCTCATACACTGGAAGAACACCTACATAAGCACCCCAGATGCTCAATGTACTATGTGGTAGTTGCTGTTATGCTTAATCAACTGTACATTTTTACCGTGACTCTCAATGTACGCTATGCAGTCACTTGAATGCTCAGTATGTTTTATGGTAATTATAATTACTGGGATGCTCAATATACTGTATAGTGGTCACAGGGATACTCAAAATACTGAATGGTTATCACTGAGATGCTTAATGTACTGTATGGTGCAGGGCTGGCTCCAGGGGTCGGAGCATCCTGTGCCAGCCCTTAATAAGGCACGTGACCAAAATTGGCGTGCCTCCAAATTACGTCAGGATGGGGGTAAAGCCCAGCACTGCCACTGGCTGGGCTTCCCCCAGCCCTCTCCCATCAGTGAATGGATGCCGCGCGCATCCATTCACACTCCAGGGGTCGGGCACCGCTGTGGCGGTGGGGGTCCCCAACCTCCCGATTTGACCACCTGCGGGCCACCTCGGCCCACGGGTGGAACAGCGGGACAATACTGAAATCGGGATGCTGGGGAGGGGTGCGCCCTCTATAGGCGGCACACCTGTGCGACCGCACTGGTCGGACACCGCTAGAACCGGCCCTGGTATGATGGTACAATAAGTGGTATACTCACTGTACTATATGGTGGTCCCTGGTATGCTCATTGTACTGTATGCCGACCACTGGGATCCTCAATGTACAATATAACAGCCCTTAGGATGCTCAATGTACAAAATGGCAGTCAGTAGATGCTCAATGTATTCTATGGTACTTACTAGGATTGTCTCTCTATTTTATGTATTGTGGCTAGGGCTAACTGTTGGCTACCTATAACTAATTTTGTGTTTGATCCTGTGTTTCTCCCTGTCCCTCCTCTTCATTCCTCTACTATGCTCTGTACACAGAGCACCTCCAAAATCTAACTAAGTTCCTGCTACAGCATTCTGAAGTGAAGCACTGAGCACCAAATGTCCCAGCAGCAAAAACTCCAGACCAGCAGCTTCCTCTGCTGGTCTATTTTCCAATCAACTGACTGGGGATCTCATGATTAAAAGGCTATCTGTGGCTATCCAGCTGTGGTGGAACTACAAGTCCCAGCACCTATTGTCAGCTGAATATGCTGGTACTTGAAGTTCCAACAGAGTTGGTGAGTCCCTTATAAGTCAAATTGACTAGCATAATTTAATGGGTTGGTGATTACATGCTTAAAGTACTATATGGTGGTTTGTGGTATGCACAATATAATTTATGATGGTCACTGGGATGCTCTATATTTTGTGGAGGCCACTTGGATGCTCAATAGCAGCAGCAGCTCCTGCCCTCTTACCTGAGGGGGGCTGCCACTGGTCTGGACGAGGTCAGCTGGGTCCCGGCGCCTGCACAATTAATCTGATAGTCACCGGGACTGGCGTATGCATGGCAATGGCACTGCACATAACACTGGCTTCTGGGGACTGCACTGGTTGCAGCCCCAAGAAGCCCTGTATGGCTGGCCAAAAGGCAGAGCAGTTGCTTCTACTGGAAGCCGCTCTCTGCTGTCCAATGGGAAGCCACCGCCAATCACAGGAAAGCCAGTGCAGACACAGACTGCTGCTGGCTCACTGTCGGTAGTGGATTTTCCTGGGGTAGGCTGCAGCCCCTAGGGGAAAACCGCCCCTGCTCAATATACTTTATGATGCTCACAGGGATTCTTACTGTATTTTATGGCAGCCTCTGATATTTTTTTGTGACACCCTGATCACGCTATTAATGCAGGCTAACAAATATCAGACTTTCTGTACTGGACGTCTACCCAAAAGTACATTTTAAGCTGGTTTTCTTGGAGTAACTATCCCCAATAGCGGCACAAGATATCAGACCAATTGGTATCATAACCACTTATAGGTTTATTAACAATAAGGAGTATAAAGACAGGAGGCCAGAGTACTGACAATTAATTTTTGACTAACTATCACATACAAATTATAACACATGTTTTATGAAAACTCAAGTCCTTATAATTTACTAGTTGTTGGCCAGTTGTGCTGTATTGTTGGTGCACAAATATTGCTTTGATGACTTGAGGGCCTGATTCAGACCAAGTCGCAAGCACTGAGCGCTCGCAACCGGGTCGATGGTGGCCCACAGCACATGCGCACGACGGAGCTGGCTCCATTGTGCGCATGCGCGAGACCTGGATAGCGACGGGCAATCTGTCACTCTGGGTCTCGTACCAAAGGGGGCGTGCTGTCGATGTTGAGTGACAGCACACCCCCTTTAGGTGGGCTGGGGGAGTGGCTGCCCAAACGGAGGTGTTCCCATGTGAACACCTCTGTTTGGGGCCGTCCCACTGACATCACAAGTGATGTCAGTGGGAGAGATTTCGGCTCTGTTTGAGCTGAAATCTCTCTGGGGCTTGCGGCAACGAGACCCTACCACAAGACCATCACGACCATCTTCCTGGCACCCACAGCTATGCGAGCGGCCAGGAGGCCGTTCTAAAAAAAAAATAGGCCGGCCCTGATTCAGAGCGAGCGCTCTGTCAGAGCGTCCGGCTCTGAATCAGGGCCTGAATCCCTTGAACAATATTAGATAGCAACAAATAACTGATATCACTGACTCCCAAGGAAACCATCATTAAGTGTCCTAGTTTTCCTCAGTAGGCTGCACTGCAAAGAGTTATACACTTTAATCCTGTCCTGGGCTGCTGGTCAAATAGAAGGCATTTGGCCAAATTTGTAGCAATAATCAGTGAAGGTTCATAAGAGCAACATAGTTACTAATTGTGTCCATCTCAGCTAGACTCTAGCTTTCGGCACAGTCAGTGAAGCTGGTATGCTCAGGGATATAGTGCAGGCTGTCCTGTGATCTGCTCTCAACCTTAAGTAAACAGTGCGTTATTGCTGAGCGGATAATGCAGCTTCTATGGGGACCTGAGGACTCCTGAAACAGTAACCTATAGGTAGGGGTTTCCTTTTTAGAACAAAGGCCCTCATTCAGAGCCACTCGCTAGCGGCAGTACGCTCGTTCCGAGCGATGTTCGCACATCTGCGCATGCGTACAGATCGTTATACGCATGCGCGAACCAGTCAGTGCGGCCAAAATTCATGTGCTCGCAATATAGCGAATGCCTGCTATTTTGAGTGACAGAATGAGGCGTATGTGGGTGGTAACAGGGGAAGGTGCTTGAAAATGGGGAGTGGAGATCCGAACGCAGGCGTGCTTAAAGGTCAAAACGGGCGTTTTATGGGTGTGCATAATTAATACAGCAGCGTCATTGACCACGTCACTGGGTTATTTTATAGCCAGAACTGCTCGCAAGATTGTGGTAGCAAAAACCAACCACAAGAATAGCGAGCAGTTCATACGCTGGTCGATGTACTCGATTAATCTAATAAATAGCGGACATGACGTATGGTGCGAGCGGCCAGGGGGCGTTTTTAACAAATAAACGAGCGTATGTTTTGCTCGCTCGTTCAGACTTAGAGGTGTGAACAGACTGCAATTTGCGAAGGGATCATTTGAATAGCCACCCCTTGTTTTTGAACGAACGACCGCAAATAGCGAACGGCTCTGAATCAGGCCCAAAGTCTCCTAATAATTCTCAGTAATTGGACATATCTGAAAGACTGTCTCAATAATATACTTAAAATTGGGCTGTCACCCGAATAAGTCACTTTTTGAAGGAAATCAGGATACCCCTCGCTTTTTTGACACTATCTGTATCCGGTACCACGATGGGTTGGCTCACCAAGGGCCTGATTCAGAGACGAACGCAAATGCGAGCGCAACTGCATTTCTGTACACAGTGCAGTTGCAAAAATATGCTAATGTTAGCAAAAATCACCCAAGCATAAAGACGCCACACTACTGCCTTCTCACCTGCATGCAACTATGCATACCTACATAAACATCGGGAACATTGAAGTTCATCAGCGGCCATTTTATCCTTGTGGAAGGTCTGACCTGCTGCAGACCAGGGAGCTCTCCAGCCACGCGGAGCTGCAAATGCAATTGTAGTGGCTAATTTATGCATGCCCACGTAACGGCATTCAAACGGCCAGGCACGAATGCGTTTCGCTAACCACCCCCTGTCAACACCCCCAAATGGTCACTTCCTGTCAATCAATCTGCAATGGGCCTCCGTGGTCTGTGTGAATGCACTGCTGCCTTCGTGCACTGCGATGCATGCGCAATGCCAAACAATTGTTCGATCTGCGTACGATTTGCAGTTGCGTTCATCTCTGAATCAGGCCCTAAGTACCTTGCAGTAATAACTAAGTATGTTGTGGTTGTAGATTGTTAGCTAGGTGACACTGCAGTAATGCTGGGTGTTGTGTGTTTTTGTTTGGTTACAGACCTCTCCTGCCGGGATGATGACAGCCGCTGACTCTGGGGTAGTCACCATCCCTTTTCAACACCTCCTCAATGCAGTTCTCCATATTCGGCCACAGTCCCGACCCACCTCTCAGTTAGGCAGCTCCATCTGTTCCTCTGCTGCTCTAAGGAAGTCCCCGCTACTCCGGTGCACCTGTTGACCGGCAGTCGCTCCTCTTATTCGGATGGCGGCAGCTTTTTTAGGTAAGGTATCTAGCATCGATCTGCCCTCTGGTTTCTGTGCCACAGGACAGATTAACTGTCAGTCGGGCAGTCCCTATTATAGCCTCTGTCTGGGTCCCTGGTACGCGTCAGTTATTCTAAAGGTAGTTGTCCAGAATCTCTAGTACAGGCAGGACTCCCCTTCCAAAGTCAAGCTGGTAGAGTCCCCTCAACAACAATAGTGCCTGCCAGGTGGCAGACACCATAACTCCCAAGGGGGCCGATCATACATATTATATAACAAGCGTTTTATTATATATAGTCAAAACTGGAATCCGGCACTCACTAAAACTGACTGCGTCTTACCCCGTTGCCTTCCGAACCAAAAGCACAACAAGTGTGCCACATATATACAGCACAAATGGCGGCACTTAGGGATTTTGAAAGAAAGACAGCAAACAGAAAATATTCAGTCTAGTCGACGTTTCAATGAAAGAGCATTTTCATCAGGACACAATGCAATACAAAAAACACTCACCTTAAATAAGTGCTCCCCATCACCAGCAGTTCCGTGTGCTTCCTGTCCTTTTCCGGCTAGAGACACGCTGGAAGGCACATAGTAATTATGTCACCAAAGCGCGCCCATCACCAAGACAATGGATGTACACACGATCACAATGCAACACATAAACATAATATAGAAAACAGCATCGCTGTTAATCCTAACAGTGATAATATCATAAGATGCAATATTTTAACACAGAGAAAGCCTATATTAGTTAACTACTACAGCGCAAGATCAGATTGATATCAATTAAAAAACCACAAGACTATCATGATAGAATGACTACAGTGACAATTATAGAAAACACAGAAAGCTATTGGTTTCATTCAGACCCCTAGGGGATCAAGCTATCTAGCAGGAAGATCCATTTGGCTTCTCTTTGCAATAGAATCCTTGATCTGTTACCACCCCTCGTTAATGGCGGAACACGATCGATGATCATGTGTCGCATAGCAGTCAATGAATGTCCAACACGGGCAAAGTGCTTAGCCACAGGTTGCTCACCAGTCCCGGAGAGAATGGCAGCACGGATAGAAGATCGGTGCATAGCCATTCTCTCCTTGAACTGGCGATCTGTCTTATCAACATAATACTTGCCACACGGACAGATAAGCACACAGACTACATATCTGCTCGTGCAGCTTACATGATGACGAATTTTAAATGGTTTGGCGAAATATGGATGCTTAATAGTGTCACCAGTGAGCATATACCAACAGCGGACACAACCCACACATTTAAAATATCCATTCCTGAGTGGTCCCAACAGAGTTTTGGAAACTCATTTGCCCAGATGTGACACATCTGTGCGAACAATCACATCACAAATATTTCTCCCACGTGAATAACAAGTCAAAATGCGCTTATCATGTAGCATCTGTAAATCTTTGTCGCTACTCAATATGGGCCAGTAATGCTTAATAGCTCTACGAGCTTTAGTACTAGCTGTATTAAATTAATTTGGCCATATAATTCTATTACCAAGATTTTTAGTTTTTTTCGGCATAAGCGTATGTGAATGGGGAATAGAAAGAACCCTCTCTTTAATGTTTAACAATGAATTAAGTTTGTACCCTCTCTCAACAACTTGTTGATCATAATGGACATTTTCTCCTGCATATCCCCATTGTTATTACAAATTCTTTGAATACGCAGAAGTTGAGAGAACGGCAAACCTTTTTGAACTGCCATAGGATGAAAACTCTGAGGTGAGAGCAGCATATTACGGACAGTAGATTTAACGAAGAGGGATCTCTGAATTTTGTGATTTACAATACTAATAGTTACATCAATCAATTCTACAAGACAACTGTACAGGGCCCTGTTCCATATTATGTTTGCTGAGAATAGAACAAAGTAACTCCTTTAGTACCGACCCACATCAACAACACATCATCTATATAGCGTTCCCGCTAGGCTGTTTTAGCGGGGTGCGGCGCCCTGCCCACCTTCAGGAGGGCAAAAAGCACCCTGCCCTCCAGGAGGAGGGCAAAAAGCGCCCTGCCCTCACAGCCTGCGGGTGCCGTCCTCACACGCGGGACGCAGTGTCCCACGGGTGGAGAAACGTGTGGTGACCCGGTCACCGCCGGAGAATAGACGCAAGGCGCATGTGCCCGGGATCTTTTCTCCCTTTCTGCAGCGCTTGGGGGCTGCCCGGCGTGTCCGTAAGTGCCGGGCACGCCCCCAAGTATGACGAAAAGGGGACGCGTCTTATAGACATGCCCCCTTTTCATGACCACACCCCCTTTTCAGATGCACGCGCGCCTCCGGTGCGCGCACAAGGTTGCCCTCTCTAGCTCCGGCGCCCTGCCTGCCGCCAGAGCTGGAGTGAACACTATCTATATATCTTGCATAGTATAAGATATTGGCCAAGATGGACATATCATTGAAGAATAAATCCTCCTCTACACTGAACATAAACGCATTAGCGTAGGAAGGGGCCACAGAGGACCCCATAGCACAGCCAGAAGTTTGCAAGTAATGACACCCGTCATACCAAAAGAAGTTTTTATTCAATACTAATTCAAATAGTTCACAAAAAAACTGATATCTGGTCCAGCATAGTTAAGGTTGCCAGAGATTAGTTTTCTAGTCACAGGAAATGCCCAAATTATGGGGAATACATGTATACAATGACTTTACATCAATACAGCAAAGTAAACATTGCTCTGGAAGATCGCCCAGTTTATCCAAGGCAACGAGTAATGCTGTAGTATCTTTTCAAAAAAGAGCCCTTAGTCTGCACACAAGGTTGCAAAAAATTATCAAGGTATATTGAGATAGGCTGAAACAGTGACCCCCGGGCAGAGATGATAGGTCTTCCCGTGGGACACTGTAAGCTTTTATGCACCTTGGGCAAGGTGTAAAGCAATGGTTTAATTGGAAATTCCGTTGTTAAACACTTTTTAGTTTGAAACGAGATAATACTAGCATCACATGCCCTTTGTAACACTGTATTGAGTTCCTTTTTGAATATAGCAGTAGGATCCAAAGAAAGCAATTTATAGATATTACTATCAGCAAGCTGGCCTGTAATTTCTGCCTTATAGTCACTTAAATCTTGTACAACAATAGAGCTGCCTTTATGCTCTCACCTCAGAGTTTTCATCCTACGGCAGTTCAAAAAGGTAGGTTTGCCATTCTCTCAACTTCTGCGTATTCAAAGACTTTGTAGAGCTCTATTTACTACAATCCGCATATTGAATGCAGATTGTAGTGTGATATTACCGAGTGAATTTGCATTGAATTCAGGCAATATCCCAGGGATTTACTACAAATCCCTTACAGGGACAGAGCTTGCGATAAAGCTCTGTCCCTGCAAATCCCCTTCGGAGCCTTATCACGATATTTTCGCAAAAATACAGTGATTAAGTGCCCGCGCATGCGCCGACCGGTCGCCGCTGCCACCCCCCGGCGCTAAGCCCGCCCCCCTGCGCTAATCTCCGCCCCTGCGATCACGGACCCCCCCGCTACCCTCCCCTCCCCCCTGCGACCCCCCCTCTCCCTTAATTACACTTACCTGCATGTTCCGGGCCTCCGGTGATGTTCTATATTCCTCCGGTCAGGTGATCTCCCATACTGGGGCCCGATCACCTGATGACCGGGCAGCAGTGCACTATGGGAGACCAGCTGACCGGAGGGGAGTCATCACCAGAGGCCTGATCACCGGTCCCTGGAGTCAGGTAAGATGAAAAAAAATTTTTCTTTTTTTTACAGTAATCAGCTTGCGGTCTGTTTAGACCACACTGCTGATTACTGGGACCGACTCCCGGCTCTGCTCTCCCCGTTAGAGCAGAGTAGGAGGCCGGTAACCAGGGGAGACCCTGGATAACGCCACCTCCAGGTGGCATTATTATCACAGGGCTTTCCTCAATATATTTTCAGATTTTATTTTTAGTAACTCTGGTCGGATCACATTTCCCATTACAATTATGGGAAATGCGATCTGCTTTACTAAAAATAAGTGACACTTAGGGGTTGGAGTAGAATTTTATGAATTCTACTCCAATTGCCCTGTAATAACTATAGGTGATACTAAAATAATGTGAAAAGGGTGTGAAAACACCCTTTTTCACTTTATTTTAGTCAAAATAATGTTAATAAATAGAGCCCTTAATAATGATGGGGATATGCAGAAGAAAATGTCCATTATGATCAACAAATTTGTTGAGAGAGGGTCTAAACTAAATTCAATGTTAAACATTAAAGAGAGGGTTCTTTCTATTCCCCGTTTCGCTTATGCCGAAAAAAACCTAAAAATCTTGCTAATAGAATTATATGGCCAAATCAAATCAATACAGCTAGTACTAAAGCTCATAGAGCTATTAAGCATTACTGGCCCATATTGAGTAGCGACGAAGATTTACAGATGCTACATGATAAGTGCATTTTGACGTGTTATTCACGTGGGAGAAATATTCGTGATGTGATTTTTCACACAGATGTCACATCTGGGCAAACCAGTTTCCAAACATCTGTTGGGACCACTCAGTAATGGATTTTTTAAATGTGCGGGTTGTGTCACCTGTTGGTATATGCTCACTGGTGACACTATTAACCATCCATATATTACGCCAAACCATTTAAAATTTGTCATTGTGTAAGCTGCACGAGCAGATATGTAGTCTGTGTGCTTATCTGCCCGTGTGGTAAGTATTATGTTGGTAAGACAGATCGCCAGTTCAAGGAGAGAATAGCTATGCACCGATCTTCTATCCGTGCTGCCATTCTCTCCGGGACTGGTGAGCAACCTGTGGCTAAGCACTTTGCCCGTGTTGGACATTCTCTGACTGCTATGCGACACATGATCATCGATCATGTTCCGCCATTAACGAGGGGTGGTAACAGGTCAAGGATTCTATTGCAAAGAGAAGCCAAATTGAACTTCCTGCGAGATAGTTTGACCCCTAGGGGTCTGAATGAAACCAATAGCTTTCTGTGTTTTCTATAATTGTCACTGTAGTCATTCTATCATGATAGTCTTGTGGTTTTTTAATCAATATCAATCTGATCTTGCACTGTAGTAGTTAACTAATATATATTTTCTCTGTGTTAAAATATTGCATCTTATGATATTATCACTGTTAGGATTAACAGCGATGCTGTTTTCTGTATTATGTTTATGTGTTGCATTGTGATCATGTGTGTACATCCGTTGTCTTGTTGATGGGCGTGCTTTGGTGACATCATTACTATGTGCCTTCCAGCGTGTCTCTAGCCGGAAAAGGACAGGAAGCACACGGAACTGCTGGTGATGGGGAGCACTTATTTAAGGTGAGTGTTTTTTGTATTGCATTGTGTCCTGATGAAAATGCTCTTGCATTGAAACGTCGACTAGACTGAATATTTTCTGTTTGCTGTCTTTCTTTCAAAATCCCTGAGCGCAGCCGTTCGTGCTGTATACATGTGGCACACTTGTTGCGCTTTTGGTTCGGAAGGCAACGGGGTAAGAAGCAGTCAGTTTTAGTGAGTGCCGGATTCCAGTTTTGAGATATAGGTATATCTATTATAACATAATATAATTTTTTTTTTCACAGTTTCACAAAACACAACTCATATTGCTACAGAATTATCTTAACAATGAGGGACACTCTTAAAGTCTGGGGTGCCACATTTACATTAAGATTTGTTCAGCATATACAGTTAGCACTACAGCAGATGATGGGACAATTGAAATTATACTTTACATATGGCACAGCAAATTTTCACTGGGATAAAATCATTTTATATTTTTTCTTTAATCTCACCAAAAACCAGTAGGAAGAGACGTGCATGGAGCAATATAATTCTTCCTTCAGAAGGAGAGAGCCTGGAGCAGAGCCGGCCCTAACCAATTTGGTGACCTAGGCAAGATTTTGGCTGGTGCCCCCTTGCAGATAATCCCACCATACTACACTCTACAGACACTCTCCCTATCTCTTCAAACAGGATACTCAGTTTTCACTTACCTCTTGTTCCTCCCTTTCTTTCTTCCACTTTTTTCTTCCTTTAGGAGTCTGGCAGAGGACACACAATTGTGATTCATTTGCCCCCATATCTATTCTCTCTCCTCTCACTCTCTCTCTTCACTCTCTCATCCTTGAAGTGGGACCGACCATCCCTGCTGGCCTGACTAGATGGGCACTGGTCGGCGGCGGAAAATGGAGCTCTGCAAAGACCCATAGGAGGAGTGGCTGCGGTCATCTTGCTGGTAGCCAGAATGAGCTTCTGCGCATGTTCAGAAGCTCATTCTGACCGCTGCCCAATTGGAGCTGAGCTCTGTTCCTGGTAGCCGGCGGGGCAGATGTGTAGCAGGTAGTTGTCCTTGCCATCACAGCTGCTTAGGCGGGCTCTGCGGGCAGGTAGCTGATAGGCACTGCAGCCTGCGCTGTCACAACTGCAGAGCCGTGGGATGCCCCTAAGGCATTCCAGATGCCATAGGCATTTGCCTAAAATGCCTATGCCTAGGGCCGGCTTTGGCCTGGAGATACTAAATGAACTAAACTGCTTTCATATTCTATAAATCAAGTTTTCAGGCTGTTTGTCATTCTGTTATAAATCTTTGCAGAGACATTTATAAGTCATTATTCAAATTATTTCAGAATAAAGGTGCTCAGTGTCACTAACAACAAAAAACTGGCATTTGTCTTACATCAGGGCTGATGTATGGTACCATTTGGAGAACATTTTTAAAAAGTTACTATAGTTTTAAGAAATATTGGCCATTATTGCCCATTAATTTTTTTGTCCCTTATTTTGCATAATTATTCTGTGCTTGCATTTCTATAAATGTGCCCTGGGGAATTGTGTTCTACCTAGAAAGACCTATTAATGTGCCTCTGTTTCAGCTGTCTTAGGGATGTAAATTATTAATGTGCTCCATGTTTGGAGTAGAACAGAAGAAGATTCAGCTGGGAATAATTGCTGGATAATACGGCTGCAGGTGAGTTCCTGTGTTGTTGGACCCTAGATTCAGAGAGGATCTATGACTTTATTATGTGGCTGGGTTCCTCTAGAGCAGAGGTTCTCAAACTCTGTCCACAGGACCCCACACAGTTCGCATTTTCCAGTCACCCAGCAGGTGCACAGGTGTATTCATTACACACTGACACATTTTAAATGATCCAATTATTTAACTTGTGATTCTGTGAGGGGACCTGAAAAACAGGCACTGTTTGGGTTCCTGAGAACTGAGTTTGAGAACCTTTGCTCTAGAGAAAGTAAATTGTGAATGCCAGACTAGACCTAATTTGGGCCATAATCTTTTTTGCATACAGAGGATAATGCCAATAATGAGACAAACAGAATTTGATGCCTGAGTCATGCAGCAAGTTTAGGGATGTGTGTAGGGAATACATACTATTTAGGCTAAAACATATATAAATGAGTTTCTATTTTATAGCCTGATTTTAGTAAGTGTATAAATAGTAGGTTGTTTATCCATTTTATGGGACTTGTCTCTCTTAGTATGTTTATTTGTATTCTAGTGCAGACTTGTTTATTGGTAGAAGGGGGGTGATCTGTGCGCCAGTTTGGGGAGATCACTACAACAAGGTGCACAGCGGGCCAGGGCATGACAGTAGTGAAGAACACTCCAGCCCTGCGAGCCCTTTGCAGATATGAGGACTTTGCTGCTTGTATGATAAGTAATTGAAATTCAGATTTTTTTTCAAATGTGCATTTATTTTGTATATTATCAAAGTGTATATAGAGGAAAGCTACTGTACATAGGGGGGTATTTATCAAAGCTGGAAGAGAGATAAAATTGTGAGAGATAAAGTACTGTCCAATCCGCTTCCAATTTACATTTTGCAGGCTTTGTTTATAGAATGATAGTTAAGAGCTTTGATAAATACCCCCCCCTGTAATATAGTAATTGGTTTTCAGCACAATTTGAAATGATTTACTTTAATGCAGGTTACACATGGTGTCAGTTGTGTATGCTATGCTCAAATGTACATTTGTGCCAGTATACAGACTATTTTTGTGTCAATTCTTATATCATTAACGGCTCTATTTAGTAACATTATCTTTACTAAAATAAAATTAAAAAGGTGTTTTCACACCCTTTTCACATTATTTTAGTATCACCTATAGTTATAACAGGGCAATTGGAGTAGAATTCATAAAATTCTACTTCAACCCTTAAGTGTCACTTATTTTTAGTAATCAGATCGCATTTTCCATAATTGCATTGGGAAATGTGATCTGGCCAAAGTTACTAAAAATAAATTGTAAAAAAATATCGGGGAAAGCCCTGTGATAATAACGCTACCTGGAGCTGCGTATCAAGCCATAGGGAGAGAGAAAGTGGAAAAGTTGCCCATAGCAACGAATCCGCTTCTAGCTGTCATTTCATAGATTGTGGCAGATAAATGACAGAAGCTGATTGGTTGGTTGCTTTGGGCAATTTCTCCACATTATCTCTCTTCAAGGACTGATACATCGCCCCTCAGAGTATAATGTTTTAATCATTTGACAAATTCCATGTGTGTATAATTATTCCACTATTCAAACAATTTTTACACAGCCATTACATATATTCAAATCAGTTGTTGTTCCCCATTATATTTGTGATATTGCAGGAGAATTTTTCTCTATAAAGGAACAATTTTTTCATCTTATTCTGCAAACTTATATGTCTGGTAAAGAACTTGGTAAACTTCTTAATTCTGACACATCAGAATACATGGGTCCATTATATTGATCTGACTGTTTACAATTACCTACTTAGGATCTGCATTAGCTTTGTGAAACATTATCAGAGTTCATGTTCTGAATCATCAATAACCACAAAATAAATAACATCAGATTTTTGGGTTGAGATGACTGTTAAGGGGCCTATCTATTTGCGGACTTTCAGCGACCAAAACCTCCGGAACGTGCAGAAAGTTTGCAAGTGGATAGCCGGCAAGGACCAGTGATGCGCGTGCACGCTGGGTCCTTGCCAACCCCTACTATCTATCGAACATGCCCGTCAACCTGACGACGGTCGTCAGGTTCGGCATGTTAATGGATAGGGAGGTTGGGCTCCTGCACTGAAGACGTTCAGTGAACGTTTCAGTGCGGTGCCCGCACCTCAGTGACATGAAAGTCTGAACGTTGGACGTTCAGACTTTCATGTCATTAAATGGATAGGCTCCTTTAAGATAACTGTCTCCTGGGTTTGATACATCAAGACTTCTGACAGGATGCAGCAAAGCCAGAAATTCGGCCCAAACCCCCGAAAATTTTGTTTTCAAGCTTGGATGCAGTATAGAAGCCTGTGTAATCACAAAGGGCTGTGTGAGGGATCCAGTCGGATCCCTACCAGTACCCCCTGCAGTGCGCGTGTCCTTCTGCACATGCGCAGAAGAAAACCAGAAGGACTTCTGGGTCATAGACTCGAAAGTCCCTCACTTGCAAAGGTCAGCTCTTACTGAGAGAGCTGTCCTATGCGTTTTCCATCATGCATACCGGTGTAATTAACGCCGGCATGCATGCAAAGACTGGCGGGATGCATTGCATGCAAATTGCGATGCATCATTCATCCCACCCTAGGTGCCATATCTATAATGGGTGCAGTGTGTGCGGGGAACACAGGCCCCACATCGCACACCCTGCACCCATATTATTTTAAACTTACCTGTCCGTGGTCCCGTGGTGGGTGTCAGCGCTGCTCAAAACACCAGAAAATGGCCGCCGCGGCCATCTTCCCGTGTTCCGGTGTTCTGCGCATACGCAGTAGACTCTGGGGACACTCTAGTGCCCAGAGTTTACTGTGCATGTACAGAACGCCGAAAAATGGCCGCCGCTGCCATTTTCCCGGCATTCTGCGCATGCGCAGTAGATTCCGGGCACACTCTAGTGCCCGGAGTCTACTAATGCTCCGGTGGCTGGCCAGCCACGTCAGTCAGCTGCCGGACCCCAGGAAGAGAGGAAGGGGCCCCGCACGGGGAGTGCACATGGGCCCCCTCCTCTCTGAAGACGCCCCTGTGTATGCATGGTAGAGAAGTGAAGGCTGATGCCACTAGAGCATAGGTTATCAAACTCTGTCCTCGGGATCCCAAACAGTGCATGTTTTCCAGGTATCCTCACAGATTCACAAGTGAAATAATTAGCTCCACCAGTGGATCTTTTAAAATGTATCAGTGAGCAATGAATACACCTGTGCACTTGCTGGGTGGCCTGGAAAATGTGAACTGTTAGGGGCCCTGAGGACTGAGTTTGAGAATAACATCATCATGTTCATAGAAGACGATCTCGTGTTGTCCCCTGTCCACATATGTGGAGAAGGTATTCGATAGAGTGGACAAGCACTTTCATATCTCGCCTAATCTAGTACTGGAACTTTTTTCTCTGTTCGCTAGGTTTCAGTTTAATGGTACCCTCTCTGCGGTGGAGATGCGTCAGCAATTCCATACAGCGAAAGTGGAGAAGTTGCGCATAGCAACCAATCAGCCACTGTTGTTTTATAGACTCTGCTAGATAAATAATAGGTATAAAGCTGATTGGTTGCTATTGGCAAATTTTTCAATTTATCTCTCTCAAAAGTTTAATTTATCTGCCCTTTAGTCTTTCCATATTAATAATGGAACCAGGCAGTGCCCACTCTTACCATTAATCTTAGTCCTCTGTCAATCATATCTGTGGGATCTAAATTGGGTAGAGAGAGATCACAGACTTGTATTATTTGTAGATGACCTCCTTATTAATTTTTCTAACTCAGTAATCTTGTTCCCTGCCCTAATGGTTAAAATGGTTGCGTTATGGTTATCGGTCAGATTTTAAGCTGAATTTCACTAAATTGGTGGCTCTGAATTACTCTACACTGAAGAGCACCATAAAAAGGCTCTAAGCTGCTTTTCAGTTCAAACAGCATCCTTCCCATATCAGACACCTGGGGTCACATTGACCAACAGTTCTAAGCTATTCCAATTAAATTACTAGTTTATTAGCTACATTTAAATTGTACTTTCAGAAATTATCATTGAGATTTCCTGGCTATAAAGAGTTGCCACAATTATGATGAATATTTTACCTATGTCCTTGTAACTTTTTCACACACCACCAATCCCCATCCTGCACTCCTCCTTCTGGTATTTCCAAAAGTCATTGGGGGGGTTGTCTGAGTTGTTGGGAACCTAGACTCAGACAGGGGAACCTGGTTAGGAGTATGTCAAGAATTTATACTTCCTAAATATCAGCAGTGGCTTATTACGATGGGTTTTCACTTTGACAATTATTTTATACCACTTATCTTTAGCCACGTTATTTAAAACCTGGAGTGTGGTCCACTTTAGTGGCCAAGATACAGAGTGTGATGGAAATTGTCTGTAAGTGCTCCCTTAATGTCTATATGGTGTGGCCATCCCATGCCATATGCTTGGGATGATACTAGCCATTGTTATCTGTGCAAACCTGCAACAAGCTATATTTGGTGAAAAATATATATAATGTCTGTGAACCACCTTGAACTGGGTGTAAATTGTGTACAATATCAATGTGTATGGTGCATAGCACTTACTCTCTCACTGTTCCAGCTGGTTATGGGTGAGGCATAGGTACCAGTGGGTTCCCCGAAAACTCAGGTGTTTAATACAGATGTGGTAGAGTGGATATTTATATAGGTCCCAGTGCAGTGGATGTAGATAAATTGGGCGCCAGCTGCCAGGCCATACCATAAATCAGGATAAAGAATTATCTAAACTAAGGACAGGAAAAAACAATAGCATCACAGTGCAGAGCTAGGCTCCCATTCACCGAGGAGGAGCTGACATTTTGGTGTCACTCCCTTTGTGCGTACGACACTCCCTAGAGACGCCACTGCTTTTCCTCCAGCACAAAGCATAACGGTTGTATGTTAGGTTACTTATACCTCGCCAACTCCTTCGCGCTATAATTGTATCCGTCACATCAGACCACAGTAGGACATTCTAAAACTCTCCAGCAAAGTACTTTGCTACAGAGGCATATGTTTTAATACAGGCAGCAGTACATACCAAAGACATTCTGGGACTACGTGCTACTGCATCTCTGGTTACGGTCTCTCACTCAAAGCAACATACAATCGGCTTTCATACAAGGTTCTAACACCAGGTACTCTCTCTGGAGTGCCATTCCCTACTCGCTGGGCACCCTCACAGCCACCACACTGTTGCTTTAGGAACAAAACGGGGACTCAAATGGGGGGTTCCTAAGTGTGTCAAGTGGCTTAGGAACTACTTGCCCATCTACGTCCTCTAGCGTGACTCACACCTGGTGTTGTCCTTCTGGGGTACCTCTGAATGTGTGGATCCCCTTCTGCTAGGTTCTGGATGCTGCTGCTCTTTCACACTGTGAGGTCTCTCTCTTTCAGGTGCCCCATTGTGACTGGCAGCACTCCCCCTCATGTGTTCTGCCGGGCAGCACTAACGGGCTGCAGGGCTTTGAAATTACTACTGCAGACGTGGGGTTTCTTTTTCTCTCCCTTAAACATCAGTACTCACTCTGCAGCTGCTGCCACTTGCCGCGAGGCCCTGTTCCCTAGCGGAGATGCGGCTAGCTCCATCACTGCCTCTCTCCCCCTATAGTGCCCTCCCAGTAACTCCCACCTATGTCATCGGGGGGTAGAGCCTAAACCCAGCAGTAGCTGGGTCCTAAGTGTCCAGCTTTCTAGTTCCATCAGCATGCTCTAACTGAACTTTGCCTATATGATAATGCACTGTTACACATCCTAAGCTGTAAGTGATGCAATCAAAATGTGTAGAAGACTGAATCACCCATACTGTATGTGCATAATTATGGAGCACAGCTATATGCATTTATTATTATTTTTAATATGCTTTATACGGTGCCACAAGGGGTCCGCAGTGCCTCACAAGGTACAGAAACAGTATGAACAAAACAAGAATAATGTGGTGGCGGGAATAGTAGAGGATGAATAGAGAAAGACTTTAAAGCTGCATACACACGAAAAGATTTTCTGTCCAAACATCCAACTAGTTGATTGGTTGGTATGAAAATCTGGTAAGGTATGAAAGCAAATGACAATCAGCAATTTGCTCCCAAACACCGGAAAATGGACAAAAACTGTTGTTTGAACAAATTGTTTAGATCAAACATTTAACAAACTGAACGACCATTTTCATCTGTTTTCTGGCATTTAGGAGCAAATTGCTGATCATCATGGACTCCCATACGTTACCAGATTTTCATTCCAACCAATCAACTAGTTGGATGGTTGGACAGAAAATCTTTAGGTGTGTGCACCTTTAGGCTTGTGGAAGCAAGCAATGATGGGTCTTATGGGAATGATTTGGTGGGGTGGGTGACAGGATCAGGGTCACCAATGGGAAAGACACAGACACAGAACAATTTCGCAATTGTACAGGGGTAGTCTGAGAGGAGAGCAAAGAAACAGAGTCCATGTCCATGAAGGCTTACTGTCTCAGAGGTATGGAAGTTATTGTACAGATATTTAAATTATAACATAATATTTAGTTAACAAATGTCATCCTGTCAATCTACTATTATTCTCCTCTGACAGTTACATTCAGAAAGATAAATTAAATGCTATAAGTCACCCATTTGTTTTATTATTCCCTTTTGTTAACTTAACTTATTCCTAAACCTAGAAATAAACACACTGACACATGAATATGGAATTCAAAGAGGTCACAGCCAGAATTTATTGATCAAATTGAAATTCTAGAATAGGTGGCAAGAATAAAGCAGTGCTCCAAGGCCACAGCCCAGTGGATATCAATACAAATAAAAAGGGGCGGATCCCCGCCCTGCACAGACTGACCTGGGGCAGTACCATCCTTCCCTAATTGGCACAGCATTGGTCCCTCCCTTGGAACAATGACCATGTCCCCCCTTTAGGCGGTGACAAACTGGCCGCTCTCAAAGGAAGAATGCTACCACAGGTACTCCTGCGCTAATAATAGGCCGCCCATGAGCACTGCTTCCCGCCAGGCTGCACCTCTACCTGTTGGGAGAAAATCACAGACAAATGGACAATCCAACAACAGAAAAATTTACACAAACCATCTTACACGGGTGGGTGGGTGGGGTTGAAATAAACTGGAAAGAGGAAGATGGCTCCCCTCACCAGGCTATTTATATGGAACCTCTAAGCCCTCCCTTAAATCCTACCATAGGCTTATACTCCTCAAGTGACGAATACTAACCACATCCCCCTCCAGCTTTTAACTCTTAACTTACCTAACAAAATTACATATCAAACAGGGTGCTTATCTATCCTCAAACTTATTCAAGTATTCGGATGCATTAAGTCACCCATTTGTTTTATTATTCCCTTTTGTTAACTTAACTTATTCCTAAACCTAGAAATAAACACACTGACACATGAATATGGAATTCAAAGAGGTCACAGCCAGAATTTATTGATCAAATTGAAATTCTAGAATAGGTGGCAAGAATAAAGCAGTGCTCCAAGGCCACAGCCCAGTGGATATCAATACAAATAAAAAGGGGCGGATCCCCGCCCTGCACAGACTGACCTGGGGCAGTACCATCCTTCCCTAATTGGCACAGCATTGGTCCCTCCCTTGGAACAATGACCATGTCCCCCCTTTAGGCGGTGACAAACTGGCCGCTCTCAAAGGAAGAATGCTACCACAGGCACTCCTGCACTAATAATAGGCCGCCCATGAGCACTGCTTCCCGCCAAAGCCCGGTTCGCGGAACCAGGCCCGCCACCAAAACTGTGACCTTCTTAATGAAATTAAAACTGCAGAGGTCATCGGTCAACCGCTCTAGCCGCGCGCTCATGAGATGTACCCCGTCGGGCCTATGCAAGCTCTCTGCCCCGTGACATAAACTTGGGTATTGTATGACGCGTCCACCAAACGCTAAATGACAA
Organism: Taudactylus pleione; assembly: GCA_031769625.1. NCBI lineage: Eukaryota > Metazoa > Chordata > Amphibia > Anura > Myobatrachidae > Taudactylus > Taudactylus pleione. Next base: position 2,879,655 of record JAUIMM010000289.1, on the reverse strand, counting down.
GCGTGCAATGGCCATATCTGTTCAATACCCACGAATGCGACCAAATCATTGCCTCCCAAGTCTGGCCCCAAACTTCTCCTCTGCTGCCCATGGGGCATCTAGCAGGCACTTACAGTGCATTTCTCGTAATCCTAAGCAATGCCACTTACGCACTCACAACCAAAATTGGGCATGTAACTCCAAAGGGTGCTGGCTAGCCCAGTAAATATAGGAATTTTCCCACACCCGACAGTTAGCACTCACAGACAACCCTGTCCGAAAGTTCACCTAGACAGAATTGGCATTTATACAGACAGATATTGGTATTTAATACAAACAGAAATTGCTATGTATAATAACAACAATAATCTAACCACAAGGAAAGGGAAACAAATAGTTGGGTGACCCATCTGAAGATGAAAAACAGCAAAACCTCCTTGAGGGCAAAAGCTGAAAATCCTTTCAGAATCCCTAGCGGCAGTAGGCATAAGGCCCCTGGGTTTCCCAACAAACTCGCAAGGAGCGCAACTACTTAATGCTACTTGTTTTAAATACGACTTCCACTGCCCTAGCTATAATATAATTCTGAAACACCCTCGTAAACTACGACCTGGACAAAAGGGAGTTAGATTAACATGGATAACCACTGCCCGCCACCTGGAGGGCAAACCCTATTAAAGTACCCCAAAGAGCAACTGGCCAAATCACTGGATCTGCATGCATCTGAATAGAAATCCCTCGCTCCCTGCCAGTTAATCTGTCTTAGACCCATCTATTCAGCACAAGCTCAATACCGGTTTGATAACCACCTTATTTTAACATTAAACCTGATAGCGCAGAAATCTTAGTAGCAGCAACTAGCTCACCCATTCTAAAAGCCCTAAAGTAAGCTAATGAAAATGCTAACCAAAAAGGGGGGGGGGGAAGGCGCCTAGCACTTGACCGAAGCCACTCCTTTACTGGCCCAATCAAATCCTGTAATAGGGCTGTGTTGATGGGGCTCCGCGCAACGCCTTTGTTAGGACGCTCCCTTGCCCACCCAATTAAATACCTTTGTTAATACTCTCTTGCCCACCCTATTAAATGCCTTGTTTAATACAAATAATTTGCCAGGATCCGCCAAACGTGCAACTTGGAAAATTATACTGGGTAACGCTGGAGACAAGCCGCCTTGGAACGACCCCTGTCATAGCAGCTACAGACAAACTCTGCCATACAATCATTAACCATCTGAAACCGCCCGCTCTTGGAAGCTAAACACCTTGCCAATCGCACAAAACTAGCGTGTAGGTCTTAATGTACTTGGTGCCCATGACTTCCGTGCTAGTCCCTGGATGCTGGCGTGACGATCCGCCAGGCATGGAAGGGGAAGGAGAAACCATGTAAATTAGCAGGTGGCGCGAGCGAATGAAACATGTCCTACTGAACGATATAAGATGTCCACTATCTTGGTAGCAACGCCCGAAACATGCCGTGCCCTAAACTCAATATTCCTTAAACACATAGATGCCTAACCACTGCGAGGCCGGATCCAAGTCCGTCCTAGATTAGAGCCTTCTTATACCACACCTAAGTTATCACCAAACAGGATTTGCCTAATGCAAGGCTTGCTGGACCGCAGTTCGACCGCCACTACAATTGAAAAATTCTCAAGAATAAGGATGTTCCTGTCTAGGCCCTGAACCCCACAGGAAACCGGCCAAGGCTCCGTGCCACACTCCCCTTCAAATGCACCACTTAATGAACAGGATGCATACGTAACGGTCTAAGTTCGGACTTGGCTACGGGTGACGTGTGCAGAACTGTACTCCGTTGAATTTGCGCATAAAAAACAAACAAATGCGCAGCATGTCCACTCCGCTCCAGAGGGACACATATGAGGTGACGAGGCTTCCTAACCCCTGCTGTGGCTCCTTCTAGCCGTCTACTGAAAAACCAACCCCTATGTATGACTCTAAATGCCAAACTGAGGGGGTCCGATAGCGACTGCAACTGTACTAGCGAAACTTTTTTTATTTTATTTTTTTGCCAAAATGAAATGCTTCTAGCAACTCCCCAAAACGCCACGCCTTCGCCATAGGCAAGCGGCATAATCCTATCAAGGTATCGATTTCTATCCGCAAATAAGATAATGCGCATAACTGAACCCTCTTACCTGTCACGAGCCATCGGGGCTCCCATAACGACTAAACTAAGGAAATTAATTGAATACTGGCAAACTCTGGTATCTACTAGCCCCATAACATGAAAACATCCAGGTAGCGGGACACCACAGTATGTCCCAATACCCGCATGGACAACTACTGCAAAAAGTAACTAAAACCTTCAACTAAAGTACACGAAATGAAAAAGCCAATCGGCCGCCATGTATAAACAGTCATCTTAACCACAAGGCCATAAGGGCTTTCCCTCTGTGTAACGTAATTGAGCCCTGCAACTCCAAACCCCAAATATTTAAAGGACTCGGGGTGAAATGGGCAGCAGTCAAAAAGCAGATGCGATATCTGCCTTAGCTAGTAGAGCCCTCCCCCCGTTTGTTAAATGGCGCAGTGATCTGACAGATATTTTGTGTGATTGCCGAACCCTTCCATTTATGTAAGAGACTCTGTAACAACCCCAATTTACCCAATTCCTTCTACGACACCCCCTTGAAGGCGGTGCACCTAAACCGTACCAAAAGTGGGTGGAGCACAAGGGGCCACGCATGGGCCCCCACCCGACTTCCGCTTTCAGATTCCTCTCAGAAACCACGGATATTCCTGTGTCAAAGATAAATGCAAACCCACGCCAAAAACCCCCAAATTAATCAATGACGGTGCTTTTCTGAACACATCTGCGCTGCTGCTGCAATATTCTCCTTGACCCTGTGCGGCAGACCAACGCGCACACCTTGGCTGGATGAATGCTCCCACAGAGCATGCAGATATGACTGTATCCACAGCCTGCCCCATATGACCCTGCGTGTTATTACATGCGTAGCACTACCAGCGGCTGATGCCCACAGATCTGGGCAGGCCAGAAAGGGCTGCTTCCGACCAACCGAGGATTCCGCAGGCAAGCTAGGCAGTTGGTCGAGCAAACCAAACCTCAACATCCTTGAAACCTAATTGAAAACACTGCCTGTCCCTCCTGTTGTGTCTGGACTCAAGGTAGCACGCCGCAAAAAACATAACATACCCGAAGGCCCCCGCCATTAGTCCTGCTGACTTAGCCTGAACTAAACCTACGTGCGTCAGCCGTTATCACAAACATATCCACAAATTTACTCTTCACTAACCGCTCCCTACTTTAAAACTTTAAATCTTTAAGGATAGCCGTATTCGCTCAGTGAACCATAACCCGCGCTTCATCCGGTACCTCAATTGCTGACACTGTGTTAAATCTCTAAGGGCACCCTTGCTACCCATTAAATTTGCACTAAGTAACGCCTAAGCTTGCGCGGATTTACAAATGAACTGGAAGAATCGCTAGAATCATCAGTGGAAGGGGAATGTGTGCTGCGCAAATGGGTTAACACCATGCTCACCTAATCCTGACGTGGAAGGCCCAGCCACTGGCTCCTTTGTGTTCGCCAACAGTCCCTCGCTGCGCGGTGCGCCCACCACGACTTGATTCGACATCAGCACCATCTGTCCGCTGGACTTCGACAATGGTCCTAGACGCTCAAAAAACTGTGACCTGGGGGCTCGAAAAAATATCCGGTGAAACCCACGCAACAAAGTCCCTCCGCAGAAGAAAGAGCAGGAGATGCTGTAGCCAGCGGGGGTACAGGATCAGGTTTTGGGGGGAGGGGTGTGAGGAGGGGGTGGAAACATGTATGGGTTCAGGAAAACAGCTGTAGTGGCATGCGGCTGGATGGGCATAGCTATTGCGCCTTGTAGTGATGCGCCAATCCCTGGGAAAAAAGGGGGGGGGCCGCGTTAGCAGTGGAGTGGGCGAACTGGAGGAGAGTGGGGGGCAGTGGCTGGCAGTGCATAAGCGGGGCGGATGATAAGGGGCTGAAAAATGCATTGGGCTTATGTGCAGCATCCCGGTGGCAGGGAAATAAGGGGGGGGGGGGCAGCCCGGCGGCACGTCATTGTAGGCTTGAATGGGGCAGGATTATTGTGCTGTGCACCAGCCGCCCCTAAATGCAAGGGGGGGTGTAACCCCCACCCCAGGGTGCGGGGGGGGAAAGGGGACAAGTTGGTGGGTGGCGCGCTAGGGGACACCGCACCAAGGGAGTCTCTGGTGCTGGCAGAGCAGGGGGGAGGCTGTGCAGGGAGGTGCCCCCCTGTTCTTAAGTAGTGGGGGCATGGGGGGGTCGGAGGTGTGTGGCAGAGCACCATGTGGCGCCTGGCTGCACAAGATGGCTGCCGCAACCCTGTGGGTGGAGCTAGCTACCGGTGCAGGGAGCGGGATGGCCGCGCTTAGCATGAGGGGAGACGGGGAGTGGGGGCCGTCTAGCTAATATCGCTGCCGCTTGAGAGCAGGCGGCCGCGGGGAAGGGGTGGTCGATGTGGGGGGGCGGCAATTGAGAGCCGGCAGCGGGAGTGCAGGCAGGTGGAGCCTTGCGCCTGAGCGGACCATGGCCCTCGCGTGGCTGGGGAAGCAGTCACGGAGGTGAGAGGCCTGGCAGCCAGGGGCGGGGGGGGGGACACGGGGCCTGTGTATCTGGAAATGACAGGGAGGGAGGGCACTGGCAGGTAACAGGGACTATATGGAAACACAAGCAGGGGAAGGGGGAAGAAAAGTATGGAACATGTGCAGAAAGGAAAGGACAGGGGGGAAATTAGAAAAAGGAAGGTAGTAAAAGATAAAATTAACAGGAGACAGAGAGGGTGGTAGACCAGGGGAAATAAATGGGGTGTGAAATGTGAAAGAAGAAGAGAAAGACAGACATATAAAATGCAATACATATGCCACTTAGCCAGCCTGGTTGAAATAAACTGGAAAGAGGAAGATGGCTCCCCTCACCAGGCTATTTATATGGAACCTCTAAGCCCTCCCTTAAATCCTACCATAGGCTTATACTCCTCAAGTGACGAATACTAACCACATCCCCCTCCAGCTTTTAACTCTTAACTTACCTAACAAAATTACATATCAAACAGGGTGCTTATCTATCCTCAAACTTATTCAAGTATTCGGATGCATTGCTTACCATTCTTAGTAAAACATTGTAGTTACTGTTATGAGCACATACATGATTAAGTAGTAATAATTCAGCTTCCTACTAAGTAAGAAGTATTCTGTGTAATAGAGAGCAAAACATGGGAAGAGGAGGTTCAATGTACATAATTAGTTGTAGCAATGTTTTTCCATTGGCTGCAAAGTAAGAGATGCAGTTTCACAGCATGGTAACATTATCAGTCTCTGCTCTACATTGGCATTTGATTTGGCGAGAGCCTACTTTTATGGTCTCTGCAAAAAATATTATCACTGCTCAAATATGGGCACTTTATTTGCTTAAGATATACTGTATCTTTCCACTATACTCTATACAGATGATAGGAGTTTGCTTGAAGAGAGAGTTCATCCACTGAGCAGCATTGTAAATACAATCACACAATCAAATAATTTTATTTATTTGGAAAAGACATTACTTTAGAGAATTAAAAAAATGGTAAGAATATACTACAATCTGTCGTACAGTGTATTTTCTCATTCTTTTCCAGGTTAATTCAAATAAGAGCCCAAAATTCTGTTTCGATGCATCGTTCACAGACTGGACTTAAAAAGAAAACCAAGAACCGAGGGAAGAACAGGAGTAATGAGCATAATCTTAAGAAAGATCAGAGACACTCTACATCAGAGCTCAAATCACAAGGGAAAAATAGAAGATATGAGTCAAAAGTTAGACTAAATGATAGCAACACCAGTAGAAGAGGAAGCCTGCTAGGACAAAGCAGTGATGAGCAAATGGGAGAGGAGAATAAAATACCTGAGAGAGATTTAGAAAAGAGAAATCGGGAGATGAGAGGAAGATCATTACAGAAATGTGGCGAAAGCTCGGAGGACAGAGAAAGTCTTGGCAAAAATAATACAATGTATTCCACTGGTAGAAAACGAAACACTTCTGATGTGGAGCAACCTGGGCCAAGTACTGGACACATGAGGCAGAGACTTATAAATAAACATAAGAAAAGAGATCAAAGCCCTCAAGTCAACAGCAAGAGTAGAAAAGAAGAATCTTCTAAGATTCCACTCAATTCAAATACTGATAACTTGGGTACACCCCCAGTTGATAAAGAAGAACCAGATGAAATAGACCTTGAAGTTAACAAGAAAATTCCATCAGGTCCCAAAGTGAGAAAAGGATATCCAATAGATGTAAAAACAGGCAGAGAAACCCAAATGACCAAATCTAATAAACAATCTGTAGTGATCAAAAAATCAGAAAAAGAAACTCCATCCACCAAAAAATCAGATAGAGAGTCTCAAATTATCACCAAATCAGGACAAATTCCTGCACCCATTTCAAAAACATATAGCGAAACAACATCCACTTCCAAAACATTATCTTCAAGCACCCAGAGAAGGAGGTCATCCAACAGCAAATTGAGCATAAAAGCTCAAAGTGTCAAAGAAGAGCAAGAAATATTACATAATATGAATGTAGAGACTAATGGTCAATTTAAAACCAAAGTAGAAAGAGAAGCTGCACTCAGAACCAAGGCTGTTCAGGAAACCTCATCCTGCAGTAAAACAATGAAAGTTGCCCATTTGAATCCCAAAGTAGTTGTGGAAGTTTCACCAAATGCTAAATTAAGGAAAGAAAATGTAGAAACTTCAGCAAATATAATTGTAAGCTCACAACTGCCAAATGAATCAAAAACAAAGGATAAAGTTAACAAACTAAAAAAGATATCGCCACACAGATCTGAGACTGAAGAAGGAACATCATCAAACTATACTGCTAGAAGAGAAATACAATCCAACTTAATATCTAATGAGAACATATGTGATACCAACAGAAATAAAGACCAGGTACTTGCTTCAGCAAAAAGCAGTAAATCTTCATCCATACTTAAGATAGAAGCAAGAAAACCATATAGTGTCAAGATTAATGAGGACACTGAAATCGCTATGAATATAAATCAAGAAGTTTCAACAAAAAATAAGAAAACAATAGTCAATATGGAGAAAAAAAGAGAAAAATCACCAAACAAAAAAGACAGAGTTCAATCAATCAGCAGTCCAGTAGATACGCCATTGAACAATAATGAAGAAGAGGAAGCCCAGAGGACCACCAAAACAGGGAAGAAAGCTCCATCTAAAACAATAAATGTAATGCCAGCTGCTTCACAGGCGAGTAATTCAATTTTAGACACAACGGAGCCAATTACTCCAGGCAGCAAAAATACAAACATGGAACCCCCATCACCTTCCAACAACAAAGAAAATGCTCCAACTTTTTTGTCAAAAACAAAAGTCATGAAAGATGCAGAAAACAATGTACAGTCATCTGCAGTGTATCAGCAAAAAGTGGGAGGTACAAAGACAAGTGAAAAAACAAACTGTAATATATTAAAACAAAAAAGCAAGTATGCAACCCAGGAGGACAGAAAAAAAGGAAAAAATATTCCTAACCAAAGATCGAATTATGATTCAATTGAAGAAACTCAACAAGTAAAGTTTGTAAGTGGGAAAAAATTATCCTCTGTTAGCAGCTCAGATGATGAAATGGTGAGCACAAAAGAAAAATTCTCAGCCATACCTCAGGTACAGAACAAGAGCACAACAAGTGACGAAAGTGAGAGTGAAGTAGAGGATAGCTCATCTAACTCCTCTGGAGCCTCAGGATTAACTGAGAAGAAATTTATTAGAAACATAAGCAATAGAGAACAGGTGTCTGGTGGTGGGAGTAATGAAGATGAGAGTGAGATTTCCAGTGAAGCCTCAGGCAGTGATGGATCTAAGAAATATGGCATTAAGGATCAGTCTGCAGATGAAGAAGATAATGACAAAGAAAGTGAAGAGGAAGATGAGAAAGAAGATGCTGAACGAAATGAAGAGATGGAGGGAACAGTAACTGATGATGATGATGAGGAGGAGGAGGTGGTTGAAGATTTAAGTTCATTGAAAAGTCAAGAGAATGGATCAGGTGAAAATGAGACAAAGCAAAATGATACAGGAGAAATTGTAAAAGAAGCATCCTCCTCAGATTCTGAATCAGATGAAGAGTCTGAAGAAGAGAAGGTAGTGAACACAAAGGTGTCCTTTCCCAAGAGAAAACCTCTTCCAAGTGGTGTAAAAGCCAAACTTCTTCACATCAAACTTGGGACACCATTGGAGGAAGAAGAACATAATGCTAAATATGATAGTGGATTTATGAGACTAATTAAACATTCCAACCAAACGAAATCAGAAACTGAGAAAACAGTATTTGCCAAGGAACAGATGAGTGTAAAAAAAGGGCCACAGTCACCTACATGTTTGAACGTTAGAGAACAATTGAAAACAGAGTCATCTACAAGGGCAAATCACAATTTATCTGCACAGTATCACATAATCACAAACCTCAGGAGGAGACAGAGGGAGGCCAGGGAAAAGCTACTGAGTAGGGGGAAGGAAGCCCAACATCTGACATCAGATGATGCATTTAAAATTGAGAGTTTCCCAGATAAGGAACATATGTTGGAGGAGAAGCTGTCTAGTAATTCAATAGCCAATGCTCATGGTAGCACAATTCAGGGACAGCATAAAATAGGGCAAATTATGGGCACAGTAGCACAGAAAAAGTACCAATATGTCCAAGAATCATCTGCAAATAAAGAATTCATTACTGAGGAACAGGATGATATTGACCAGAGAATGGAGACTTCTCCAGGAATAAGCAAAGATGCCCAAACAGCCTGTTCTCTGTCAGCATTTCGTAAAGTTACTAAGTGGCTAAGAAGACCTCCACCCAAGAAGTGTAACTTGAAAGAGCGTCTGGCTAGTGTTGCACGAGCTATTGGGATCACAGACTGGCTGTTCAAAACATTCAGAAATCGAAAAAAGCGTAGACAGTGTGAACTGAAAAGAAGAACAGCCATGAGGTTAATGAGCAAATCTAGACTTGTGAATCAATTCAGTCAAGCCCCTGTAAGAAAGTCAAGTATTGATAAAACAACACAAGATAATGTAGCCGAAGGTACACTAAAAACAACTAATAAGTGTTACAAGGTTGATAAAAATCTTGACTCACCAGTAGGTATTAAGGAAGTCCAGGAAGCTGAAGAAATGAGTAGTACAATAGATGCAAAGTATGCTATTGTTTTTCCAAGGATTCACCACCTTGCAAAGACTATAAAGATTACTCCTGCTGTCCAGAGGTCTACAGCCAGCACTGGGCAAAGAGTAGTTGTGTCTGTGCAGCCTGCCACAACATCCAGTCGTAGCTCAGAGGGAGTAGTAAATGACACTAAGAAGCATTCAGGAAACCCACACAGACACCAACCGTTACAGGTGGTGGAATGTAGATCCAACATTGAACAGGTATCAGAAGCTAATGAAGGTTCAGGTGCTTTTTCAAAAGTCAAACCTAGCAATCAAAGATCGGAACAGAGCAATAGCCTAATTCAAACTCGGTCACTGACTGGAACAGCACTTACTAACAGTGATGTTGGCTCTTCTTTTGTGAGTTCTACACCAGATGTTGATGATGAGGTGGCGCAAAGTGCTTATGAAGCTACAACACAGGTCCACTGGGCACAAAACGTATCTGGTAGGGGTGATCCCATCAGTTGGTTGAGCTCAGAAACACTACTACCACGCCTTACAATAGAAAACCTCAGTAAATGGACAATGTATCAGGAGTTATCTCATACCAAAGCATCACAGTCCATCCAACCCCTCAAGGACAGGTGGGAGGCTGAAGATTCCACAGAAGACATTCTGCAAATGGCAATGAACAAGAAGCAGGTATGTTTTTTTTATTACATAATTGTATCTAAAGACCAATACATAAATTGGCTATCCTCTCTGCAATCATTTACTATTGCTTACTATACAGCAGGTATTGTAAAAAAATAAATAATATTGGACTGAGATTACTTATGGACTTTGGGATCCATGGTTGAATGGCTGTGCATTAATAATGTATTTCCTTCAAATAACTTTTACTGTTTATTAAAATTTGCTTATGTAATTTTTGAAATTACTTTAAATTAGATTAGTGAACATAATAAATGTATCCATTAAAGGTAGATAGTTGTACACAATACATTATCAACACAAAACAAAGACAATCAAATTATCCTGTCTAAAAGGTATGGGGCCTAAGAATCCCTTCCATAATCCCATGTTGTTTATCTTTCATCAGCTCAATTTCTCAATGCAAGAAAATGTTTCTTAGGTCAAGACCATAATACACCTCCAACCCCTAATTTCCTCCGTAAGGAAACAAAAGAGATCAGCAAAATCTCAGTTGGTGGCACCCACCTATTCCTGGTTCCTGCATGGTAACTGGTTTGAAGAGTCTGTAGACCTACAGTTACCATACCCTGCAGCTCTCCTATCTGCTAAACGCATCATAAGGTGCATCCATTACACTGCAGGGAGATGAGTAGTGTGCAGATGGCAATAAACATAAATAAAATGACATTGAAGGGTTGGGTTCTGGTCATAAGCAAGACTGTTGCTCTTAACATTTAATGTAAACAACAGTTTCAGTACTTATTTAGCACAGAGTGTACCATGTCTTCTCCTCTGTGACATAAACATGAACATGGCCCTTTGTAAATCTCAGTCTTCTTCTCAGTTTTCCCAAAGTTGGTGTAAATGTGCAGTAACTAAAACAGCTCCTGTAATCCAACATTAGCTGTCTGCTACAAGTATAACTTGAAAAGGATTCAACAAAGCTTATTAGTAATTACCAGTGGCGTAACTAGGGTATTTGGAGCCCAGGGCAAGTTATAAAAATGGAGCCCCCCCAAGTATGTTCGCACGCCTCCAGTGTGCCGAAAAAGTGTCATGTTGACATGCCACCATTTCTCGTCACTCAGCGGGAACATTCCTTTCCATTCCATATGAACTTAAATGCCCCTAGTAGTAGTGCCCCTTATGCAATGTCCCCAGTAGCAGTGCCCCCTGTAGTAGTGCCCATTATGCAGTGCCCCAGTAGTGCACCCTTATACAGTGCTCCCAGTGGTACTCTTTATGCAGTGCCTCCAGAAGTGGTCCCCTTTATGCAGTGCCCACAATAGTGATCCCCCTATGCAGTACCCCCAATAGTAGTCCCCCCTATGCAGTTCCCCTTACATATATAGACAAAAAATAAAAAACACAATACTTACCTGAATCCCCGCTCCTGCCATCGTCCGCTCCTCCTTCCTTCCACTCGGCAGGTAACGTCTCTCCCATCACCCACTGTGGGAGCCGGAAGGCGGAGCTCATGAGTGAGCTCCAACCTGGCCCTGGCTGTGGGTGCACTAGCCAATGAGAGTCTGTCTGACTCTCATTGGCTGCTAAAACAAACACACCGCCGCCGGGTAGTAGGAGTGCACTACCCGGTGCCAGCTGCTGTGTTTTGTTACTGTGTAGTGTGGACTTTCCCTGCTCGACCCTCCCCCCCTTAGTTACACCACAGTAGTTGACTGCAAATTTGCTCTATGTTGGTAACTTACACTTGGTACATCCAAATTGTTTTTGTTGTTACACTTTTATGGTTTTTATCATAGATTTAAAAAAAAAAACTAACAGGTTGCGGCTATATCCTCTTCAGTCGATGTACCCTGACATCAGTTACTATCCACGTGGACATAAAGTGGGAATAGTAACCTGAGGCGAGCAAATCGAACTGGCAAAGGTACAAATTTCTACTATTGGTGGCAAGATACTACAGTTGAGACAAAATAACAGTACTGTCAGGGCATGGAACCGCACTTCCGCCATCACTTCACATCACGTCCAGTACATTCACTGAGAGGGATCTATACACAACCTAGATAAACAGGCAGACTAAGGTAACCCTTATGGGAACAAATGGTTGGCCACATAAATCTAGAGGTATTTTAAATTTCATGGTGACAGGAGATTTTCAGAAAAGTGAATCTTTGTGGAATCACCAATACCAAGAATCCCTCACCTGGAACTTTGCATTTTTTTTGCAATAAAATAAAACCTCAAATTTAAGGACTCGTTTATTGTTTTTAATGGCAACTGTGCATACTGTAATTTCCATTGTTTAGCCATTATAAAATGCATATATTTTACCATGAACCAAAATGAAATGTAATTTACAGAATATACAATCTGGTTAAGATCTTCCTTTGTGTGATTTAGGTTCGGGATGGGGACACATGCGCAGGGGTGGAGGAATTGTCTGACTTAAGCTTTTTAGAGTAAGTATGTGCATTTGCCTATTAGTCAGCTTGATTTGAGCTGAATAAGGGTTTATATGGTCACTTATATAGGGTTTATATGCCTATTAGTCCATTTGATTTGAGCTGAATAAGGGTTTATATGGACACATATAGTTATCTAATGTTCATTCTAGCACCCTGCACCTGCCACAACCCGTGTAGTTCCTCTTTCCTGCCTGGAGTGTTGCTCTCTGCTCTAGTGCTTTTAGCACACTTAGCTGATGCAACAAACAGCTGATATACAGACCAAAGTGTGCTAGAAGCACCAGAGCAGAGAGCAACACCCCAGGCAGGAAAGAGAAACTACACAGCTTGTGACAGGTGCAGGGTGCTAGAATGAACACTAGTTGTCAATGGGTGAGTGATTTGTGGCAAATATGCCATTACTACCTACAGTATTGGCAAATGTCCAGCTAATCGGTAGTAACTAAAAAGGATATGCAAGAAATTAAATGTGTTTGTGTTGATCTGGAAAATGTAGCATGATGGCTGATCAGTGCTACATTTTATCCATCATCTAACCTGTTTGACTGTCAAACTCTACCTTTAAATCTGTCTTCTTGTTGTATACACTGTAATAAAGAAAATTGAGCTAAAAAGCCAGAATGTATAAATATGTAATTATATTACTCCTAGGGACGTTTGTGAAAGTGCTGTCCTATTGTGTCTGAAGAAGAGGTTTCATCGTGATGCTATTTATGTGAGTACACTACCTATACTAAGACTATGATGTAATGTTCTGTGAATCACTTTATGCACTTAAACAATACAGAGTGTTATTTATCCTCATGAGAATGGATACGCCAGGGACAGATTCATCAGGGAAGAAATGCTACCCAGAGAGTTCAGGAGAAGAGCACTGTAGAAGGAGCTTTCAGGTGGTATAGCAGCAGGATTTCAGCAACCAAAGATGTAGGTGTACTTAGGATGTTATGTATATATGTATGATGAGTGGTATTTGTATGTAAGATCAACCTGAATTAGATACAGTCCATAGGTTGGCACAAGATGGTCGACCAGCAATATGTCGACAATGTCAAAAGGTCGACAGGGACAAAGGGTTGACTGACAAATGGTTGACAGGGTTATAAGGTCGACAGGTTCAAATAGTCAACACATTTTTTGTATTTTTTTTTTTTTTTTCACATTTTTAAGGTTAGGGTTAGGCTGCCGGAAGGGATGGTTAGGTTTTGGCACCAGGAGGAGGGTTATATTTAGGCACCAGGGGGATGGTTAGGGTTAGGCATTAGGGGGAGGGTTAGGGTTAGGCACCAGAAAGAGGGTTCGATTTAGGCACATGGGGAAGTGTTAGATTTAGGAACCAGAGGGAGGGTTAGATTTAGGCACCATGGGGATGTGGAGGGTTAGGGTTTGATATAGGCACCAGGGGGAGGGTTAGATTTACGCACCAGGGGGATGGTTATGGTTAGGTTTAGGCACCAGAGGGGTTATATTTAGGCACCAGGGAGAGGGATAGATTTAGGCACTAGGGGGAGGGTAAGGATTAGGGTTAAATTACAAAAAAATGTGCTGCTGTAGCCTATAAGCTACACTTCGCAGAACCCTTCCTAGCATTGACCACCGCACATGCATGATCAGTAGAAAGCACATGCGCAGGAGTCCCGATATAGGAGTGAAGAAACTGCTGATGAGGTCACTTAACTCCAGGCACATCACAGAGATGGGCTCCAATTGGAGCCACTATCCCCTGCATGTGGTTTTTGATACATTCTGGCTGTATTTTTGTGGTACCCCACTCAATATGTGGTACCCCACTAGAACCCTGTGGCAATCTGGCCATCCCTGGACTTTGTTAATGAGCTGAGGTGACTCTGTGTTTTACATGGAGCCGCAGGGGTTAACAATCCCCCCATTACTTAATGACATCAGCAGGGAAAACATAGGATCCCTAAGGACCCAGAGGAGCACTAAGAGGAGTCCTGCAATTGGCTGCTACCTAGTGGTCTGAGGGCGGAGCCAACAGAGTGGGAAAAGAGGAGACCGAGGACTCTGAGGAGATTCGGCCCGGATCTCTGTGGTGTAGGGGAGCCCTAAGAAAAAGAGCGTGCTGAGAGACGAGGTGCTGCCAAGAGAGTACGGCCGTGCAGACAGAGTGGGTGAGCTGCACTGAGAAGAACGCAGCCATTGGGACAGCAGAGGAAGCTGCAGGAGGCGCTGCACCGGGGACCCAGAGAGCAATCACTAAGGCGACAGTGGAGGAAGCCCTGAGGGAGAACATTAAGTGATCAGCAGAACTGCCACCACCTGGGTGTAGATAACCGGTCACTGTAGCAGCAGGGGAGAACAGCCGGGGCAGTGACACAGATCCAGCAGCCACAGCAACAGACAGCCAGAGAGAATTATTACCACAGCTTGCCATCACCATCCAGTAAGCCAGTTAGGCTTACACATCACAATGATTTTCTGTCCAACCATCCAACTAGTTGATTGGTTGGAATGAAAATCTGGTAAGGTATGAACGCAAATGACAATCAGCAATTTGCTCCCAAACGCCAGAAAATGGACCAAAACTGTTGTTTGAACAAATTGTTTAGATCGAACATTTAACAAACTTGTCTGACGTCCATTTTCATCTGTTTTCCGGCATTTAGGAGCAAATTGCTGATCATCAGTTACCAGATTTACATTCCAACCAAGGCCTGTATTCAATTTGAGTTGAGCCGCGATACTTTTTCGCCTCCTGGACTTTCCGCCTACTTCGCCTGTTTCCGCACAACAGCGGAAAGTACTGCCAGATTTGGGGAAATCAACCTGACAACCCCCAAAAGATGCTCTAACATGGGGGTTAGCTATGGTACCCCTCGATTTGGCTTGCTGAAGGTATTTGGTGTTTTTAAACGGGCTCAATAGCTGCTAAATAGTGTTTTTGGATAAGTGGTGAAGAATAGTATTCAGGAGGTTTTTTTTGCAGAAAATAACTTATCCCAGCAAATTTGGGGTACTTGAAAATGGGGGCCAGCATATTTTCAAGTTGCTAAAGTTAACTTTTAAAAAAACGTGTAAAATCCACCTGCCGCAAGCTCCTGCAATGAAAAAAACACCTGGGGCATACTTGGGAACCCCCCCCTCAGAGTCAAGTTCGCTAGTTTTTAACTTTGTCCCCCAGCATTTTTTCTTTTCGCTCCCAAATTCAAAGTGATTTTTTGGGGTGTCCTTTTAAGTGTTTTTTTTTTTTTTTTTTTTTGACACAGTTTACTTTCGGGGGACTGTCTGAAGGCTGCACGTGAGTTCCCGCAACGTTGCACCCCAAAACCCCAATTCTGCACTTTTTCGCCTATTACATTGCATTGACTTTCCGCCTAGGCGGAAAGTCTTTCAAATTGAACACGGAGTAAAATCAAACACGTGAAAATGATGTCATCGGCGAAAAGTTTTCGCCAAACACACGCGAAAACGGCTTTTCGTTCCAAAATGATACAGCCCCAAGAGAGAACCACTCTCCCTCCCTCTCATGTTAGCCTGCAAGGAGAGTCAGCCCAGTGTAAGGAAAGGGATAAAATTCATATGTTGCAATGTATTGAGGCAATTGTTGTAGTATATATGCAGAAATGTGTGTTTTTATATATGATATTGAATTGATTTTATTATTGAACTGCAGTTCAGTTTTATACAGTATGTAATAAATTGACAATTAATATCAGCTTCTGCAAATCCTGAGAGTTTATACTGGCGCAGACACATTGTTTCGATTTCTATTTATTTCAGTTGACGGAATAGACAGAAGCCCTCAGTTGTCAGCTGCAAGTACAGTATTTACACAGGATGGCATTTGTATAAAAGCACACCTATTTTTTGTATATCTCAGCTAGAGACTCACAGCAGTCAGCTATTCCCTGCTTTCTGTATAGTATTTCAGTCAAGTCAGGAGAGCCTTATATCAGTACCATTGTACAGCATTAAAGTCAGTGAGAGACACATTAGCACCACTGTATTATCCACTTCATACCGCTATCAGCTCGAGGAAACTCTACTATTACTTCATATTGCAATCAGCAAAGGGAACTATATTATTTAGTACATAGCCAGCTTTTGGCTGAGAGAGGAACTGTGGGCCTGATTCACTACAGATCGCAACTGTGATTGCAATAGCGATTACGCACATAGGCCCTGATTCAGAGCCGGACGCTCTGACAGAGCGCTCGCTCTGAATCAGGGCATTTTTTTTTTTTTTTATGGAGCGGCCTCCTGGCCGCTCGCATTGCTGTGGACTTACAACGAGCCGAAAGCTCTCCCACTAACATCACTTGTGATGTCAGTGGGACCGTCCCCAAACGGTAGGCGTTCTCATGGGAACGCCTCCGTCTGAGCAGCCACCCCCCGGCCCGCCCACCAAAGGGGGCGTGCTGTCACTCAACATCGACAGCACGCCCCCTTTGGTGCGAGACTCGGAGCGACGAATTGCCCGCCGCTATCCGGGTCTCGCGCATGCGCACGACTGCATGCGTTCTGGGCCACCATCGACCCGGTTGTGAGCGCTCAGCGCTTGCGACCGGGTCTGAATCAGGCCCATAGTTCAACTGCGATAGTATGCTAATCCTTTGCGATCGCAATACCGTCGCAGCACTACACAAAGATGCCCAATTTACCTTACACACATCTGTAATCCTTAGCAAGACTGCTAAACCATCAGTACCACCGCAGCCTCACGCACACTTGCACAAGCTCTGACCTTACTCAAAAATTGCTATCTTCATTGCACGTTCGGAGTCCTCAGATTGCGTACGACATCGCAGTGGATAATTTATGCACGCCCCTGCCCGATTGCGTGCGTAATCTCTGTTGTGAACGGTAATGAATCAGGCCCTGTAATAACAACTGTGCTACCAGCTTACCTTTAGCCCATCTCTGTCATCTGGTAGCCATTCGTAATATTGCTGGAAAATACCTAAATTTCTCTGGAGTATATTGAGTTTGAAGAGATACTGTACTAAGGTATTTTCACCTAAAGGGAACCAAAACTGAGCCAGTCCTCAGGCCTGAGTTTAATCTTCGCTACGCATAGTTAACGTAGGCAGAGAGTACACTGTAGCTGGGTTGTTCTTTATGTTTATGTGAACACTGAAACTACGATAATATCTGTGAGAAACTGTGCTTTCTTTTGTGACTGTGAATGGTATTCTATATTGTATTGATGTCTATAGAAAAGTAATGTTATGACGGTAATGTTTGGCTGCAAGTAAATTTAATTGTATATGTTACTACAAACCTAACCTTTTACCTCCAAGTGACGTGACTGTAAGGCTGCAGATAAACTTTATAGTCACTGTCCACATGTGTGGTGACTTCTTTTTTCTCTGGGTCTCTGGGGTCCTCATTTCTCTGCTAAAACAAATAGGGAGTCCAGAAGCAGGAGTATTCGAGAGTTATCAAGGAGGTTGGGAGCAACTACAGTTGTTGGGGAGACAGATATGACAAACACATCCGCACCTATACACAACTGTTAAGGACATATTGCAACTTGTCGTCACAAACAGGCATTGAACCTGAGCAGGGAAACCCCATTGGATTTTATAGGTGCGGGTTGCGTTTGTCATACCTGTCTCCCCAGCAACTGTAGTCATTCCCAACCTCCTTGATGATGTGGTGCTCATTAAGTGTTTGCGCAGATGCACCACTAGAATCAGGTTCAGGTGTGTGTTTGGCTTTCTTGTGGTCGAACTCCCCGTCTTCAAAGTAGGACACACCATGACAGAGAGGTTCCCCTATTAACAGACACACGACTTGAAATCAAATTCCTTTTTATTGTTGCAATAGGGTATAAGGTAACAGACAGTTTGAATTGTCTCTGAATATATTTTGTGCTTATAACCAGTAAAAATTATACAATTTGGTTGACCGTGTTATAGAATAACTAATCGGTGTTCAGCACAGTCTAAACAACTTTAAAATATTACAATTCATGGTATACAATGTAATAAATTACAAAACCTGGCATTTAGCGAGTGGGGGCTTATACCCGGGTAGCAGTAACCAATTTCCCTGTTTTCTACCAGTGAACTCAGCTGGCAAGCGAGAGTAAGTAATATGAGAAAAATAAGTAACCATACACTGACTGCTTTGTACCTTGATGAAGGATTAGTGATGCATAGCAGTATTGCTGAAGTAAAGAATAGTCACTTGCAGCATACACTGTAAACAGAGGTAAATATGCAGAATATATTAGCTTCAATTAAAAAATATAGCACATTCAGGCTGTTAGCGTAGTTGTAGTGCACCAATCACTTCCAAGCAGGATACAGTCTATGTAGAATATATTAGCGTCAATGAAAAATATAGCACATGCAGGCCGTTATCGTAGTCGTAGTGCACCAATCACTTCCAAGCAAAACAGTCTATGCAGAGTATATTCGCCTCAGTGAAAAAAATATAACACATGCAGGCTGTTAGCGTAGTTGTAGTCATAGACGCCGGGAGGGGTTAGCCAGATTGGCATAATTGGGGGCATGTACGGCATTTGTGGGTGGAGCGAGAGCGTCATTTTGCCCTCGCTACACAATGCCGAGATTTACGCATCACCGGCCCCTGCTCCGGGGGATTCTCATACAATTGCGGGGGGGGGGCTTCACAACAGGAGGGGTCAGCGGCTGCTGGGAGGTTTGCCTGCCTTTCTGGGGGGCTGGGAGCAGCACTCAATTTTCAGGAGGCTCCCGGCCAAATCGGGAAGGTAGGCAAGTATGGTTGTAGTTCACCAATAACCATTAAGCAGGACACAGTCTATGAATATATTAGCGTCAATGAAAAAAATCTAGCACATGCAGGCTGTTAATGTAGTTATAATGCACCAATAACTTTTAAGCAGGACACGGTCTATGCAGTATATATAGGTGAATACAGCAAATATTCCGGTATAGTTTTAGAGCAAAACCAGCAATTACATTTTTTACTTCAAGTGTTCACAAAAACTTAAATAACAGCCTAGCTGCAGTATACTCTCAACTACGTTAAATGACCATAGCTAATATTAAACTCAGGGCTGAGGACTGGTTCGGTTTTGGTTCCCTTTGGTGAAAATCCCTTGCACAGTATCTCTTCAAGCTCAATATACTCCAGAGAAACTGAGGTGTTTTCCAGCAATATTACGAATGGCTACCAGATGACAGGGATGGGCTGAAGGTAAGCTGGTAGTACAGTTGTTTACAAAGTTCCTCTCTCAGCTACAAGCTGGCTATGTACTAAATAATACAGTTCCCTTTGCTGATTGCAATATGAAGTAATAGTAGAGTTTCCACTAGCTGATTGCAGTATGAAGTGGATAATACAGTGGTGCTGATATTTCTCTCAAGTGGTGCTGATATGTCTCTCATTCTGACTTTAATGCTGTACAATGGCACTGATATAAGGCTCTCCTGACTTGACTGAAATACTGTACCTGAATAGCTGACTGCTTTGAGAGCCTGATTCAGCAAGGAACGCAACTGAGAGAACGCACGCAGCAGGTGCGTCCGAATATATGGTAATCATGCATAAGCAGGGAAATCACAATCGAAAGCAACACACACCCAGCAAAAGTCAATTCCGCCCACCTCTCTCTACGTACAGGCTGAGCAGTCTGCAGGTTAGCGGAAGCATCTGTTACCTCGCGACCATCAAACATATAAGCTGGACATTTGCTAAAATAATCTGTACTCACCTCTGCAATCGATTTGCCATTGCTGGTTGTTTGTTATGCATATGTAATGGATGTTAATGAGTTTCTAGTTGTATTTATTTATTTTTGTGCCTGTTAATGTGATACAACAAGAAAAATACAGGGGTCTATTTACTAAGCAGTGTTAGGAGGCAGAGTGAAAAGTGATAAAAAAGTGATAAGGTGCCAGCCAATCAGCTCCAACCTGTCATCTTGCAGCCTGTGTTTGAGAAATGACAGTTGGGAGCTGATTGGCTGGCACCTTATCACTTTTCACTCTCTCCTAACACTGCTTAGTAAATAGACCCCACAGTGACAAAGGGTAAGAAGCTTTTCACTTGTTTGTTTGTCACTGTATTTCAAACATTGGCTTTACATGCTAATACATTTTGCATTTATCAGCTAAAATTTGGAGTGCCGCAGATATATATATATATATATATATATATATATATATATACATATCAGACCACCCTTTGTTGCTAAGGGATCTCTGTTTGCATCGGCCAGATCAGTGTAGCGTCTGTGTTGCTAGGCAACGTGGTTGCCGAGCAGCGATGACGCGGTCTGGCTCCGTCCGAGTCCACACTTCTGGTTAGCTGACTGGCGTGTCACGCGGTCTCCGGAGTGTGAGGTGTTGTTGGCGCTCTCACAGGTGAGTGCATTTTCATTGATGGTTTTGGGTATAAGTTTAGCTCTTTGGGCGGAATTCAATTCTTTATAGCCGCTATCGCGCCCGACGGAGCTATTCAATTCTTGCTCCTGTCGGGCACGATGAGCTGCTAGCGCTACATTTCAGCTCGCAGCCCCTGGGGGATGAGAGCTGAAATGTGCGAAAAGTGACATGTTTGGGCGCCCAAACATCACTTTTCGTGATCGCGGCCAGCACTTTGGTCGGGTTTAGCTGATTTACGCGGCTAAACCCGACCACTTTGGTGCGATCAGCGTGAAAAGCTGGCACAATTGAATAGCGGTCCGCGATCTCCTGTCACTTTAGACGGGAGATGCGGGCCGCGAAAACAATTGAATTCCGCCCTTTGAGTCCTCTTTAGCCAGTCCATGAGTAAGGTGCAATTAATAACACCGAAACAGCTGTCGGACTGAGAGTGACATCAATACGAGGATGATATGATGGATTGAATAGGAACCTCTGTGTTCTCTGTGACCACCCTGACATTTCACGCTGAGTACAATTTTATCATACCTCATTACTCATGTGTTTTTGCTGCTATTTTTCTATGTCTTTATAAAAGAAATCGTTTTTGCATTTAAATTGGATGTGCTGGCTCCCTTTATATATATATATATATATATATATATATATATATATATAGCTCAACACAACGGGCGGCACTCCTCAGCTTTCTTATTCAAGAATCACCAACTTTGGTATTAGTTGCAACTAATATCAAAGTTGGTGATTCTTGAATAAGAAAGCCGAGGAGTGTCGCCCATTGTGTTGAGCTGGATTTTTAGGTGACATACTTCCCGGGGAGGGCACCCAGGTATTTAAAGAAATGTTTTCCGGAGTGCCGGTCTAAACAAAGCACTATATATATATATATATATATATATATATATATATATAAATTTTACAAATCCACGATCCTGCACTTGTCGGAAACTGTTGGTGCTGTGCCAGGTGCCCTCCACAGCCAACCTCAAAGCAAGAAAGCAAGATTGCTGAAATACAAAGTCCCACAGGCGGCACTCCAGACTCCTATATCCAGGTAACCTCTGTAGGGTAGGTCCCTAACGTACATGGGTTCAAAGCCAGGGTGCAGGACACCCCCAAACCAGCTCAGCCGAGCCACCCCAGGGCATCGCTCTAATGAGAAAGGTGAAATGAAAAGCTACATCTGCATGTATAGAGTAGAAAAGTGAAATTACATATATAATAAACAGTAAAAGTGTTAAAATGTGCAAAAAAATTCTCATGTACGATGGGTCTTTATTTTTGCAATTGTCTGGTTGTGTGATGGGGCCCCATCGTATGCCAATGCGTACATGTTTTCTATTGAGCAGGATATTTTCTTTACAGATCCGAGCATAGCCAAACAGGTGATGGCCTAATTTCGTTATATCGATTATCTTCTTATTGTGTGGGGTGGTTCAATGCAATCATTTTCCAAATTGATTGAGCATCATAATGATTTGGATGAATCGGTCAAGTTCACGTATTCTATGGATCCTAGATGTGACATTGACAAAGAGTGAGGGAAGATTGTTACCTTCGCTTTATGTAAAATCAACCGATAGGAACAACTTTTTACTTGCCAGCAGTGCGCATCCTGCCCCTCTTAAGAGTACATTACCATTCTCACAATTCTTACGTGCCATAAGAATAGCTCTGGACCGTAAAGAAGGTTCGAGACAGTTCGACACCATGTACAACAAATATATACAGAGGGGCTATTTGGTGACAGATTTTCATGAAGCCAAATCAAAAGCTTTAGCTATTCCTTATGATCAAATATTTGATGGGAAGAAACGTGAGAACCATATTAATAATAGACATATGTGGGTGAATCAATACAAACACATGAGTACCACCATCAATTGTCAGGCTAAATCATTGTGGCCCATCATTACTTCTGACAAAGATCTTAAAACCCTTCTTAATTAAAAATGAATGTCTTGATATCGTAGGGGTAAAAATTTGAGGTACTATTTAGTGCGTAATGATGTCTCACAACTTGGCAAAAAGCACAAAACACAAACATCCTTTTTGGGTTCACCCAAGTTGGGCTGTTTTAGATGCCCTAACTGCATTACATGTAGATCTTTACAAACAGGTTCCTTGTTTTGTCATCCTTACATGGGTGTAAAATATTATATACAGCAATATCTATCATGTACTAGCTGATTTATTATATATGCCATCACTTGTCCGTGCTCAAAAGTCTATATTGGGAAGACTGAATGTACATTAAGAGAGCGTATGGCGCAACATCGCTCAGCCATTCGTGCAGCCCTTGCTACAGGCACCAGCGAACAGCCAGTGGCAAGGCATTTTGCCATGGAAAAACATAATCTGTCTTCCCTACAGTAGAGAATCATTGACCACATACCCCCTCTAGTCAGGGGTTTTTCACAGATTAAGGAATTTCATTGTACAAATTCTATGTCACCATAGCCCTAGTTGCTGTGAACTATTTGATATGTGTTAAGTTTGTAAATGCATGCTGTATTATACAGTTGTTTTAAATGTACGTGTTGTATGTTTGTTGTTGTGTATATATATCACCATGGTAATGGTGGGGGGGGCTTGGATGTCACTTCCTGCATGGACGCTTTCCGGCAGCGGATACAGTGATTGGCGTCGGGCATACACGAGTGATGCTTGTTATTTAAAGCTTGGTAAATTGTACTATTGTTCATATTTGGCCTGACAAAAACGCTAATAAAGGCATTGAAACGTTGCAGTTTATGCCGTATTAAGTGTTACCTTATTTACCAGTCTGGAGTGCCGTGTTTGTGTATGTGTGTATATATATATATGTGTGTGTGTATATGTATATATATATATATATATATATATATATATGTATGTATATTATACACACACACACTATCTTTCTCATTATATATACATACAGATATATATATATGTCTAAATAATACAAAAAAACGGCACTCCTTAGTCTAAAAAGACTGACCTTGCCTTGGTGCCCTCCCCAGGGGAAGAAGAAATATCCTCCGTAATGCATATATTAGAAGAGACAAGCGCCACTCTTCGGACATCCAAAGGTGTGAAAACGTTGGATTTTTTTGTCTTTACAGTAATTAGACATCAGTCCATGATAGAAGAAATCAATTTCTCTTCTTCTCAATCGTAATAAATCATTGTATAGTTCCAATGGTGATGGTACAGATACATGATCAACCAGATACTCACTGAAGAGTATAGCTTCCGCCTCAGACTCTGAGTAACTAAACACAGACCCTTTTTCCAGGGTTATCCGATGCTGTAGGCCCTCAGCTAAATTGGTAGCCATGATGGGTACACTAGATCCCTTTAGACCCCCCAGTAGGCCTATAATTGTGGCTAGAGGATCTATATATCAAACGGTGTCAACATATCTAGATGCATTACTTCAACCATGTGTGCAGGCAAGACCTACATTTTTGAAGGATATTAACAGCCTGCTCACATCATTAAAATTGTTGCCAGATTTACTTGAGATCTGTACGCTATGTTCAGTTAATGTATGTGCATTGCATACATGCATCCCTAACATCGATGGGATGCTGGCTACAAATTTACTCATAAGTGATAATTCGCTTTATGGAGGTCCTAATGTGGATTTTTTTATGAGATTGCTGGAACTTATACTAACACGCAACTACTTTATGTACGATGGTGAGTTCTTTTTACAAACGTCTGGCGTAGCGATGGGGTCAAATGTGGCCCCATCCTACGTCAATGCATATATGTATACCATTGAACAGGAACTCTTTTATTCAGACCCTGGTATTGCAAGTAATATCTTTGCCTTTTATAGGTTTATTGACTATTTATTCATTGTTTGGGCAGGTTTCCCTCAATCCTTCTCTGAGGTTGTTGACCAATACAACAGCCTACAGAGACTTGTCAAATTTACATATACCACAGATTTAGTAAGTGTCAATTTCTTAGATGTCACCTTAACGAAATGTGAGGGACGTTTGGTTCCATCTTTGTATGTAAAGCCCACGGACAGGAATAATTTCCTTCTGGCAAGTAATGCTCATCCTCCTCCTTTAAAAGATGCCCTCTCGTTCTCGCATTTTCTACGGGCGCTTAGGATTGCTAGAGATCGTGAGGAAGGCATTGCACAACTAGAAGAACTGTATGTAAAAATGACACAAAGGGGTTACTGCAAAGAAGTGTTAGATCATGCTAAATGTAAAGCATTAGCTATTCCAGAGACAGAATTATTGGTTGGTAAGACAATTGATAAAAAACATACTAATAACACACATATTTGGGTTAATAAATTTAACCATATGAGTAGTACTATTTACAAACAGGCCAAGAAATTGTGGCCCATTATTACGACGGATAAGGACCTTTAAACCCCTACATATTACTAGATTGATGACCTGCTATCATAGAGGCAAAAATCTTAGAGATTATTTAGTGCGGAATGATGTTTTAGGATTGGGAAAGACAGTTAAAACTACTTTTCTGGGTACTCCAAAATTAGGGTGCTTTAAATGCACAAATTGTGCTATGTGCAGATTTTTACAACCAGGACTCACATTTTGTCATCCATACACAGGGGAGAAATTCAAGATTAAATATCATCTAACATGCACTAGTAAGTTCATTGTGTATGCCATTACCTGCCCCTGTTCAAAGGTCTATATAGGCAAAACGGAGTGTACTTTGAGAGAACGCATGGCGCAGCATCGGTCTGCAATTAGAACAGCTATTGCCACTGGTTCTGGTGAACAACCAGTTGCGAGACACTTTGCTGCAGCCAGACATAATCTGGCATCTCTCAGGTACAGAATTATTGATCATGTCCCGCCATTAGCTAGAGGAGGTAATCATTCACTGAGACTGCTACAATGTGAAACGCAGTGGATCATAAAGCTTGATACTTTGTCCCCTTGGGGCTTAAATGAAACACTAGGATTGCAATGTTTCATTTGAGTCTATTATTCTAATAGTGTATAGGTGTAGTATAATCTTTTCTATATATATATATATAGCAGGGCCACAACTAGGGGGGGGGCTAGAGGTGCACGTGCACTGGGTGCCGGAATGCAGGGGGTGAAAAAGAGCTGACTCACGGTGGCTTGGGGGCTGCAGATTCAGAAAACGGCCATCCAAAAATGGCCACCGCCAAGGAGGAGACATGCTAGAGGTCCTCTAGTGTCTGTCTCCTCCTTGGTGGTGGCCATTTTTGGATGGCCATTTTCATCAGATTCCATGCAGACTAGCCGTCCGCATGGACTCTGCTGAAAACGGCCATCCAAAAATGGCCGCCACCAAGGAGGAGACAGACACTAGAGGTCCTACTGGACCTCTAGTGTCTGTTAGGCCAGTGCAAGTGCTGTATATAGACACCTATTTATGTTAGCTAATTTAATCTTGTTGTTACAAAGGTCAGTAGTATTTTGTTATCACTATGTATGTATTCTAGTGTATCAATATAGACTAGCAATGACATTATTTTGATGTTGTTAGGGTGGTGTATTAGTAAGTAATCTTATGTATACTTTGATAAGATGTGATTAGGCCCGTTATGGGCAGGATGTAGTTATATTAGCTATATTGCATATTGTTCGGTACAAATATGCTTAGTGGCACAATTTTCTATATATCTTTGTAATATCTTATAAATATTATTGTCTATGTGGGTGTTTAAATTTGTCTAGTGAGGAATCAATGTAGCTACATTGTGATTTTAAATGGTTTTCGTTGATTTGTGTATGTGGGTTGCTATGGTGACTTGCGCTTACATGTCACTTCCGCTGTGTCTGTGTGCGGGCACCGGAAGTGATCAGTGACGTCTCATGAGCTAGAGGCATGGTGGCTTTATAAGGAGGGTAAGTGTTGTATTGTTTTATTACTTGGTTTGATAAAAGTGCGAATAAATGCACTGAAACGTTGCTAAATCAAGAACGATTCTTTGTTCATTATTCACTCGTCCGGAGTGCCGCCGATTGGACTGCGTGTGTACGGATTACCCCTGGAGGTGTTTACCTGTGGAGGGCACCCGGCTAAGTATTGATTTGCTTCCATGAGTGCCGGATCGTGGGATGTTGTGTGTGTATATATGTGTATGTGTGTATATATTATATATATATATATATATATATATCCGCTTATACATGTATTTACTTTAAAATCTTTAAAAATATGTCCCTCTCTCTCTCTCTCTCTCTCTCTATCTCCCTATATATATATATATATATATATATATATATATATATATTTTATAGACAAAACCGAAGAATGCGGGGGCGCCACATCATGCATTAACAAGATAAAGTTTATTGGCAAGTAAAAACGAGCAGAGCATGCGTACCACAACAAGCGGTTAACCACTGCGGAGTTTGACAGCAGTGTAATGGAAAGGTGCTCCCGGCTAGCGTCCTAAACATCTCCAGGACCTCTTCACCAGGGCGCTAACCACAGAAAGACAGATCACCAGGCCACGTCCCTATGCATTTCGTCACTAGGACTTCATCAGGAGGCTGTCTGGTGATCTGTAGAGGGTAGTTAAATAGGATTCATGAATCAATAAAAAATATGCAGCACAGCATTATCTCATTACATTAAATTAATTCATGAAATTCTTCATTTATACATATAAGCACATATAAAAACATATACATGCATAGAAAAATGCATATAAATATACAAATACAATGTTCCATTATATAATCCATACAATATCATATGAACATAATATTAGGAATAGTAATACAATTAAAAAGGATATATTATGCAGGACACTTTTAGACAATTAGGTGATATGATTAATGCACTGGGTATAAAAAAACAACATAGAATCATCTATTCCAGAGATTACTTCTCACATAGTTAGTCTATCTAGAACATAGCAACATGAATTGATACAATAAAAATTGATGCAATTAAAAGCGTAACATAATACATTGATAAAATGTCCAACTGGGTGTAAAAAAAAGAATATAGAATCATCTACTCCACGGATTTCTTCTCATGTAATCAGTCTATCTGGAACATAGCAGTCTATCTGGAATTAATGTAAAGTAAAAATAAAGATATGGGGCAGCCCCCTGTAGTGGTGCCCATATGCAGTGCCCCCTGTGCCCCAGGAGAGGACCCCCTTATGCAGGCCACCAGTAGTGTCCCTAGTAGTGATCCTCCTACGCAGTGCCCCTTATACAGTGCCCCCAGTAGTGGTCCCCCCTGTGCAGTGCCCCTTGTGCCCCCAGTAGTAAGCCTTATATAGTGCCCCCAGTAGTAATACCCCCTATGCAGTGCCCCCAGTAGTAGTCCCCCCTTGTAGCTTGTAGTGCCCCCAATAGTAGTTCCCCCAGTAGTAGCCCCCCTTGTTGTGCCCCCAGTAGTAGTCCCCCCTTGCAGTGCCCCAGTAGTGCTATCCCACCCCCCCGGCCCAGCCCGCCACTGTATATATGTATGTATATAGTACATATACATTTAATATAAGTAGGTGCTCATATTACCACTTGCTGTTACGAGAAATATATATAAAAGTCCAGCACTATTTATCCTACTGTAGCATGTGGAATATGCACTAGGCTCCTAGAATTAGAGAAGCTGCTCCCCTTTTCAAAAGCCTCCTGGAATCCCACAGGGTATCGTATCTGTTAAAATGTAGAACAAAGGGGCGCTCCATAGTGCTTATAAAAGTTTAATCATAAAAGGTATACAGACACAACACTGTCTGTGAACATGTACATTCGTACCATATATCACACTGAGTGGGCTGATTACCACTTGGTTCAATGTATGTGTACTCGGCAAACACCGTCAACCGCTCCTCATCCTCTGGAGACAAGCCACGTACCACTCGCTCAGAAGCTGCAGCACGTCTCTCCACCTCAGGCCGGGGATCGGGCACCCGGAACGCCGGGATACGTGATCGTAGCGTCCGCAAGCCATGCCCTTACACGTTTCCTATTTAACTTCGTCAGAGCACTGGCTTGCATGATGCAAGTGGGTAGTATTAAAACAGGCTTTAGCCAATCAACATTTAAAACATTTGCATAATGTTATATTCATTTTAACATTTTTGCAGTGAAACATCGATTATTCATTTTAAACTTTCTGCAATCATATAATAATAAAATATATATAAAAAAAGTGTTATTTCTACATGTTTTCAACTACAAAGATAAATTATATAATACCTTAAACTAATAAATAGACCGATGTATTCACCATCGGTCACAGCATCAGAGAATAACAGCAACAATCTTTATCATATCTTTTCAGAATATACCAATGTCTCTCACATAAGGCAGACAATTACCATCTAATTGAATAGACCGACGTTATAACTATAAACTCACTACTCACACATAGGACCTTATTCAGAGTCGGTCGAAGCGGCCGCACGGTCGTACGCCACCGATGTTCGCTATACTGCACATGCGTAAAAATCTCAATGCGCGTGCGCAATCTAGCCGCTACGATCAGAAATTTCTCTCTCCTTGAACACAGCCAGGTCGGTAGTTTGAGTGACAGATTGAGGCGTTTGTGGGTGGTAACAGGGGAAGGTGCTTGAAAACGGGGGAGTGGAGATCCGAACGCAGGCGTGCCTAATTATGCGAACAGCGTTTTATGGGAGTGCATACGGTTTATGGGAGTGCATAATTAACAAAGTAGCATCATTGCACATGTGACATGGGAGGTTTTTACACTGACATGATCGTAGAGCTTAAGAGAGGATATGGTCAACCTTAAGCTCTACGACCAGTTCCGATGGTTCTCGATGGTCTCGATTAATCCTCATGTGCCCGGAGATGACGTGTAATGCGTATGAGAAGGGGGCGTATTTTTTTGTCTTCCGGCCGCTTCCTCCCCTTGGTCGGCCAGCTACCGATCCGAACTTAGGGACGCAACTTGCGAGGGAATCATTTACATATACGGACCCTTTTCCCGTGCGGCCGCTTCGACCGACTCTGAATGAGGTCCAATATCTCTGCATATGTATGTCATAAGATATCACTTGACATAGATCATCTGACTCAGTTATATCTAAAAGAACATTTCTGATAATATAGAAGATTAAGGCAAAATATATACATCCAATGGCGGCACTCAGGGTACTGGAAATGGGTTTCTTTAATAAGTCATCACAAGAAACGGCAACCTTTCAGTGCCACTAATCGGCACTGTCTTCAAGCTAAAATAACAATAAGAAAGTCTTACCGTAAATGGTATGCAGTCGGGAAGCCGGTGGACGTAAGCCCGATAGCCGGCTTCCCGACTGCTTTATCCCGGCAAGGGTTAAATGACAGGCGTCTAAATCTAGACGCCTGTCATTTTACCGACGCCGGGAGACCGGCGCCCGGCATCCCTATTGAAGAGATGCCGGGCGCCGCTGCGGACAGCCGCGGTGGGGGGGGAAGGTTAGGTTTAGGGCTCCCGGGGGGGACTTAGGGTTAGGCACCCCCCCGGGAGGTTAGGGTTAGGCTAGGGGAAGGGAGGGTTAGGGTTAGGCACCCCCGGGGGAGACTTCGGGTTAGGCACCCCCCCGGGGGACTTAGGTTTAGGCGGCGGGGAAGGGGGGGTTAGGTTTAGGCACTTGGGGAATGTTAGCGTTAGGCACCCAAGGAGGGTTAGGGTTAGGGGGGTTATTTTAGGTTAGTTGATACTTACCTGGGGACGATCGGGATTTTCAGCCGTGTTGGCTTGCCGCTGTCGGGATTTGAACTGCCGGACTTGCGTCCGGCGGTAATTCATACCAATTCCCCTTAAATAACACCACCCATGCTCCATGTGGACGCCCTTACCAGAAGCGGGACTGCTCACCCGGGCCGGCGGCGCAACGAGTGACGCCATTACTCCCACAATTCTGTGCCCATCACCTAGGTAACAATATAACAACCAAACTAAAAGATGCTGGCTCAGATACATATCTGCATACAATAATCATATAGGGCTATATAAAAAGTATGCCGTGCGTCATAGACTGACTGAGCTTGAATAACCATACATAATCCTCTATAAATAGAATAATGTACAAAGCATATATACCAAAAAATAAAACACACTGACAAAATTTAAATACAAGAAAAAAGAAACTAATATAAAAACCAAATGAAAAAATAAATAAAATAATTAAACCATAAAAGATTTTTAAAAAACTGCATTCCCAGGTAAAATAGGAACATATGGTCATCACCGAACATGATTATTTCACAAAAATTTTTTGTAAACCAAGGTGTTTGTTAAGCCTTGTGGGTGTAAGGTTCCCTAACCTGAAAATCCAACGGCTGTCTAATTGGAGCAACTTCAGACTATGATCGCCCCCCCCTAATCGACTGGGAGACATGGTCTATGATGCGATAACGCAAAGTTGATAAGGGCTGTGGGGCTTGGTAGAAATGCCGCACTACATGTTGTTCACTATTGCCACTAAGCAATGCTGCCCAAATGGCAGATCTATGTGCGCCCATATGTTCCTTAAAGGAACGTTCCATTTTGCCAATATTAGAGAGGCCACATGGGCATATAATTTGATAAACAGTGTACTTGGTGTTACAGGTAAGCTTAAAGTTAATGGTATATTTCTTGCCTGAATGCGGGTGAGGGAATATGTCCCCATGAATCAAATAACCACATGTAGGGCATGTGCAATTAGTGCATCCTTTCTTACCACTTAAAAAGTGACTACTATTAGAGAACTTCGGTCTACAAATATTAGGTTTCACCAAATAATCTCTCAAATTACGTCCTCTTTTGTAACTAGTGTCGAAGCTGAATAATTGGCTGAGACAAGATCAGTTTAAAATTGAAGCGTGCACGATGCCATCTTGCAAATGGCAGCTAGACTCCATTTTAGAAACAAGAATCTGCAAGACGCCATTTTGTGACCAGCGTCAATTCAAGTTACAACTCAGGAGCTAAGAACAGATGGCAATGTTTTTGTTAATCTACCAAGGGCAACTGGAAGAACAAGCTTTCTGAGTAAAAGTAAATAGAATAGACAATGGGTATTTTTACATACAAATTAGGAAACCCTGGATGCAGATAAAGTATAGTTGTGGCAATTGTAATATAATCCAGGTATTGATCTACACAATTGGATTTGTCTGACTCCTAAACAGGTCTTAGCCCCACACACAGGCAGGATGGCCCCAACTTCACAACTTCATTCACAGTTCACACAAGAGTCTGGGAGAACAAAAGAGGTTTTTTTCCTTTGAACACAGGACAGGTGGGGGCCTGCTGACAGAGGGCATGTGGAACTACAACCCTCAGCAATCCACACTGCTGGATGTTCACTTCGTGTATGAGAAATTATGCACTTAAATCTCACCCATTAATATCTAGCATCCTTATATCAAACCCTGAATACCCACACATTACATATTCACACATAAGGTTCAATAAGCTCTAAGGTGTATGATTTAAGTTGGTTCAGTTAGTTAAATGCTGAGAAATAAAGATATTTGATAACTAAGGTATTATACATGCTAAACAAGTCGTGTTTGGAGTTGTACTGATGCGTATTCTTTTTACAGTATTCCGGTGTTATCGGTGAGGAGATCGCATCATGCATTCTCGAGTTATGGATCGCAGAGCCTACAAGCAACAAAATGTATATTTTAGGAACAGCTGTTAGGATGTTGCAGGGGGCGTGAAGAGGAAGATCCCTAGCTGTTAGAGGCAGGGAGAGTCTGTTTGAACCAGCCTGTTAAATGTGCTGTAACAGATGCTTCTCCCCTGGGAACCAATGATATCAGCAACAGACTTCCCTATTGTCCTGTTTATTTTTGGGGGGGTATAAATATGAGTGCACGAATGCTGGTTCTCAGTCTTCATGCTGAACGCTGTATGACTAGGGGTCTCTTGCTGATGCCTATCTCCGGGTCCGGAAGCGCCTCCGTATGTATACTGTACTTGGGGTCTGTATAATTTTCTTTTGCGCCTAAATTGTGTCTTGATCAATTGCGTGTAACTGTCTGAACTTTTACCTGAATATCACTTGTGCTTTGGAACCACAGATTCCACGTCTAAGTCTTTATTTATTGTATGACTGCGTATGCAAATTAGCGTCATCCTTAGAGGTTTATAGGAAGGGTTTTAGAAGGTACAGGCAGGGGTATATAGAGGTTCATATTAATATCAACACTAGCCATTAATTTAGTATCGGTCAATTTTAACTCAGTATCCGATTGGATCATTGGCCATAATTGTTTCGATGTGTGGCTAATATGAGAACTGGCTGTACTAAATTGTGATGCCCATGGCAGAGATTTTTCTTTATATCAAGAATCAAATTTGCAAAGCGGCCTGTAGCCTGGTCTGCCTTTTTTAAAGTGTTAACTGAAACAGGCTTGTAGTGTGAAATGTCTCCCTTCCCCATACATGTTTAAATGTAAGTGTTGCAAATACTATCATGATGTAGTATGTGTGTCAATGTTTTTTGGGTCTTTCATTACCTTCAGCCGCAGGCCTCCCTGGGAACATGCAGCGCAGTGTGATCCCAAGAAATCCGATGCTGGGCCAGGGGAGGAGTGATGGGAATGGAGTTGTTCAGGGGAGAACATTGGGGGAAGAGATGAGGGTTGAGGGGAGGATTGATTGGAAGAAGGCTGAGGGGAGGGAGGGGAGGAAGAAGGCTGAAGGGAGGGAGGGGAGGGGAGGAAGAAGGCTGAGGGGAGGGAGGGGAGGAATGATTGAAGAAGGCTGAGGGGAGGCACAGGAGGAATGGTTGGAAGAAGACTGAGGAGGGGAGGGGAGGAATGGTTGGAAGAAGGCTGAGGGGAGGGGAGGAATGGTTGGAAGAAGGCAGAGGGGGGGAGGAATGGTTGGAAGAAGGCAGAGGGGGGGAGGGGAGGAATGGTTGGAAGAAGGTTGAGGGGAGGGAGGGGAGGAATGGTTGGAAGAAGGCTGAGGGGAGGTGGGTATATGGGGTGAGGGTGGTGGGAAAGCACGTCGTCTTCTACTCAGCCTTTGTTGTCGTTGTTGTCCTATGAGATAAATGCATTTATATATATATATATATATATATATATATATATACACTGCTCAAAAAAATAAAGGGAAGACTAAAATAACACATCCTAGACCTGAATGAATGAAATATTCTTATTAAATACTTTGTTCTTTACATAGTTGAATGTGCTGACACCAAAATCACACAAAAATTGTGATTGGAAATCAAATTTATTAGGCTTGCCTGCCACTTTAGCCTGCATTTTAAGCATGCCATCTGAAGCATGGAGTTAGAACCGGAGCTGAGTTGTAATACCATCTTTTATCTCTTTCCAGGTAAATTAATGCCATCTTTCCATATCTGATGCCTTTCACTGAAAGAATAGTCTGTTTTGAAAGTTTGTTTTCCAACTGTGATGCTGCATCTTCCCCCACCATTAATTAGCTTATTGAACAAACTGCTCAAACATTCCCTCCAACTGTACCAGCTGACCTAGCCTCTCCTGCAAAAGGGAACTAATTTTAAAGCCTGCACACACAGGCTTGCCTGCCACTTTAGCCTGCATTTTAAGCATGCCATCTGAAGCATGGAGATAGAACCGGAGTTCGAACTGGATTTGGACTATTGACTACTTTCTAACCAAAATTTAAACAATCTCACAAACACACAGGAATGCTGCCACTCCACCTTCATTTACACTCCCCTATGACTGAGTTGGGCTGCTGTCTCATGCTGCAGCCAAATCGAACTCCACAAACTGCTGGATGCGACAAACCCACACACGCAAGCGAAGTATACGCTGTGGCTTTATGCAGATCACTGTCATTTTTTAATTTCTGATTAAGTTTAGCATGGTTTTAACTTAAAATGTGGTCACCATTTATTCTTTTTATTTTTTCTCCACCTGGATGTTATACTTCCGCTACTTGCAAATCCTGCCAGATGTAACCTATGCAGTGCGCCCCAGATGGCTGCCTCGGATGGTTCATTCTTGGCAGGATGAACAAACACGTGGATGTATTCATTCAGTGCATTTAATATTTCAAATGTTTCAGTCACCCGGAAATCTCATGCCCGAACTGCAGCACTGTTTGCTGTATTTACTATTCCCTATTTTGTAAAATGTACTTCCACCCTACTGTATGATATACTGGTGTGCTATACCTCCACTGTATGATATACTGGTGTGCTATACCTCCACTGTATGCTATACTGGTGTGCTATACATCCACTGAAGTGCATCCTCCATGGGCAGGATGTACTTCATGTGGATCTATTCACACAGGGTATATCATACTGCTACACATGTGTCAGTTTTCCCATATATGCCTTGGCTCCTTGTATGGTTTATCACCCACAGTGCAACCTTCGTAGTGCGCCCACCATGGCTGCCTCAACTGGTACACTCATGGATGGGATGAAAAATACATGGACCTGACTATTATGCTGGGACCCTACTCCTAGCATCAGGACACTGCAACCACCCATTTTGTGTCATCTCTTCTAGGCGTAACCTATTCCACCCAGGGTAATCCTACGTAGTGCGCCCAAGACGGCTGCCTCATTTGGTACCTTTGTGGGTGGAATATATAACCCATGGAAGTTATTTCCCAAAATGTCTGCACCAACCCCGCAATATGCTTATTGTACTCTCTAGGTTTCGGTTGATTTTAATTATCTCGGTGTGGTTTACTATTTTTTGGCAACACCAAATCCTTGTACAATGTACCATGTTTTCTGATGTCTGTAAAGCGACTTTGAATCCTATGGGAGAAAAGCGCTATATAAATAAAATTATTATTATAATTATTAACCCATGGAGGTCTGATTTTGGAGCCACACTCAAAATTAAAGTGGAAAAACACACTACAGGCTGCTCCAACTTTGATGTAATGTCCTTAAAACAAGTCAAACTGAGGCTCAGTAGTGTGTGTGGCCTCCACGTGCCTGTATGACCTCCCTACAATGCCTGGGCATGCTCCTGATGAGGTGGCGGATGGACTCCTGAGGGATCTCCTCCCAGACCTGGACTAAAGCATCTGCCAACTCCTGGACAGTCTGTGGTGCAACGTGGCATTGGTGGATGGAGCGAGACATGACATCCCAGATGTGCTCAATTGGATTCAGATCTGGGGAACGGCGCGGGCCAGTCCATAGCATCAATGCCTTCGTCTTGCAGGAACTGCTCACACACTCGAGCTACATGAGGTCTAGCATTGTCTTGCATTAGGAGGAACCCAGGGCCAACTGCACCAGCATATGGTCTCACAAGGGGTCTGAGGATCTCATCTCGGTACCTAATGGCAGTCAGGCTACCTCTAGCGAGCACATGGAGGGCTGTGCGGCCCCCCAAAGAAATGCCGACCCACAACATTACTGACCCACTGCCAAACTGGTCATGCTGGAGGATGTTGCAGGCAGCAGAACATTCTCCTTGACGTCTCCAGACTCTGTCACGTGCTCAGTGTGAACCTGCTTTCATCTGTGAAGAGCACAGGGCTCCAGTGGCGAATTTGCCAATCTTGGTGTTCTCTGGCAAATGCCAAATGTCCTGCACGGTGTTGGGCTGTAAGCACAACCCCCCCCTGTGGATGTCGGGCCCTCATACCACCCTCATGGAGTCTGTTTCTGACTATTTGAGCAGACACATGCACATTTGTGGCCTGCTGGAGGTCATTTTGCAGTGCTCCTCCTGTTCCTCCTTGCACAAAGGCGGAGATAGCGGTCCTGCTGCAGGGTTGTTGCCCTCCTACGGCCTCCTCCACGTCTCCTGATGTACTGGCCTGTCTCTTGGTAGCGTCTCCATGCTCTGGACACTACGCTGATAGACACAGCTCCCATTGATGTGTCATCCTGGATGAGTTGCACTACCTGAGCCACTTGTGTGGGTTGTAGACTCCGTCTCATGCTACCACTAGAGTGAAAGCACCGCCAGCATTCAAAAGTGACCAAAATATCAGCCAAAAAGCATAGGAACTGAGAAGTGGTCTGTGGTCACCACCTGCAGAACCAATCCTTTATTGGGGGGGTCTTGCTAATTGCCTATAATTTCCACCTGTTCATTCAACATTCAATGTTGCTTCCTAAGTGGACAGTTTGATTTCACAGAAGTTGGAATGACTTGTAGTTACATTGTGTTGTTTAAGTGTTCCCTGTATTTTTTTGAGCAGTGTATGTGTGTGTATATATATATATATATATATATATATAAAGAGAGAGAGATTGATTTTGGGACAAATAACAATATATTAAAATATATATATCTCTATATGTACATGAAGAATGCACTAACACACACACACACACCTAATATCACATTACAATAAGATTCAGCTAAAAAGAAAATGGCAGCAGACCAAAATTTAATTTAAAAAAACAAAAAACTCAGCAACCTCATGAACGCCAATGAGCTACACTTATTCATATATGTGCATATATCCACACCAACAAGCATACAAACTTACTTCGCGTATTAATGGCCCGCAAGTGGGCCAGGAAGTCCGGGGTCCGCCACCGGAGTTCGGACCGTCGCCTCTCCAGCTGGACACTGGTGCGGCAGCATCCTATGCGGTGTAGCCTTCGCCGCACCTCCACGTATACCCGCACCTTTTGGGCATTGCTAATAAATGGGGCTCAGGTGCTGGTCTATGACCTGGGCCAAGATCTGCAGCTCCCTGTGAGTGAAACTTGAGGCTCCCATGATGGCAATGACAAATATTACAGTGTGCATACTCTATATGAACTACGGTGATAACTGATTGGCTGTTCCCCTAAAAATGGCTGCTTAGTATAGGACAGTAGTTATTGTTTTATTCTATTGTCACAAAACTCCATAAGTAATTATGATCACAACACAGCAGGTGTCTTACCTAGTGCCTGAGCAGGTGTACGCATGTGCGGCATTCTGGAGACCCCACCACATCGAATATCCTAGTGAAAGTTGGTTTAACTTGGAAGGATGGTTTTATAGGAGTGTGTTAATTTCGGGTGTACGCATGTTGATTGCGTATGTAAGGCGCATAGTTATACCCGCGTACGTACATGCCTATAAATAGCCTCACTTGGTTTTTGGAGTTTTGCAGTCATGGAGGTAGAGTCCTGCTCTTTGGATGACTGCTATACTGATATACACGATTTTTTGGTCGAAGTTGGAATGGGAGGTTGAAAGCGTGCTTGTGCCAACACCAGATGTTCCTCCTCCAAATACATCACCTCCAAATGTGTCTGCCCCAAGGGAAGATGATGATTCTTCATCATCAGATGGCAAGATACAAGAACAAAGTATTCATTATATGGTAACTCGTGGGTCTTCAACCTTTAAAGCAGTGTGGGCCGCATTAAAAAATTCAACGAAGCCGAGGGTCACTAAGCTATAATGCGGTATTTAAACTCTGCCCCCTCCTCACAAAATTATGATCCACAACTGCCCCCCTCTGCAGTGCCCTCAGTAGTGGTCCCCCCTATGCAGGGGCCCCAGTAGTGGTTCCCATTATGCAGTGCCCGCAGTAGTAGTAGTCCCCCTGCTGTGTCCCCGTAGTAGTCCCCCTTATGCAGTGCCCCTTATATAATGCCCCCAAAAGTAGTCCTCCCCCCCCTATGCAGTGCCCCCAGTAGGTCCTCTTTATGCAGGCCCCCAGTAGTGGTCCTCATTATGCAGGCCCGGCCCCCAGTAGTGCCTCTTATACAGTGCCCCCAGTAGTGGTCCCCCTTATGCAGGCCCCCAGTAGTGATGCCCCCTATGCAGTGCTTCTTATACAGTGCCCCCTGTACTGGTCCTCACTATTCAGTGCCCCCAGTAGTGGTCCCCCTATGCAGTGCCCCTTATATAGTGCCTCCAGTAGTAGTCCTCCCTTTTCAGTGCCCCCGGTTGTGCCCTTTATATAGTGCCCCCAGTAGTGGTCCCCCTATGCAGTGCCCCAGTAGTAGTTCCCCCTCCCCCCCAGTAATGCCCCAAGTAGCAGTCCTCCCCCCCCCCGATGCAGTACCCCCAGTAGTGGTCACCCCAGCAGTGCAGACAAAGACCCACACATACAAAAAGGAAATAAAAACACTTAACTGAATCCCCGCTCCTGCTCCCGCCGCCATCCACTCCTCCGTCCTCCCGGGCCTACCTGCTCTGAATTACGGGAGAGACGTCATGGAGTCTCTCCCATCACCCATTGCGGGAGCCAGAAGATGGAGCTCATGAGTGAGCTCTAGCCCAGCTCCTGCAGTGGGTGCAGCAGCCAGTGAGAGTCTGCTGACTCTCAATGGCTGGCTGTCGAAACAAACACACTGCTGCCGGCGCCAGCAGCGGTGTGTTTGTTTCTGTGTGTAGTGCAAACTGCACTTACTGAGGTCTGCACTACAGTAACCATCGGCGGGCCATGGGGAATGGCTACACGGGTCACGGGTTTCAGACCCCTGTGGTAACTGATATATTCATCCAAGAGGCACTTACCATATTACATAGCGGGCAGGAAATTCCAGTTCTAGCTCGTGGAAAGGTCTGGCCTAAAATTTGCAAGAAAATCAATCAGAAGCACTCCACTAATTATGAAGTAACCTACCTTAGGAAAAGGTAATATTTGTTTAAATTTCTTATTCCTTTCAAAATAAAAAAAAAACCCTTTTAGTATTAAAAGTTAAATATTACAAAAGAAGCATATGTGTTATTCCCAATGTTATATATAGAAGTTTTGACATACCAAGGTGTTGTGTATAATTTTGCACTCAAATTAAATTCTTGTTAGATGGAGCGACCTTTGCAGCTGGCTTCGGAGAAAGTTAATTTCCTGGATCAAACATGAAAATGGGACAGGGGGTTCCCTCCCTGAGAACTTGGCATTAACCCAACATGATATCCAACAGTTGGGGTCCATTGAACGGAGGTTGTTGGCAGATGCTGACATATTACATCTGTTGCCTGCCAAGGCTGCCCCACATGCTGTGTCTGGTAAATATTTGCATACACCTGTCTCTTTATGTGTCAAGTCCAACAACTAATTTTCTTTTTTTTTTCCTTTAAAGGACCTGTCGAGGATGAAAGGCTGAAGTCGGATGATTCGGGGGGGGGGGGGAGGGGAGGGGAGGGGGGCACAACCTCCATCTTCTGTGTCATCCGCATCCACCACTGCAACCCTTGGCAAAGTCATTGATGGCCTTAGGGTGGCAGTGGAACGACAAACTGCAGCCATTGAGGCCTTGCATCATACAGTCCACACCAGCATGGGAGAGCAAGCCTCCGTTCTGAGGACAATCATCCAAGATCTCAGGGAGATCAAAGAATGACTTCCTGGCCCAAGAGAGTGTTTGAGTGAGGTGTACCAATGCGCTGCTCTGGCAGGAACTAGCTATGAGCAGGGTACACAACCACCCAGATCCGGAAAATTACATCTCCGGAGTCGGCGGCAAAGCGTCATTGCCCTGATTGATTTTCTTTGCAAATTTTGAATCAGATCTTTCCACGAGCTTTTGGAACTTTTGCCTAATATGAGATATGGTTAGTGCCTCTGTAAACCATATAACGAATACTTTGAACTTGCATCTTGCCATCATATGTGGCAGACATATTTGGAGGTGATTTTGTTTTATTTTTTTTGAGGTGAAGTAGGGACATTTGGTGATGGCACAAAAGTCACATCCCACATCTGCAAGTGTGTACACCTTCCAAATTCGACCAGAAAATCGTGTATCTATATATATATGGTGCATCTACTAAAGGGGATCTGTCCACTACCGCTGGTGAATCAGCCAGAACACCATCACTGTTTTCAACGATGGGTAAAAAAACAAAAAGCTGAAAGAGTCGGAAGGATAAATTTTTTCACCTGGTAAAAGAGAAAGAATCATTCTATGATTCAAGAGTGATACAGAGATCTTATATAAGCTACTGGATGAGCACTTCATGGTACGCATACTGAATACATATGGTGTGTGCACTTTTTGGTAAACGTAATACGCTATGAGGCGCTTGTCTTTCACCTTTTGTTTTCCATAATTCTTTGGGAACCATACAACGAGGATCCACTTGGGAAGACTTAAGCTGCCACTGGGATATCAGGACCATAGCAGAACATTATACCGAACTGTCTAAATTATAGCAGAAACATCTAATAGGTTAAACGCTGTGACTAGTACTTTTTGCATATATATATATATATATATATATATATATATATTCCAAAAATCACTTTTTTTGTTACAGTATTATTTTCTGATTTTTTAAATTTTATTCAAAATCCCATAATTTACGGTCATTCTGCATGTTATTAACTTAAATAAATGTTTTTCAACGTTTAAAACAAAGGGCCTGATTCAGAGCCGTTCGCTATTTGCGGTCGTTCGTTTAAAAACAAGGGGTGGCTATTCAAATGAACCGTACGCACATTGCAGTCTGTTCACACCTCTAAGTCTGAACGAGCGAGCAAAACATACGCTCGTTTATTTGTTAAAAACGCCCCCTGGCCGCTCGCACCATACGTCATGTCCGCTATTTATTAGATTAATCGAGTACATCGACCAGTGTATGAACTGCTCGCTATTCTTGTGGTTGGTGTTTGCTACCACAAATTTGCGAGCAGTTCTGGCTCTAAAATAACCAAGTGACGTGGTCACTGACGCTGCTGTTTTAAATATACACACCCATAAAACGCCCGTTTTGACCTTTAAGCACGCCTGCGTTCGGATCTCCACTCCCCATTTTCAAGCACCTTCCCCTGTTACCACCCACATACGCCTCATTCTGTCACTCAAAATAGCAGGCACTCGCTATATAGCGTACAAACGATTTTCGGCCGCACTGACTGGTTCGCGCATGCGTACTAAAAACCGTACGCATGCGCAGATGTGCAAACATCGCTCGGAACGAGCGTACTGCCGCTAACGAGCGGCTCTGAATGAGGGCCAAAGTCTGTGAGTTTTCATTTGAATTGCATTAAAAAACTATTTTGCAAAAATAAAAAATTATGAAGAGGGGCACTACAGCTGCTGTGGAACTACAATTGCAAGCATGGGCTTCCACAGTACTGCTATTAAGGCATGTAATTACTGTGGAATGGCATGCTGGGATGTGCAGTTCCACAGCAGCATGAGGGGAGCACAATAAAAAAAATAAAAAATTTGTGAGACAACTATTCTTGAGTTTTCTATTTTACACTTGAATTACACAATTTGTAATGTTTTTTTTATAAAAGGAACATGCTGTAAATTGTTGGGGCACTAATTATTTGTTACCTGTAAACACATTACATTTTAAAACAATACAAATACAGCACTATGTAATCATTCAATGCAATGGGCAGCACCTGCTACTTTATTGTGTGTGTATGCATCGACAACCATCGATACCATACGCACACTAGTGGTTGACATGACCCTGCCGCAGGAATTGAGATATTCCTGCACGCAGGGAGATGGCTGGCTGCTTGCGGCACAGCAGTGGTTAATTTATGCATGCCCCTGAAACGCAGTTGAAACGCACTGGCACGCCTGCGTTCTCCCAACCACTCCCCCGTCACCTCCCACAAATGGCACCTCTTGTCCATCACCCTGGTTTGGGTCTGCGTGCTTTTTGCTTACGCAGTTCCCATCGCTGTTAAAGGTTCGCGCACACGCAGTGCGATGCATGTGCAGCGAGAACATCGGACGAGTGCGTGCGTTCTCTCACTTGTGTTGCTTGCTGAATCAGGCCCTGAGTCTCTAGATGAGACTGGAAGGCGCTGTATAGGCTGCTCAATGTCTCCACAGTGGTGTTCCTACACTGGTGGGCTACCCCCAATTCCCCAGTTAACTGGCTATTTTAGCAGATGATACACAACAAAGTACAAAGGATGGACAAGCAGGCTCCTTTGGATAAAGCTGTGGTGCACTGCCTGCTGTCACTGCTTTGCTCCCTTTCCTTACACTGGGCTGACTCTCCTTTCAGGCTAACGTGTGGG
The DNA here is from genome assembly GCA_031769625.1 of Taudactylus pleione. Taxonomy (NCBI): domain Eukaryota; kingdom Metazoa; phylum Chordata; class Amphibia; order Anura; family Myobatrachidae; genus Taudactylus; species Taudactylus pleione. The sequence continues at coordinate 2,837,165 of JAUIMM010000289.1, read as the reverse complement.
GGAGGGAGAGTGGTTCTCTCGAACTGGCTTACTGGCTGGTGATGGCTGGATGTGGTAATAATTCTCTCTGGCTGCTTGTTGCTGTGGCTGCTAGATCTGTGTCACTGTCCCGGCTGTTCTCCCCTGCTGCTACAGTAACCTGTGATCTACTCCCAGGTGGTGGCAGTTCTACCGATAACTTAATGTTCTCCCTCAGAGCTTCCTCCACTGTCGCTCTCTAGGTCCCCAGTACAGCATCTCCTGCAGCTTCCTCGTCCATCAGCGCTGTCTTTTTTTTTTTTTTGGCTCCCCAACACCACAGAGTCTCCTCAGAGTCCTGTGTCTTCTCTCCTCCCACTCTGTTGGCTTTCGGCCCTCAGACCACCGGGTAGCAGCCAATTACAGGACTCCTCTCATCGCGCTCCTCTGGGTCCTGCTGGCTCCTGTGTTTTCCCCACTCATGTCATTAAGTAATGGGGGAATTGTTAACACCTGCGGCTCCATGTAAACACAGGGTCACCTCAGCCCACTAATAAAGGGAAAGTCCAGGGATGGCCAGATTGCCACAGAGTTCTAGTGGGGCACCACATTTTCACTTACTGCAATGCTATTTTGGGCACTAATATCGCTCCCAGATTGGATTGAGTATGTGATTATTAATAAATGGACCTTTATAACACACTGCTGGCAACCCATGGATGTGCAGTTTAATTTCCACAACGCCAGGGACTTGTACTTTGTACAGTAAAGGTAAGTATACACTTGGCGATATTACTGAGCGATTGCACGATTACGACATCGTAATCGTGCAATTGCTCAGTAATGTGCACAAATCGTGCACTATAATGTCGGAAACGATCAGCGATGCGCGCTCCCGCTGGTCGTTTCTGTCATCTATCATCGCCTGAACATGCAGCACAATCTGCCGATAACGACAGATTGGCCATGTTCAGGAATGATAGAGGGTACCTACACTGAACAACAACGTTCAGTGTAGGCACTACAGGGGATCAGGAATGACTGTACGATTACAATGTCGTAATTGTACTGTCTTTCCTAATCGCCTAGTGTGTACGCACCTTAAGTCTTCCTTCTTCTCAGTCTGCAGACAATTTTATTAAAAATATGCGACCCACATCGCTTAGCCAACTTCTGTTAGTGGTACACAATGGTGGGATACATCCGGACAGCCAGTTTTTATTGAGTATAATTGCTCTGTGCATGCATGAAATAGCGGTCACATGTGTCTGCCATTTACTAATACTTGCATCTGGAGACGAGACATGGGGGAGGGAAGGGGCGGACTAACATAAGTCGAACAGTAAGAGCATGTTCACACAATTACAAATGGATACAGACAAGCACAGACACATTTGAACACGTGAAAGCCGTATTAAAGTGGTTGAGGGCACAATGATAAAGATGGTTGCCAGCACTAGCGAATGGTGGCTGATTGCATAATATGTAGTGGTTGATTCTTTTTTTGGTGCTTGTGGATATGTGTGTGTGTTTTAGCAATTTTATGATAGTTTTGTTGTTGTACATGAACTGGAGAATTGTTCCTGCTGTAGTAGAGAGGCTAATAGCGAATCAATATTTTTGAAGCAACAAAAATTGTTACAAACATGGGATTTAAGTGTATCAGTCTTATGCCTGAAGTAGACTGGGGAGCATATGCTGCTCATTTTGTTCTTCATGTAATTTGTTGCATCTGTGCATTTGCACGCAAATGTAGCTTTTTTAGTGAATACATTCTGCACCTTCAATTTGGGTTCCATTGCCTCCAGCAAGTGTGTATTAATATTTATTCCTAAAGATCTCCTGAAGCTGAACAAAATTGATGTGGGAAGGGTTGTTCATACAGTATGTGTAGGTGTGATTTATAAGACCCCTAAAATCCATTTATTCTAGAAGCATAAAGGGACATTTGTTAACTCAATAAAGAATGTTACACCAGTATAGCTAAACAGTTATGTACAGTATTCAAAGCAAGGATGCTTTAAGACATTTATGAGCCATGGGCAAAAATCATACAAGAGGGCCCCCAATCCACATTTCAGAACACCAGGGGAAACTCATCCATATCTCAAAAGTAGAAGGTCAAATTTTCTTGTTAGCAAAATACATCTTCACTGGTACATATTGATTTGCAAGGGTTTACTTTTTTTTATTTTTTCATCTGAGTTGCAAAATCGGAGATCTAGTAGGATTCAGCATACTGTAGTTTAAGAGCTTGAGCTGGGTTTATCCTTCAGCTTGGATTTGGGGCCTATTTATTAAACAAATGCTTCCTGAAATTATGACAATTTTATTTTAAGCATCATGTCTATTTAACAAAATCTTAGGTTTTTGGAAATTGGCCCTAATAGCTAACACTGTGCATGTTTAATTGCATAATTAAATATGGGTTGTCTCCCATATCCAAAATGCTTGGGACCAGGGGTATTTTGGATATTGGAATATTCCGTATTTTGGAATATTTGCATAAAATAATGCAATATCTTGGGAATGGGACACAAATCTAAACACAGAATGATTTTATGTTTTATATACACCTTATACACATAGCCTGAAGGTCATTTTATACTATATTTTTAATAATTTTGTGCATCAAAAAAAGTTTGTGTACATACATGAAATTAATTTATGTTTCATATATACCATAAACACACAGCCTGAAGGTTATTTTATACTATATTTTTAATAATTTGTGCTTTAAACAAAGTTTGTGTACATTGAACCATCAGAAAGCAAAGGTTTCACTTTCTCAGTCATGCTAAAAATATTCCGTATTTCGGAATATTTGGAGATGGGAGACTCTACCTGTAGTAACTTAATGTGCTTGCTGAATATGTCAAAATGATTTGCTGTCGCTTTACCTGGTAAAACATGCACACTGTAAAATGTACTATTATGTTGCAGTAGCACTGTGTATGAAGTTAGCTGACATACTGTAGCTTGTCTGAACACTTATTTATTTAGTATGTTTATTTTTCTTTCTTTATGTCTCAGACATCCATTCGTCACATGCTGCTGTCAGTGAATCCTTTTAAACCTCTGAATATTTACAGCTTAGATATGGCTAAGATTTATCAGGATACCAAAAGTGTGGAGAGACCACCGTGAGTATGAATGTCCTCAATGTGAAATATTCATGACACTGTAGACGTGTGTTCCCATCATTTTGTACATCAGAGCCTGCCACATAATAGTCTGTTAATACTAGACCCACAGCATCACTACATGCAAACAAAATAGCTTCATAACCACATATCTCAAGTATTTATGCTCTAGAAGAAGTTCTGTGTTTACAGTATGATGTAGTTTAACAATAAAAGTAATAATATAGGGGTTTATGTATCAATAATTGCAATGGTGCCGCAATGAACACGTTTATTAGTGTTTTTTATTTATCTTATCGATATATGAAACCGGTCTAGAATTGAAAGCACTTGCAAGAAGATGCTGTCCCTTCTAAGAACAGACAGCGTGTCCCATTATCCAACATCCTCAACCTTCTCCTCTATTTATGAAGCTGAGAAAAGCCCTTTCTACTGCATTTTCACAAGAGAATGCTTTTCTCAGTTGTTCTCAAGTTATCAAATTATTTATCACCGCTTACCTCTGTCCTCATACATCTGTTAGTTAGCACTTGATATTGGTTAATACTAGACCCTCTAGTCAGCCTGGACTGATTTCAGCTATTACAGGAAGACCATGTGCATTGCTGTATAAGCATAAAAGTAATGAACTTTTCCTCAGTCATATTTTTGCAGTGGTAGAGGAAGTATATACTCTCTCCAAGAACTCTGAGTACCCACCGAACATCCTCCTCAGGTAAGAACATCTCTGTGCGTTGGAGTTATTCTGTTGTTACACACTGCCTACTTATTAGTTGGACACATTGTTGTTATGATCTTTCTCTCCCTGGGCAGGATGTACTATCATCAATTATGCGGTCAAACCCCTGAAAATTCAGTTTTTGGGGGGTTTGACCACATTTCTTATATGCACAAGCTTTGGAAAGCAAAGCTTTCCGCAACTTGGACCCAGTGGGCAACACCATCTTCAGATGGCATTCCCCAATAGAAGCCTATTGGCTTCATTCACAAAGTGCTCTGAGAGGGATGCAATTGGATCCCTCCCAGCACCCCCTCCGCAGATTGCGCGTCATACGACGCATGCGCAGAGGGTCTTCTGGGTCATAAATCCGAAAATTCTTCTATCACAAAGGACAGCTGTTATTGGAGAGCTGTCCTTTGCGACTTTACTCACAAATCTTTCTGCATACGCAGGCATGCAGTGAGTGCTGGCATGCATTGTATGCAAAATGCAATGTTTGATACATCTACCCTAGTGTTGCATGCTTCCTAGCTGTCCATGCACATGTTCAGTTTCTTTTTTCTTTATTCTCTTCACTAAACTTTGTTAGGGATGGATGAATGCACTGGAAAATAGAATGTCATCAGACGCTACCAGGGAGCAACTGGCCTTCATCTCCCATATTCGGGAGGCGGCCCCTTATTTGGTAGAAGCTGCATTGGATACTGAACTCCTTGGTTCTAAAGCTTCAGTGACCTCAGTAGTCACCTTTGGCTATGTTCCTGGACACCGGGCTTGGAATCTAAGAAAGCCCTCGAATCCTTGCCTTTCTCTGGCAATGCACTGTTTGGTGCAGAATTGGACAAGATGGTGGCTACTTTGGCAGCCTCAAAATCTGCTCTTTTGCCGTCAGCAGCTTCTCCTAAGTCTAATAGGTCTTCCTTTCGGGCCTTTCATCCCCAAGGTAAGGCCAAAGGACAGTCCTTTCCAAGGCAGCCTGCTTCAGACAAGACCAACAAGTCTAGATCTAAACAGCCTTGGGCGACCAGACATCCAGCTCCTAAGTCTGACAACAAACCCTCCGCCTGATGGGGCGGGCCTCCTCCTGAAGGAACCCAGGGTGGGAGGCCGACTTCTGCGGTTCGCCGGTTCATGGCATCAGACAACCACAGATGCCTTGGTCAGAGAAGTGGTCTCTTGTGGATACGCTCTCACTTTCTGGAGATGTCCTCCCCAGCAATTTTTTTGTACAGGTCTTCCATCAAACCCCATCAAGGCCTAGGCCTTCGAGGAAGCCATTCACTCTCTGCTGAGTTCAAGTGTGGTAATACCTGTTCCTTCGGATCTTCGAGGAACTGGTTTATATTCCACTCTCTTATTGATTCAGAAGCCAAATGGGTCTCATTGGCCTATTCTTAATCTCAAACCCCTCAACAAGTTCCACATGGAAACTCTAAGGGCTATTGTTCTGGCAATGGAACCTGAGGATTTTATGATTTCCCTGGAAATACAGGAGGCGTACCTGCATGTGCCTATTACGCCATCCCACCAATGATTTATATGGTTTGCTGTCCTGCAGCAACATTACCAAATTTGGGCACTGCCTTTTTGGTCTGTCAATGGCCCCTCGGGTCTTTACCAAAATAATGGCAGTCATGATATCCTACCTGAGGCATCAGGGAGTAAGAATCCTGCCATACATAGGCGACCTCTTAATTTTGGCACAGTCACAGGCTGTTTTACAATGCCAGCTCCAACTGACCATTGCCTTTCTGCAAACAAACGGCTGGATCATCAATTGGAAAAAGTCCTCCCTCTTTCCAACACAGAGGATGTTACATCTGGGTGCACTCCTAGATTCTCAGGTACAAGGCATCTTTCTGCCAGCAGACAAGATTTCAGTACTGCAATTGCATGTGCGCAAATTGCTCTGCAATCAAAGAGTATCCATTCACTCAGCAATGCAGGTCCTGGGGTCCATGGTATCCACCTTTGATATGGTGGAATATGCACAGTTCCACTCCAAGCCCCTTCAACGATTGATTCTTTCACTGTGGAATGGACAGTATCATCTGATCTGGTCCCAGACTATCCTCCTGTCTCCGGAAGTTCAGCTTTCCCTATCATGGTGGCTGCAGATGTCCCATCTGGACGAGGTTCACCCCTTCTGGATTCCAAATTAGGAGCTATGGATGCCAGCCTTCGTGGATGGGTGCGGTGACAGGTCATCAGACTTTTCAGGGAAGATGGACAACTCAGGAAAGTCACCTGCCTATAAATAGCTCCAAGGCAGGCCGGTCCAAATCCAGTTCAACAATGCAACCACAGTTGCCTACCTCAATCATCAGGGAGGCACGCAAAGTCAGGCAGCCATGCGGGAGACCTCAACTGGGAAGCGGACTTCCTAAGCCATCAGGATGTACATGCAGGGGACTGGGATCTTCACCCAGATGTCTTTCAACTCCTGGTGAACAAATGAGGCCTACCAGATGTAGACCTCTTGGCCTCACATCACAACCACAAGGTCCCCAGGTATGGGTCCAGGACCAGAGACCCCAAAGCAGCTTTTGTGGATGTTTTGGCAGTGTGATGGAATTTCATTCTTGCATACCTTTTTCCTCCGATTTCCCTCCTCCCAAGGGTTCTCTGGAAATTCAAGCAAGAAGGTGGCACGGTGATACTGATAATTCCAGGCGCCACTGGTTCACCAATCTACAAAGTCTTTCCATAGACACTCCTTTTCCACTTCCTATTAGCAGAGGGTCCTTGTCTGCACTCGGACTTCCCTCGTCTGTATTTGATGGTGTGGCTTTTGAGTTATCCCTCTTAAAAGCCAAAGGATTCTCTAGCTCTGTGGTCAGGATGATGCTCGGGGTGAGGAAGCCTTCCTCAGCCCGCATTTGTCACAGAGCTTTAGCATTTATTTTTAAGGGTGCTCTCCCAGATGTTGTGACCTTTTATAGTTTTAGGGTTTTCTGGGTGCTTGCTTTTTATTTTTATTTCTTATCTAGGACAGAGCCGTCTTCAGTACCTGCATAGTTACCTTCCATAAGTGGTATCCCAGGGTTTTCATTTTGATTGAAGAGTGTGTGGTTCTGGTTTGTTGGATCTTCGTGTACAGTTTGCGGTGACGCTTTTCCTAGACAATTGTGCAGGGCGACCACGTGGGCTTCCGTCCACACCTTCCTTAGGTTTTTTTGCCTTTGAGACTATTGCCTCTCAGGATGCTTCCTTTGGGCACAGGATTTTCCTTTCTGCTCAGGAGCATCCCCACCCTTAGGGGAAACTGCTTTAGGACGTCCCCATGGTAATCCCTATGGACCCTGAAGAAGAAATTAAGAGTTATGGTAAGAACTTACCCTTGTTAACTCTATTTTTTCGAAGTCCATAGGGTCCACAGGGCACCCACTCTGACGCACCTGGCTTCATTGGGTATTTTTCTCTCGGTCACTGATTCCCTCATCTTTTGTGAGAGTGTTTCTTGAGAGTAATGTTCTTCCTTTTCTTCTCTCCTACTCCTGCCTTGGGCTTGCTTACAAAAGTGGCTGCCTGTGGCTGGGGTTGGGGTATATGTGGAAGAGGGCCGGTGTATCCTGGGAGCTAAAGCTTTAACTGTTTGTGTACGGCTCACTCCAACCAACTACACCACATGATAATCCCTATGGACTTTGAAGAATTAGAGTTAACAGGAGTGAGTTCTTACCATAACTATTAATATATCTCCATCACACAGCCACTTTCCAGCAGCTGGGGCATTAATCTGCTCAACCCAATATACCAGTTGTTTTAAATATTTGAAGATCTGGGTATCTTGCACCACTTCTGACTATATAAAACATTAATGTTAATCCTATTACTGAGGGGTTAAACTTAAATCACATTCATAAAAAAATGACCGCTCACATACATTGATTGTGTAAACTTGTATAAAATGATCCGGCAGCCCAAACACCTTTTGTTTTCCAGCATTTCCCGGTGTATATTCTCAATTGCACATTTCAAATGATCAGTAGAATTGTTTCTTCTTTTGTTTGGGTTGATGAATCAAATTGGATATATTATATGGACTGAAAGGCTTGAAGGGTTTGGCTTATCCTAATTTATGAACATACTACTTGGCAGCACTATTGTCACAATTGATTGAATGGATGTCAAATGCTGACTGGGTACTCTGGGTGAGCAAACGGAATTCTCTACGACCCCTATATAGATTTTCCTTGCAGGTAAGAGGACAAGGAAGCTTGCCCCTATTCTCAAACATTGCTTTTAAAAAAACATAAAACAGTAAAAAATGCCTGATACAAGAATGGGTAAACTTTATGTAACACTAGCCGAAGTACCCGGGTTTAAATCTTCAAGTTATTAAGTTTTATTATATGATGTGGTCTGAATCCATCCAGTGAAAGGCCCAGAAAAGGCTTCCTGGATCAAAGTTCTGCCCAGCGCAATCTGCCGTGAGGTCTGATCGGGACCCCAACCACTCCATTAGGTATCCCGGGATCCAATGTTACCACTCTGTGAAGTTTTCATCCAAATCCATCCAGTGGAATGCTCAGAACAGGCTCCCCTGGTCAAAGTTCTGCCCAGCGTACACCAATGGGAGGTCCGACCATCCTTAAACCTGGCCAGGATCCCACTGGACCACCTCACGTTGGTTTCATAACAATCGGTGCAGGGGTGTCTGAATGCATAACCAGACAGACAAACAAACAGACCAATGAATTTTATGTATAATATTATAGCTAGGGGTATAACCAGTGTCACACTGGGGCATAAAGGGTTTACTGGGGGAATGCAGTAGTAGGGACCAATGCTTAAGGGATGTGGTCATCCACCAGAGAGGCTTGCCTAACCATTAGGCGATTATTGGTGTAGTTTCTATAAAATAAAACCAAGTACCGATGTTTTTCAGTGGCCTTGCTCCAGATGGTAACTGACTTTTCCAATAGAGTAACAGTGTACAATTCAGTGCACAGTATGGAACAAAACACCTAGGGGAGGAGAATGGAGCCCTCAGGCAGTGGGGCCCGCCACGGATTTCCCCTGTACCCCTTTAGGCCAGTCCGATCCTGGGCATAATTGCAAATGCGTTGTTGATTCTATGAAAGTAAAACGCACCTAGAGACAGATGGTATTTGTTGTCTTCTTGTACTACAGGTTATTTGCATGATTATTACATTTTTTTTTCTATCAACTTTATTATATTTTATTATTGAATTGTTCACTTTATTATTAGAGTGTTCATTCTTTTGCAGTGGACATACAGGTTCTGGTAAGACAGAGGCTGTTAAAGTTATCTCACAGTACCTAACAACACCCCAAAGGAGACAAGGGGACGGGATGCTACAGGTAAGATATATTCAATAGAGCGAATGATGCTGAGTAACAGTTAAGCCAATTCATGATATTTAGATGAGGACTGTTTGAATGACCCTTTGACTTATATTAACAGTTATCTTAATCATCATGTTTGGATATTATTATTTTTATTTTTCATTTTTATTTTCTCTTTATCACAGCTTGTTGACTTTCTCACGGTCTTGGAAAGTTTTGGAAATGCCAAAACTGTGTTGAACAGTAATTCCACTCGTGTTGGCCTTGTTCTTCAGGTGTTCTTTCAAAGGTAAAGATCATATATAGAACTTTACTTTGTGTTGTCAAATAAAAGGCTAAGAGATATTGTAGGATCATAAAAACTGTCAGCATGTTTATCATTAATATAGTCATGTTTCAATTAGATAATCAATAATTCTGAAAAGTGATAGCATAAATGCTTAGACCCAGAGGTGATCAGTGAAGCCTCTCTGGCTTTGTTGGTCTCCCATTGCTGAGAATAGGTATTGTCATCTCAAGATAAATTGAGCAGACACATGCTGCGGTCACCCTAGCAAGCTATTGGGATGCAGTAAACTAAGAAATAGAGGTGCGGCAAGATAAATTAGTGAATTCTCTTTGGTATTCCTCTTAAAAAATTAGAGGATGATAACCCCTTTGCAAACAAAAAAAAACAGAGAAAGGGTTACTGCTTCATAAATAGACCCCTTTAGCATTCTCTAAAGGGGCTTTGAACGTACAGTATTTAGCAAACAGTGGAAATATTAAGTTGTTGCTACTTGTGACTTCACCACTAATGGCATCCATCTATAGATGGCATTAGTGGTACTGTCCCCTTTGCTGACAATGGAGACCCAGCAAAAGCTTTTCTGGCTTCAGTGAAGCCTTCTAGGCTCTACTGAGTCCCTGCTGGGTTGAAGCGTAATGCGCCTGTACAGACAGACATCATGTGCATCAGCCATCACCCTGCCACTGGCAGGGTTAGGCTACTGACAGCTCAGCAGACGACACCGCGGGACCTCACCGGATAGGTGAGTTATGTTACATATTGGCAGCAGATTCGTTAGTATCACTGTGATACTAAACTAAATATGCCATTGGCAATTGGTAACGCTATGAAAGAATCAGATAAAAAGTCATCAGTCTTCAGTGTAATGTACAATGTGGAAGTAACTTACCAAGCAAAACAGTCACTCTGTTGTGCAAAAGCTGCTTTGGTCCTGAATCGCTCAGCGATTTGCAGGAATATGCCTAGAATCAGCTAGGCCACATTTGTGGAGAAGCCAAAAATTAGAGAGACAGAAATTTACACAGGCAGAGGGGAAGAGCAGGGGGCAGTAGAGGTGTTCCTAGCAATGGAAATAGTAGGTACACTGCTGTGCAAAAACAATATCTGGTATTATGGGGCAACATTATTATTATAAGTAACTATGTGGTAAGGGAACATTTTTAGGAGCACACAGCTATTTCCACTGATGGCCTTCAGTCTTCGTCATATACTTTTAAATTTAATGGGCCATATTTTATCAGAGAAGTGAATCGCCTTGAGCAATCTAATAAAATGTTGACCACACAATTATCACATATAATAAAAATAGTTTCCTTACTCATGATGAACATAAGCCATATAAGAGGCCAAACTATGCAGTACTTTAGGGGAATTTTTTTTATTTCTTCCATAGGTCCACAGGAACTACTTTGGGGATATATTGTTGAATAACATCCAATGCACCAAACCGCAAAGCTTTGGAGCTCCCAGCATGCACTGGTTCCCCTCCCTATATACCCCCCGCCCCCAGCCACAGGCATTCAGTTGTTTTGTTTGGTGCGGCAAGATGCACCTGTTTGAACAGTGGGACTGCTTAGGCAGTCCCAAGCTTTTTTATTTTTATTATTACCTTTAGAGTTTAGTGGTGCAAGGTGCTGAAGCAGTCCCTTACCTCTGGTGAAAAGCATCGAAGGTCGGGCTGTGTGTGCAGGACGACTCCTCACTAGATGGCCGGGGCCATATTGTCTGCTACCGGGGATGGCGGGCAGGACGCGCTAGAGCGCACTAGTCTGCGTCCTGCCGCCTTGTAGTGCAGCGTACCCGGCCTATCGAGAATCACAGCCTAGGGGAGATAGGCGCTCCTCCGGTCGCTCCCCCACCCCCCCAGACACAAACTTTCGGTGTCTGATATAAAAGGCCTGCCTCGTGGAGGAGACACGTGCAGTTCAGCATTGTTGGAGTGCACTGCAACAGTGTTCTCTGAGGCTTGTCCGTCTCCCTATATCCCTCTCCGTCAGGTTTGGCATATAGTGTGCTCTATATTCTACCATCACCTCGCCGGGGCTGGCTAGTTGATCAGAGTTCAAATGACTGTATCATTCATGCATTGTAAGTGACTGTATTTTCAAGCTATTACTGTGATTCTCCTCATCCATCTGACGGTGTGTGTGTGGGGGGGACATTGATACAAAAGTCACTTTGTTTCATGTATACGGTGTACCTTATAAACATTGATATATATCATGTCTGAAGGTAATAAGCAGGATGGAAGCCCAGTGGTTCTATCTTGTAAATTCTGTTCTACAAGCCTGTCAGATCAGGATGTGGATGGAATATGTGGCAGATGTAGCAAGTTATTTCTGGATATATTTAATGCATCTGTAGTACTGTACCAATAAGGGAGCCACAGGTGGGTACTATCATGCCTCAGGTTTTGTCCTATTTAGTAGGCAAATCCACTGAGGTGCGAGCTCCGGCTGTGGGGCCACAGGCAGTATCTCAGGCTGTAGGGTACCCACAGCATATGCATCCTGTATATATGCCTTCTATGAATCCCTGTTAGGATTATTCTGTGGCTCACTCTTGCCAGGATGTATTGCCATCTTCAGTCTCTCCACAGGTAGAGATCCCAGTGGAGGGTAAAGAAGTAAGGAAAAAAAAAGGGAGATTCCCTCCAGCACACTGCAGCAATATCAACAAAAATACTTGAATTCTACTTGATAATAGAAATTCAGAGGTATTAGTTGCATACATTTGCAAACATATGAATAAGCGCCAGGCCAGCGTCAAGGTTCCTCTATACTGGTGTCCCTAACATTAAGGGGTTCACGTCGGAGGAGCAGGGTACCCTAAAAAATTCCAGCCAAGGACCATCCCCAGGGCATCACACGAAAAGAGAAAAAAAGGTGATAGTGAAGGATCAAGTATTTTTGTTGATATTGCTGCAGTGTGCTGGAGGGAAACTCCCTTTTTTTCTGTGGTTTAGTGTAAACCCTGCCCTTTACAAGCACCTGTGCAATGTCATTAAGCTGATGTGAGCGACCACCATACTTTTTGTTTGCGGTAAAGAAGTAGGAGCAGAAGAAGAAAAGGTCTCATCGGGCGTCACATATTGACTCAACTACCTCGCCAGACTCTGAAAGAACACAGAGCTCTGATTCAGCCTCAGAAATAGAGGATTATCAGGTTGTAGATGTTCCCTCTGTAGTTAGAGGGGTTAGAACTAGCCTCAACATAAAGGAGGTAGAGAAAGCTGTTCTGATAGACGAGGAGCCAGTCTTTATATGCCAGGCGGTGGCTAAAGACTATTTTCCTAGGTCGGGGCAACTGACAAATCTTATGGCAGAAGCTTAGCAGACTCCTAATAAGCATTTTTCAGCCACTAAGAATTTGGCCTCTCGATACCCATTTGCTCCAGGAGCATGTACCAAATGGGAAGTTCCACCAACAATAGATGTACATGTGACTAGGTTGGTCAAAAGTGCTACATTGCCTTTTCCTGCAGCATCCTCCTTAACAGAGGTTACGGACAGAAAGGTTAATAATCATTTAAAATCAATATTTTTGTTGTCTGGAGCTGCTACCAGGCCATCTACAGCTATTGCCTGGGTAGCTAAGGTGATGGAGGGTTGGATTAAAGTACTAGAGACATCCATGGTGGACCCATCCAGAGAGCAATGGTCTCTTCTTGGTCAGTTACAAGAAGCATCTATGTATATGGTGAAGGCAGGAATTGATGCAGGCATTTTAGCATCCAGGGTCTCGGCCAACTCGGTGGCAGCCAGAAGATCTCTTTGGCTTAAGACTTGGAAGGCAGACGCAGGGTCCGAGAAGGCTCTGGAATCATTGCCCTTCTCTGGGAAGGTACTGTTTGGTGCAGGATTGGATGAGATAATGACCTCCCTAGCAATGCCAAGGGCTGCGGAATTACCATCCACATCTACCTCTAAGAAGCAGCCATACCGGTCCTTTCATTCACCAAGTAAGGCAAAGAAGCAGTCCTCAGCCAGACAAGGTGGCAAGAGGGCACAGCCCAAAGGGTCTTGGGCAACCAACGCCCTCCTTCCAAACCGGATGGTAAACCCATGGATTGATGGGACGGGCCTCCCCCTGGAGGATGTCAGGGTTGGGGGCTGGCTTTTGCTGTTTACCCAGGCCTGGCATCAAACCACTACAGATTCCTGTGTACGAGAGCTGGTATCTCAGGGTTATGCCATAACGTTCCTCAGGCAACCACCTCAAAGGTTTATGGGCACAACCCTTCCTATAGACCTGGTCAGAGCTGCGACCTACCGGAAGCCTATTGGGGCCCTTCTGAAATCAGGTGTTATAGTCCCTGTCCCTGGGACACAACAGGGAAAGGGGTATTACTCAATTGTGTTTCTAATTCAAAAACCCAATCGGTCACACTGCCCAATATTGAATCTAAAATCTCTCAACAGATTTATCAAAGTACCCAAATTTCGTATGGAGACTTTGCGGACAATTATATTGGCAATGGAGCCTGGGGACTTCATGGTCTCGATAGCTATACAAGATGCATATCTGCATGTACTGATTACAAAATCTCACCAAGCCTTTCTCAGGTTGGCAGTAAATCAACAACACTATCTGTTTCAGGCTTTACCAATCAAGCTGGCCACAGCCCCCTGTGTATTCACCAAGATAATGGCAGTCATGACGGCCCATCTCGGGCAACAAGGGATCAGGATACTGCCATATCTAGACAACCTCCTGATATTGGCGCAATTTCAGGAGATGTTGCAATGCCATCTGCAGATGACCATTATATGCTTAAAAGAGCACGTTTGTGCACAAAATCTGCCATATGGGGAGTCCCAGCGTGTTCTGCCTGTACACAGCGGGAGTGCACGGATCTGAGACGCGCATTTCACAAACTGCTTCCTCAGTCAGATGCCGGTAAGAGTGCACAGCTGATCTTTAGCCTGTGTATCAGCTACACACAGGCTAGAGATCAGCTGATTTTGTTCACCATATGCCGGCTCTTACTTGAGCAATCAGGTACCGCTCTATTTCTGTTTCTAGGCGCACGTGGTAACCGGCTCACCTGTGTAAGTTATCGGCCCTGCAATACCCCTACGGGCAAACAGAGCACTACTTACCTTGTACAGGTCACAGTGCAGCCATAACTATACTTTCTTCTTATCATAGTATATGATTCTGTGCTTCTCACTACTCACCACTACCCTTGTGGCATGTGATTAGCAGCAGCATTAGGGTCGATACCATACTATGTTTTTTACCTTAATTTATGTTTATTATCTACTTCATGAATCTTTTCTTATGGGCACTCTCACTATAGTCTGATCTGATAGGTTCCTGCACTATTCCTATACCAGGTCCCTTTTTTACATCAGGCCTAACAGCAGATTCTCAAAATACTTATTCACACCCTTGGGTGAGCCTGACAGCACGCTCACATGCTATTCACTGTGATACGTAATGACAAGCAGCAGCTGCTGTCCTGACACCGTATAAAGGGGGTAATCTTACTTATATCCCTCCTATTCTTCTATTCAATCTATTTTACTGGTACCTGTAAGTTTTTTGCATACACGGCAATTGGTGGATTTACATGCAGATACTTAAGTTTTTATCTGTAGATTTCTGACAGATTCATTATTTTATTCTGTCTATTTTGAAGATATGAATATTGGGAGTTCGCTACAGATACCTGTGTGACATGAATTTTTCTATTTAGAGATTTACCTATAAAAGCTGTCTGTTGATGTTTTGACAGGTCACCGAACCGATTTAACTTAAAAATTATTATACCATGACAAACATTTAATTTTGTTATTGGACTAATGTATACGCTTGTGCATGTATTTGATGAAAGACGTTTTTCTACAAAGGTATATATATTTTCTTTACTGGTATGAATACTGCGCTTAACTACACCATTTTATCGGTGATCACACCATGATAACCTTATTATTTTTTGTATCAACCCTTATGTTGGCGCATGTATTAATTTGAGACGGCACGTCTAATTACACTGGTTGAATTCTCTACCAGTGCGAATACGGCGCTTGATTATACCACGTTATTGATAACTGATATTTGATATCTAGGTGGGTATACTCAGAGACTTTGCTGGAGGACTATACCAGTAATTTTTCTTTCTGATGTCACCCTGCTGATAAATATTTCACTTTGCTTTCTATACCAGTGATATTTTTCATAATTTGTTTCGTTTTGTCCTTCACTGTTTATTGATACGATTAACTTTTTTATTTAGGATCTGTACTGTAATATGGCAGATATTTTAATGTATATCTAATAAATGTTATTTATTAACTATTAATTACAATGCAAATTAGAGTGACCCCTACCAGAGAGTTCTTTCTTCTCCTTTTCCCTACTACTACTGATTCATACCCTCAGGGGAGCACCTCCACGTTGTTATTTCTCTATACCCTAATTGATAAGAGGGTTTGATCTTGATAACTGTGGACTTTTCATATCATATATTATTTTGTACACCTATGATATCTCTTCATCCTGTGCTCATTGAACCTCTCCAACTCCCTTTCCCTGGTTTTTGCTAGACAAAGAAAGTCACTTGCCAATAAACATATTGAAGCTTCGGGCAGTGTATAAAGCGCTCATATTGGCACAGGACCTGCTAAAAACCAGGCCTGTACAGATTCAGTCCGACAATGCGACAACAGTGGCCTATATAAACCATCAGGAAGGCACTTGAAGTACAGCAGCCATGAAAGAAGTGGCATGGATACTGCTATGGGCGGAGTGCCATCTACCAGCAATATCGGCAATATTCATCCCAGGGGTACTCAACTGGGAAGTGGACTTCCTAAGTCGCCAAGACATACATGCCGGAGAATAGGCTGTTCATCTATAGCTATTTCAAATCCTGGTGAACAGGTGGGGTATACCAAACGTAGACTTCATGGCATCACGTCATAACCACAAGGTCCCCACGTACGGGTCCAGAACAAGAGACACCTCAGCAGCCTTTGTGGATGCTTTGGCGGTGAGGTGGAACTTCAGGTTGGCATATTTGTTCCCTCCAATCAACCTCCTCCCAAGAGTTGTCAGAGAATTCAAACAAAAAGGTGGCAGGATGATTCTAATAGCTCCTGGCTGGCCCAGGAGGCATTGGTTCTTGTATCTGACATGACTATCAATAGACAGTCCATTTCCACTGCCCCTGCGGCAGGACCTGTTAATACAGGGTCCCTGCCTATACCAGGATTTACCTCGACTGGCTTTGATGGCTTGGCTCTTGAGTCTTCCATCTTAAAGGCCAAGGGGTTTTCTCCTTCAGTGATACAGACAATGCTGAGAGCCAGAAAAGCAAAGCTTCGGCTCTTTTGGTTCTCATGGCTCTGCAGACGTATCCCTTTGAACCCCTAGATAAGGTGGTCTTGAGATGGTTGACGGCAAAGGATAAGGTGGACTTGAGATGGTTGACGGCGAAGATGCTGTTTCTCCTAGCTATCTCTTCAGCTCGCAGAGTCTCTGACTTGGCAGCTCTGTCGTGTTGCTCTCCATATTTGGTGTTCCATCCAAATAGAGCTGTCCCCCATACCAAGGCAGGCTACCTTCCAAAGGTTGTTTCTCATTTTCATATTAATGAGGACAATGTAGTCCCAGCCTTTAAGTCTTCAGACCTATCTTCAGGTGAGGCTTCCCTTGATGTGATTCGAGCCCTCCGGATATACGTGCATCGTACCAAATCCATCAGAAAGTCGGATGCACTCTTTGTGTTATATGGTTTTCACAAAAGAGGTTGGCCGGCAAACAAACAAACCTTGTCTCGCTGGCTTCATATGACCATCTCTCAGGTTTATACTCAGGCTGATCTCCCAGTTCCTAACAAGGTGACAGCCCATTCCACTCGGTCTGTCGGACCATCGTGGGCGGTAAGACAGGGGGCCTATGCTGAGCAGCTCTGCAAGGCAACCACCTGATCTTCCGTGAGCACGTTCATAAAGTTTTATGCTTTTGATACTTATGCCTCCCAGGATGCTTCCTTTTGGGCGGCGTATTTACTATCTGCTCAGGAGCGTCCCCACCCTTAGGGGTACTGCTTTAGGACATCCCAAGGTAGTTCCTGTGGACCCTATGGAACCCGAAGAAGAAATATAGAATTATGGTATAACATACCTTTTTGATAATTCTTTTTCTTCGAGGTCCATAGGGTCCACAGGACACCCACCCTAACACACCTGGCCTCATATGGACTTGTTCTTAATATATATTGCTACATTAGTGACCATAACACCCAGAAAAGCAACAGAACATAAGCAACCAAGTGTTAGGTGCCCTAGTTGTGAGTAAGAAGTAGATGAAACTAAAGTAGGGAGAAGCACAAGAGGGTCGAAAGCCCTGCTCGTAAGAGCTTACATTCTAAAAGGGAGGGGAAGACAAACAGGGGTGAGACAGATGGAGTAGATGGGGAGGAAGGAGCATGAAGCAGGGAGTTAGAATGATAGCTGGAAGGCTTTGATGAAGTAGTGGGTCTTGAGAGCCCGTTTGAAGGATTGCAAAGAGGTGGAGAGTCTGAAGGGGAGAGGGAGAGCATCCCAGAGGTGGGGAACAGTGCAGGCAAAATCGTGGAGGCGGGAGTGGGAGGAAGTAATCAGCTGTCATGAAAGGCGGGGTGCATTAGTTGAACGAAGAGAGCGGAGAGGAGAGTGAAGGGAGATGAGATCAGAGATGTATATGGGGGTAGATTGGGTGAGGGGTTTGTAAGCGAGCGTGCGAACCTTAAATTGGGTTCTAAAAGGGAAGGGGAGCCAGTGGAGGGCTTGTAGGAGAGGGGAGACAGATGTAGAGCATTTGTAGATGAAGATAAGCTGTGCAGCAGCATTAAGGATGGACTGGAGAGGAGAGAGATGGGATCTGGGGAGGCCAGATAGGAGGAGGTTACAGTAATCCAATCTGGAGATGACCAGTGAGTGTATGAGGGTTTTTGTAGCATCCTGGGTGAGATAGGGTCTGATCTTACAAATATTTTTGAGATGGAAACGACAGGACTGTGAGAGGTTCTGGATATGTGGTTTGAAGGAGAGGGATGAGTCCAGGATAGCTCTAAGACAGCGCACCTTGGGACTAGATGAGATAGTTATTCCATCAATTGATAAAGAAATACTGGGAGGTGAGGTTATGTGGGAGGGTGGGAAGACGATCAGCTCTGTCTTGGCCATATTAAGTTTCAGAAATCGCTGGGACATCCAGGAAGAGGGAGCAGAGAGACAAATGGAGATACTAGTCAGAAGACAGGGGGAGAGATCAGGGGAGGAAAAGTAGATTTGAGTATCATCAGCATAGAGATGATAATGGAGGTCAAAGAGCTGATGAGTTAACCTAGAGAGGACGTATAGAGGGAGAATAGGAGGTGTCCAAGAACAGAACCTTGGGGAATACCTACTGTAAGAAGCTGTGGGGGGTGGGGGAGTCGTGAGAGGAAATGGAGAAAGATCGGTCAGAGAGGTAGGATGACAGCCAGGAGAGGGCAGTGTCACGTAGACCAAGGGAGTGAAGGATATTCAGCAGGAGAGGGTGATCCACAGTGTCAAAAGCAGCAGAGTGATCAAGGAGAATGAGAAGAGAGTAGTGGCCCTTTGATTTGGCAGCAAGGAGGTCATTGCTGACTTTCGTGAGGGCAGTTTCAGTGGAGTGGAGAGACGGGAAGCCAGACTGAAAAGGGTCAAGGTCTTGTGGACCCTATGGACCGCGATGAAAAATAATTATCAAAAGGTATGTTATACCATAATTCTATATTTTATTGAAAGGGGTTGTTAGTAAAGAAACAGGACACTGAACATTCATGTGGAGCTTATACATTTGCACAGTCTGCCTCTTCACAATTTTCGGACTCTACGTACACCTTGGCCCAGTATCGTTGACTTGCATTTCCTTGCATTAACACTGCAGGTTTGTCATGATTGCCAGATACCCGGTGATGTTTAGGTACCTTTATAATATCAAAACTTGATATAGTAACCCAACCAGCACTGTACTCGACCTCCCCCTTTGTTAAAAACAGATCATGTAGCAAAGCAGCCAGCTAAATTCTTACCCCAGTCTGGAGGTTCCTCACAGTGGTATCAGGGAAGGAAGAGTGAGGAGCACTCGAACACGTTTCTCGGCCACCCCCATCGGCCGTTTCCTCAGAGGAAAAAATCTCTCTGAGGAAATGGTCGACAGGAGTGGCCGAGAAGCGCCCAACTATAATTCATCAGAATCTCAGGTATATGGACTCAGTTTCATCGGTATTAACTTATCTAATTATTAACTTCAATCACATGTTTTTTATTAATCATTTGTGCATATTGTTGTAATTGTACACAATTTTTAATATACTTTGGGACCTATTTACTACAATATGCATTTCAAATGCTGTTTTAGTGTGATATTTTTGCCTAAATTCGCAATGCAAATGTGGAAAATATCAGAGGAATTTATAAAAAAAAATCCCTTACAGGGACAGTGCTAGCAATAAAGCTCTGTCCCTGCGAATCCCCTGCGCAGTCTTCTCACTGTGTTTTCCGCAAAAAAATACAGTGAGGAGTCTGCGCATGTGCCGCCGACCCGCCAACCCCCCTCCCGATCTTAACATTTATTATGTTGTTTCAGAACTTGACACCATTTCTAAATTTCACTTCTATTGTATACATCATAAATTTAAGGCCGAAGCTAGAAGCTAGAAAAACAATTCTGTATAGACAGTCCTGTGTACACACATAATGAAAGCATGTTGTTACTTTGAATTAAATGCCTTTTAATGGTGTGTTTTTTTAGTGGTGTTGTAGCAGGTTGCTCTGTGTCTCACTACCTTCTGGAGAAATCACGAGTTGTGTTCCAGGTTGGTGAATTAAATAAGGATATAATAATATCTCCATACAAGAAAGCCAGCTGATTACCCATTCGCCTTATCATATTCTTATGGCAGGCTCTGGGTGAGAGGGGTTTCCACATTTTTTACGAGCTTCTTGAGGGACTTCCTGAGACTGAGAAGCAGAGGTTGTATTTGCAGGACCCAGAAACATATTATTATCTTAACCAGGTGAGGTGGAAGCAAAAAATGTTACCCACATTTCCTAACTACCTACCGTATGCACTTTATTTGTTCATCTTTTTCTCTCTCATGTATGTATCAGGGAAATAAAAATTGGAAGCAACTAAGGGGTCAATCCAATTGTCCGCGAAGGGTGCGAGTGGCCGTTGCCACAGCGTTAAAACTCCGGCAACAGCACCTGAACTCGCACCCCATGTGGCCCGCTCCAAGCTCAAATTAGCACAAATTTTGCTCAGAGCCCTATGGAGTTCGGGCTGCAGCAAAGTGCGGCTGTTGCCATGATGTGTTGCATCTGCAAGGTCATTGCGGTTAATTGGATTGAACCCTAAGAATGTGTAGACTTGTGTTCAGTGCAGCTAAACTGAATCCAGTGTTTGAATTCTGTTAGTGTAATGTGATACTTTGGTGAATTTTGAGGGTCGGGCATGTGACCTCCCACTGAAAAATGACAAGATGGACTTCGTGCTACTTCAAAAATACCTCCGTGGCATTGGCCTTGCAGACAGTCTGCTGTCTTCCATCTGGGCTATTCTGAGTGCCATCCTGCAATTGGGAAACATCTGCTTTACTTCATTTCATGTAAGAGTCCGGAGAGAAAGGCTATAAGCTGAATGGGATGGGTAGAGAATGTCATGCTACATGAATGCAATAAATTCATGATGTTTTATGTGTGATACTAGAGAGATGCCTCTGGCTCAGCAGCTGGTTTCAGGATGACTGAGATCAGAATTGTTGCCGGTCTTCTACAGATATCCCCTGAAGGACTTCAGAAAGCAATAACTCAGCGAGTGACTGTGAGTAATATTCATGGTGCCAATATAAATTACTCAGCAACAAGGAATACCACTTTAGTGTAATATGAAGCAGTGACAAGGATGCTGAGCGGCGAGTGTGGCAGATACAACATACCCAGGCCTAGCTGTCCCCTGGAGCCCGCTTGTGGCAGGGGATGTTGGGTTTCACATCTTCGACAGATGTGTTGAAGACTTCAATAGTTGAATAATACCAAATTCCATGGGACAAACATAAGGACACGTTTAACATACAAACAAAAACACTACTCCCCATCATGGCAGTTTTTGGCTGACATTAAATTTAATAGGATCTGTGTACTAAAATATGAGTTACATTTCCCCTGTTATTGACTACAGCATTAGTAGTGCCGTTAGTATACAAGTTGTAGTGCCAGCTGTATACAAGTACTGTCAATCTAATTTAAATATAATTACAACTATACTATTGGCACTACTAATGTTGTAGTCAATAAGAGGGGATATGTTTCTCTGCTCTTATTATAATACTTATTGTATTTAAACAATGTTATAATTAATTACCAATGTGTGTGAATGACAGGGAGTTTAGCACAATTGGAAAGTAGGGTTTCCAGGGAACCTTAGTTTAATGAGGTGTGACTACTGTTATGCACAAATGATTCAATTTAACCTCCTGCAAGTCATGAGTTACAACAGACTCCCTTCTAATGCAGGCCATACATCGATGGCCCGATTCCTTACAATGCCGATCAAAAACGCAGATTGGCGAACAGCAATGATGAGCAATCCATGGGAATCTGGAAAATTCAACATGTTAAATAGCCCCAACTCATCAGTTCCAATAATTTTCAGGTTGGAATTAGGGATTCGAGATTGTCCAACATGTTGGATTTCTCCAATCCCCCAGCGTCAGCAAAATGGGGAATTGCCCCGATACAGGTTATATGTATGAGCCCACATGTATGCCTCTCAATTATAAATCTGGCTTATAATTACAACATATTCCATACTATGGGCCAAATGTAATAGGTTGCAGTCTTCCGATGCTGCAGGTATTTATGCAAGTCTAAAGCAATTAATAAACAAATCTCTGAGGGCGGGATGTAATAAGCATCACATCCCGCCTCTTATCGTGTACATACCGCAATTGATTACTTAAGTATGTACCTAGAATATCGCAAAGGATAAAAGCTGTCCTTTGCGATGCCCCTGGATAGAGAGACTTCTGGGTTTAACACTCAGAAGTCCCTCTGGTGTCCTTCTGCGCATGCACAGGAGGCCACAGCGGGTGGTGGGAGGATCCGATTGGGGAGGCTTCCAAAAAATAAGCCTACAGGCAGCCCAAAAAGAAGCGATGGTAAATATGCCCCTAAAACTGCTAAAAAATCCAAAGAGCGGTATCCAATTAGCCCCGAACATTGTTCGGGTGCTAATTGACTCCCGTAATCGGTGACAAACAGGGATTTTTCGCGGTTATTCACGATTTTCATCGTTTTTTTTCACCCTATCCTATTATTTCGATCAAAATAATAGGATAGTTCTCCCAAAAACGCATAGGTGCCGCTATAAGCTCGCAGACCTATGTGTTTTTGCCTTTTTTCAGGTGTAAAAACTCCAATTATTGTGGATTCTTTTTCGGGACACATCAGGTCCTGAGAAAAAAACCCCGATGAGTGCCGGCGTCAGGCTGACCTCGTGGCTAATTGGATAGCCCCGGGCGAGGTAATTAGCCCACGGTAAATTACTGCGGCTAGTTGGATACCCCCCATAGAGTGAAAGCAACAGATGGTAGGTAGTTTGAGAACAGCAGTGGTCCTAGCCCAGTGCTAGGACAATATGTTTTGTCAGCCAAGACAGACATTCCAAACTGCAATCATTGTCATCATTTGTCACTATGTACAATTAGAAACAATAGTCTTTGAAAAATAACACCTGGCAAATATGCAAATATTCTAGCTGTCCAATGTCCAAGATACTTCTAAAAATAAAGATTGCAGAGAACATATTTTATATTGAGATCTATCTTTTTTATTATCAGTAATAATTATTATAATATACTGTTGCGCAAATCTGATATTATTATATAATTATTTGGGGTTGTAAAAATGCTGTAAGTATGATCTCCAATCCATAATCCCATTTTACATAGCATTTATGAGCTGTTGTAAGACTCTTGATCTCAATTATGAACTAGATTGGATCTGCAGCCCAAACATGGCCAGTGATCATCATTTTAGATGGGCCAGCAGGGTCAGCCAACCTGTGCTGAATGTTTATTGTATTGTTTTGTTTTTTTCCAACGTGGACACCATTCCACAATCCATGCCCCCTGCTCTGTAGAGACAAAAGACTGCTTTATTTAAATGTAGCATTTCTTCTTCAGGGTCCATAGGGATCCACAGGGATACCATGGGGCAATGTGGGTGGAGTGATCCAGGCACCAAACAGTTAAGCTTTCAGCTCCCAGGATGCCTCAGGTCCTCCTCCACATATATCCCGCCCCTTGCCACAGGCATTCAGTTTTTTAGTTTGGTGCGGTAGGATTCAGATGCACCTTTATAACAGGGGAACTCATGCAGTCCCAAGCATTTTATTTTATGTTTTATTTTATTTATTTTTACTTTAGAGCAAGCAGCGCTAGGCATCCTAAAGGACGCCTGTGCTGCTGATCCTCCTACCCCTTGTAGCGCTGCAGCACAAGTAACCGGACTTGTGAATTCAGCTGGGACCCGGGACTGCAGCCAGAAGCAATGGGGCGCAAGTAAGGTGGTTGCCCGCTTGCGGGGAACCACATGGTAGTCCATACCTCCGGAGGTTGCATTAGTGGGGCGACCGCTGCATCCACTCCCCCACTAGACCACCGGGGCAAGTTAGTCTGGCTTCGGGAACAGTGGCAGTGGCCATGTTATAAGGCCAGTGCACCCTGGGGGTTGATGCAGCAAAGGGGAGGTAGGCTTTCCCCGGAAGCCCCTCCCCCAGCCCAGATGCTGATCCAGCTGAGATTTTCCCGCGTCTGGGTTGCTCATCCTACCCTCCTCTGTATATGAGACGCACAGCGACCACTATCATAGTTGTGCTGGAGCTGCTGGCCTCATGAAGTTTTGGGTCTAGTCTCCCTGTATACCTCTTCCCAGAGGCCAGGTTATACAGTGCTCAAAATCCTACCAAGCCTTGTGCTTTGAGTAGTTGATTCAGGGCCCATTGCAACTTAGCAGAGCTAGCAAAAGTCACATACAATGCATATACAATATACTTGCAGTGTTGTTACTGCCTTCCCTGCCTTTATTTTCTGTACTGTCAGGCAGGGTTGGACTGGCCCACAGGGGTACAGGGGAAATCCCCGGTGGTCCCCATTGCTTGAGGGCCCCACCACTTACTCTAATTTCAGATTCCAGACCGTGCACTTGAATTACACATTATTACTCTATTAGAGGGTCCAGTTAAATGGTCTCTAATGTCTGTCAAAGCCTCTGTGGTGGCTGGCCTCATCCTCTGTGGTAACTGATGACACCCCAAAGCATGAGCCCTTACCACTGCATTCCCCTGGTGGGCCCTTCATGCTCCAGTCCGACACTGCTGTCAGGTATAACTATCACTACTATTTTTCCTCAACCCTTTGCTAAAGGTATGTGGGGAATATTTTTAGTTGTTGTTGTGTTGCACTTCACATTCATTGTTGTTTGTGAAGACAGTCACATTTGCACTTATTTATTATGTCTAAGAAAGAATAAGGGTAAACAGGAAACTGAGGCCCCGGTGCTGGTTTCATGTAATAGCTGTTTGGCAGGCTTGTCCCCTCAGGACTTTATACTGGATGGTTTTTGTGCTGTTTGTTATAAAGAACCACCTCCCCAGTCCAGTCTACCAGCCCCTGTACAAGAGTCATCTTGAGTGTCTTCCTTGTCTCAGGTTATGACGCAGCTAGTGGATAGTTTGGCTACTCCCATGCTGCTTCCATAATGGGATACCCATAGAGGTTTCAGCCTGCTATGTTTGCCCTCCCCCCTATACATCCTTCCTGGATGTAAAGCACCTAAGCGGATGATATAATTTTATCAGTCTGCTCAGCATGTAGATTCAGACGCATCATCGGAGTAGTCAGATGATGCGCCGGGTTCTTCTCCAGGGTCTGTCTCAGGAGAGGGGGACCATCCTTTTACAGTGGATATCCCTTCTTTGGTGAAGGCAGTCAAATCAATCCTAAATATACAGGATGATGAGCCAGCTCCTAGACCTAAGGCTCCAGTGTTTAAAGACCAGAAGGTGGTAAAAGCTGAGTTACCTAAGTCTGAGCAGCTCACTGAACTTATGGAAGAAGCATGGAGTAACCTGGATAAACTGTTCCATGTTACAAAAAGATTAGCATCGTTTTATTCTTTCCCACCTACTGAATGTACAAAGTGGGAAGTCCCTCCTACTGTCGATGCTCATGTGACACATTTAGACAGGAGTGCTACCTTGCCTTTTTTGGAGCAGAATTGGATAAGATAATGGCTACTCCGGCAGCCTCAAAATCTGCAGTTCTGCCATCAACAGCTACATCAAAGTCTAGGCAGTCTTCTTTTTTCGGTCCCTTTGCTCTCAGGGAAGAGCAAAAGGACAGTCTTCCTCCAGACCGTCTAGCTCCTCCTGGGGGATGCCAGGGTGGAAGGCCGACTTCTTCAATTTGCGGACTACTGGCATCAAACAACAGACGCCTGTGTCTGAGAAGTAGTCTCTCAGAGGTATGCCCTCACCATTCCGGTGGCATCCTCCCCAGAGGTTTTTTTTGTACACTCCCCCATCAGATTCTATCAAAGCCTTAGCCCTCTAAGGCGTGCAGGGGTGATAATCCCAGTTCCTGTGGTTCAACAAGGAAGGGGTTATTATTCCAATCTATTTTTGGTTCAGAAACCAAATGGGTCTCATCTCCCTATTCTAAATCTGAAAACCCTCAACAAGTTTATCAGTGTACCCAAGTTCCATATGGAGACTCTCAATTATTTTGGCGATGGAACCTGGGGATTTTATGGCTTCCCTGGACATTCAGGATGCATATCTGCATGTGCCTATTACACCATCCCACCAACAATTTTGACTGTTTGCTGTCCTGCAACAACATTACTAACTTCAGGCACTGCCCTTTGCTCTATCAACTGCCCCTCAGGTCTTCACCAAAATAATGGTGTTTATGACGGCCTACCTCAGGCATCAGGGAATCAGAATACTGCTATACCTGGATGACCTTCTGATGTTGGCACAGTCTCCAGCTGTTCTACAACACCATCTCCAACTGACCATTGCCTGCCTACAGATGCACGGCTGGATCATCAATTGGAAGAATTCCTCTTTCTCCAATACAGAGGATGGTATATCTAGGGGCACTTCTGGATTCTCAGGCACAAAGGGTATTTCTGCCAGAGGACCAGATTTCGGCCCTATTATTGCAAGTATGAAAATTGTTCGGCAAGCGAAGAGTATCCATTCTAAAAGTGATTCAGGTCCTGGGATGAATGGTATCCACCTTCGACATGGTGGAATATGCTCAGTTCTACTCCAGGCCTCTGCAACAATTGATTCTCTCTCCATGGAACAGGCAGTATCATCTAATATGGTCCCAGAGGATCCTTCTCACTCTGGAGGTTTGGCTCTCTCTTTCGTGGTGGCTACAAAAGGCTCATCTGGACAAGGGTCACCCATTCTGGATTCCAAATTAGGTGCTCCTCACCATGGATGCCAGTCTTCGCGGATTGGGGGCGGTTCACTGGTCATCATATCTTTCACTGACAGAGAAGTCAGGAAAGTCACCTGCCCATAAACATCCTGGAGCTTTGCACAGTTTTATAAAGCGCTCATCCTGGCACAGGACCTACTCCAAGGCAGGCCGGTCCAAATACAGTCTGACAACTCAATCACAGTATCTCAATCATCAGGGAGGCACGCGAAGTCAGGCAGCCATGAGGGAAGTGACAAACATTCTGATCTGGGCAGAATGTCATCTTCCGGCTATCTCGGCAATATTCATCCCGGGAGTCCTCAACTGGGAAGCGGACTTCCTACGTCGCCAGGACATAACCGCCGAAGAGTGGGCTCTCCACCTGGGGGGGTTTGCAACTCCTGCTGAACAAATGGGGCCTACCAGACGTAGACCTCATGGCCTCACGTCTCAACCACAAGGTCCCTAGATATGAGTCCAGGACCAGAAATCCCTCAGACACCTTCATGGACGTGCTGGCAGTGAGGTGGGACTTCAAGCTGACTTTCATCTTTCTTCCAATTTTTCTCCTCCCAGGAAATTCAAGCAGGAAGGCGGCACAGTAACACTAGTAGCTTCTGCTTGGCCCAGGCGCCATTGGTTCGCCGACATATGGAATCTATCCATAGACACTCCGTTTCCTCTTCCCCTATGGCCAAATCTGTTAGCATAGAGGGGGTCATTCAGACCCGGTCGTTAGCGCCGATGTGCTCGGACCGGGTCGATGGCCCCCCACAGAGCATGTGCATGACGGCGCCAGCGCCGTCGTGCGCATGCGTGAGACCCGCTACGACCGACAGTGCCGGTCGTAGCGGGTCTCGATCCAAAGGGGGCGAGCTGTTGATGTTGATTGACAGCTCGCCCTGTTTGGAAGGCGGGCCAGGGGGGTGGCAGCCCAAACGGAGGCGTTCCCATGGGAACGCCTACCGTTTGGGGGAGGCCCCACTGACATCATATTCTAGTGATGTCAGTGGAGAGCTTCCGGCTCAGACAGAGCCAGAAGCTCTCAGGGCTTACGACAAGGGAGACCCTACCCTAGGGACTCGTCGTAAGCCCCGATGGTCGCGATGGTCTTTGACCATCGCGACCATCACCTGAGCGGTCGTTAGAGCTGTGGGTGTTAACCCACAGCCTAATGACCGCAACAGAGGCGGGCGGTCAGGATGCAAGTGGCCACCCAGTTTCTGAGCGACCGCTTGCATCCTCCGACCACCTCTGAATGAGGCCCAGAGTCCCTGCCTGCATCCGACTTACCTTGTTTGCCTTTGACAGCATGGCTCTTGAGTTTTCCCTCTTAAGAGCCAAAGGTTTCTCCAGCTCTGTGATTCAGACGATGCTTAAGGCACAAAAGCCTTCCTTTGCCTGCATCTATTACAGAGTTTGGCACTCTTTTGTTCAATGGTTTTCCCACAGAAAGTATGACCCTAAGGTTTTTAAGGTTTCCCAGGTACTAGATATTCTCCAGTCTGGGTTAGACCTCGGTCTCTGCCTGGCCACCCTGTGAGTACAAGGATTGCTTCTCTGCCGGATGTTACAATTTTTTTTCAGGTTGTTCTCTGAGTTCAGCCAACCTTTGTCCCACCGGTAGCACCATGGGATTTGTCTTTGGTTCTCAAGGGGCTCCCCCATTTGAATCTCTGGACTCGATTTGAAGTTGTTGACAGTGAAGAACTTTTTCTCCTCGCTATGTCTTCTGCATGCAGAGTCTCTGATTTGGCAGCGTTCTCTTGTCGCTCCCTTTTTGATTTTGCACCAGGATAGGGCTGTCCTCCGTAGACGGATGGGTTACCTTCCTAAGGTAGTGTCCTGTTTTCATGTGAATGAAGAGATTATGGGTCCAGCTTTCCAGTCTTCTGATCTTTCTGTAGGTGAAGCCTCCCTGGATGTGGTTCATGCTCTCCGTATCTGTGTGGATCGTACAAATTTTTTAGAAAATCAGATGCTTTTTGTGTTATATGGTTTTCACAAATGAGGCTGGCCAGCTAACATACAAACTCTGGCTCGATGGTTGCATATGACTATCTCTCAGGCTCATACGCAGGCTGATCTCCCTGTTCCAAACACGGTGACAGCATATTCTACCCGGTCTGTGGGCGTGTCAGCGTGGTGCCTCTGCTGAACAATTATGCAAGGCGGCCACGTGGTCTTCTGTCCACACTTTGCTTAGGTTCTACACCTTTGACACTTTTGCCTCAGGATGCTTCCTTTAGGCGTGGGGTTCTTCTTTCAGCTTAGGAGCGACCCTACCCTTAGGGGAACTAATTTTGGACATCCCCATGGTATTCCCTGTGGATCCCTATGGACTCTGAAGAAGAAAATATGAGTTATTGTAGACTTACCTTTGTTAACTCTTTTTTCTTTGAGGTTCATAGGGTCCACAGGGCACCCACCCTGACACACCTGGCTGCATTGAGTATTTTTATTTATTTCTTTAGGGTCCACAGGGATACCATGGGGAAATGTGGTTGGAGCGATCAAGGCACCAAACAGTTAAGCTTTCAGCTCCCAGGATGCCTCGCGTCCTCCTCCACATATACCCCGGCCACAGGCATTCAGTTTTTCGTTTGTACTTTAAAAAAAATGACTATTAAACAATCCTTTGCAAGGGAGAGATAGTATGACAGCAGTCACCCAGTTGCATAGCGGATCACTGACGCCATAACATCTATGCTGGTATTAGATGTGCATCCAATATCCGCCAATAATGCAGTGGGTTTTAGACAGTTAATTGAGGTTCTGCGTCCCCGCTACCAAATCCCATCAAGATTCCACTTCACTAGAAAAGCAATTCCCAACCTGTACAGGGACATTAAAAACATAATTAGTGGCCTCAAAATTGCACTTGTACCATCTGTCCACTTAACCACAGATATATGGACAAGCTGATCAGAGCAAACGCAAGATTTAAGATATAAGGTTTAAGTCATACATTGGGTCTTTCTTCCCAACGGACACAGATCTGAAGAGATGCAAAGAGCTGTTGGTAAGCAAATTGTCAGCTCAAGTGGCACATGATGCAGCGATGGCTTCTCCTTCAGTTTTGCCAGCAAGTGCATCTGCTGAGAAAAAACTAAACTATCCAAAAAGACCCACTGGTGATGCAGATGAGTATACACAAAAACACAAAAACTTTTTGGATGGATGCGCTGCAGATGACATAACAGGGAGGAGATTCGTAGATGGTTAAGATTCCTACCTCTAATTACTCTGGCTTTACAAAGGGTATAGATGACTTGACAATTGTTGTCCGGATTTGGGTAGAAATAATTCCACATAAGTATGTGTGGAATTGTTTTGTGCCCAGACATGACAATAGGCTTTTCCTTATCATGGGCAATACCTGTTTCTTCCACTGGTGCCTGATTTACACAAACAACATCCTTATTAGAGTCAGCTAGACATATATCCTGCTCATCCTGCTGCATTTCCACAGAAGCATCCTTGATTTTTTTATGTCAGCACGTTCACTTGTGCTTACATCATCATAAGAGGCTGAACAACCAGTCATAAATAAAGGCCAAGGCCTTAGCCTTTCTTTGCCACTTCATGTGGTGAAAGAAATATATTGACAAAAGATGATTAGACTGTGCTACCACTTACAGTGTCATAATATTTTTTATGAATAAGAATAACACACTACGCTACGACTTATAGTGTCACAATACGTGGACTATAAACTGCAGTCTGGCCGGCAGTGTCACCAAACAATAATAGTGCAGCTAAGTTGCTAACGTGCACACACAAAAAAAGCACTTTTATTTTGTTTTTTGACTCTGGGGAGGAGCACCCCTGAATGAGGCAGCAGCCCCTGGATGAACAACACTGACAGCACCCCTTCATTATGGACAACAAAGCACCCCTGCCGAGTGCGGACAGACCACCTGCAGAGTCACAAATACGTGGACAATTAATTGCGGCAGTGTCACCAAACAATAATACACTGGGGAAGAGCACCCCTAATTGACAGAGCACCCTCCTGGACAACACAGCACCCCTTTATGGACTGCAGCCCTAGCCTGATGGACAGGACAACAACACAGCAGCAGCCACGGTTGCAGCAGCCACGGTTAATTGGCAGGACAAGTGACACAGCACCCACTGAAGGAAGCCCCCCTTTATATACTTCAGCCTAAGCCCCTTTATGGGCCTTCAGCCCAAGACCCCCGACTGGACACACACACTGAGTGACTGACAGTGACTGACTACACGCCTGCTAGCTTCTCTCCCCCCAGCCGGAGTGAAAATGGCACAGATTGCAGGGTCCTTTATATAATCCAAAACCCACGAGAATGCGACAGCGGGAGGATGATGTTTTGCCTCGTTTTGAGATCTGAGTCACGCAGGAAACCTCGAGCTGCGTTCGGATCTCGGTCTGGATCTCAAAGTTCGGGTGGGTCCGGTTCTCGGAGAACTGGACCCACTCATCTCTAAAATATACGAGAAGGCACAAAATGCATCATATCCAATAAACAAAATAAGGCAAAACCTGATCTCCGCCAGCTCTGAGGTGGTGCAAAAATCAAGTCCTTTTGCAGAGTAGAAATGTCTGCACCTGCAGTGTGTGTGCTCGAGCCAACTGGTGATGTTCCTGCGCCCTCCTCCTGCGCTGCTCCTCAATAGTATGGAGGGCAGACATGTACATTTTATAGGAGTTCCAAAAGGAGAAATGGAGGTAGATGTGTTTATATAGGAGTGTGATTAGTCTAAATGGCCATCTTGTGTGTTGAATGCTGATTTACATTAAACTCGCACATTGAACTCGCCGTCCTGGAATCAGTATATTCTTTTGCAAGTTTGTTTCTGCTAGTTCTGTGTGGTTTACAACTCGTAACTTATTGCATCCAGATAGTTCTATGTTTTAACATGGAAAACATCTGGACAACGTGTTTGTCCGATGCAAGAATGGTTCATACATGTTTAGTGTGAGATTGCATGTTCTTGTAGTCTATTACATTGGACAAATGCAAACTTGCACGTGTCTCACAAAAACGCTAATTTTTTCAAAACTCTGACCCTATTACATTACCCCCATTGTCTCAATATTTAAATAATTCAGAAACTTTTTAGAAGAAACTGCTGTGGAATAATGGAACAAAATTTTAACTTTTTGGCCTCAAACACAAAAGATTGTATTTTTAAGCATAACCGCAATCTCAAAATGTCAAACATGCAGCTCATATAAGAGTTAGGATACTTCTGGGCTAGAAAGGTTCTGCAAAAGAGAGAGAAAGAGAGACTGAGAGAGACAGAGAACATCTGACCAGAGATGGCCAAACTTTTACATACAACAACTGAGTTTAACATGAAAGCATTTATTCATCAGATATTTTTCTCCCCAGATGACTTCCTATGACCGGGTTCTTTCCCCTCTATCCGTGGAGGCTTCCATAGATGTTCGGTAAATATCATCATTGTTGACTGTGCAAAATGGTGTAAGGTTGATATCATCATGGTCAGTGGTGTGTTTGATGGCTCATTGTCTGCCTTTGGGCAGGATGCACTAAGCATTGCATCCACGATGTCATAAATACTGCCAATTATCAGGTACATATCGGAGAGAATATCTTGGGTATGTACCCAGAAAATTGCAAAAGACAGCTCTCGCGGTAAGAGCTGTACTTTGCAATAGAGGGGCTTTCCGGGTTTATGATCCAGAAGTCCCTCTGGCATCCTCCAGCGTATGCTGCGGGGGGAGCTGGGAGGGATCAGATTGGATCCCTCAAAGGGTGTCCCAAAAAGAAGCCCATAGGCTTCTATTGGGTAATGCTCATTAAAATGCATCGCATTCCGGTGCTTAGTATATATGAGAAATGTGGTAAAATCCCTGAAAATGGCACTTGTGGTTTTGGTTTACCGCATTTCCTTCCTTAATGCATCCCGTCCTTATGCCGCGTGTTCACCAGAAGATATTAATGAGCGATTGCATGATTACGACGGCTTAGTCGTGCAATCGCTCATTAATCATGCACTATAATGTCAGAAACGTCCAGCGATGCGCGCTCCCGCTGGTTGTTTCTGACATCAATCATCGGCTGAACAAGCCGGTCAATCTGCCGATAATGACAGATTGGCCATATTCAGGGATGATGGAAGGTGCCTACACTGAACAACTAATCGTTCAGTGTAGGCATTGCAGGGGATGAGGAACAACGGTACGATTACGATGTCTGCTAGTGGATGTGCGACTTTAATAATAATAATTATTTTATTTATATAGCGCTTTTCTCCTAAAGGACTCAAAGTGCTTTACATTTACAGTACAAAATACAAAATAAGCTTAAACAAGGGACATTAGTGAAATGCTTGGGTGAATAGGTGAGTCTTGAGTCTATTTTTGAAGGATTCTAGAGTGGAGGCCTCTCGAACTGTGCGGGGAAGTGAGTTCCAAAAGGTTGGAGCCACAAAACTTAAAGCTCGACCCCCAGACGAATTCCGGGAGATTCTAGGTACTGTTAATAGTCCTTCATCAACTGATCGCAGTAATCGAGTGGGACAGTAAGGAATCGGAAGCCGCTTCAGGTACCCTGGGCCATGGTCATGAAGGGCTTTGTAAGTTATTAATCCAATCTTGAAAGCAATTCGCCATCTGACAGGCAGCCAGTGAAGGGAGTAGAGAATGGGAGTTATGTGGCTGGAACGGGGCTGGTTGGTTAATAGCCTGGCAGCTGCGTTTTGTACCATCTGCAAGTGGTGTAATTCTTTTGCTGGGAGACCGAGGTAGAGGGCATTGCAGTAGTCTAGGCGTGATGATATAAATGCTTGTATGTCTTTAGGCAGATCTTCTGAGGGAATTAAGTGCTTGATTCTGGCTATGTTCCTCAGATGAAAGAATGAGGATTTGATTGTGGCTGATACCTGATGTTTAAGTGTCAAGCCACTATCCAGGACAACACCAAGATTCCGCACATGTTTAGTATTTTGTAATTCTGAACCCCCAAGCGTAAGTCCTGTTGGTTGGCTATGCTGTAGCCCTGTCCTGTGACCTATCATAAGAACCTCTTTTTTATCAGGGTTCAGTCACAGCCAACTGGCATTCATCCACTCCTGAAGCTCAGCTAGGCAGCCATTTAGGGTTGTTATTGGGTCCTTTGTACCTGGAGCAAAGGACAGATACAGTTGTGTATCATCTGCATAGCAGTGGTAGACCAGGCCATGACGTCTGATTATTTCACCCAATGGTAGCATTGGGTGAAATAGAGAATGAAGTTTGACTTGTTGTTTTGTCTGTCAACCTAGGGATGCAATCTCCCAGTCACTCTATGGGCTTCTCTTTGACTGGCTTCTGGAGAAGGGAAATGATTGGCTCTGTGCTCGGAACACAGATCATTCTTTAGGCATTATAGACATCTTTGGATTTGAGGTACAGTATTGTGTAAAGTTTTAGGAATATTTTATATGATATACTGTATAAATATTCATGCTTTATTGTATAAAACCTCATTCATGTCATTAAAACATCATGTAAAGTCCTTTACATTGGTGCATTTAAACCCAAATGGACGTTTGGCCGCTGTCTTACTATTCCTTCATTTAGAGTTGCACCAACCATCTCTATTTTAAGCTATGATAAGTCCTTCTGTGTTGCTCTTCCCATTCTTGTAATGCCATAATGACATTAACGGAGATTTTTTCTTCCAAACGGAAATAATTTTTTTTTAAATTTAATTATAGTAAGTCACTCTTGAATAATAGTATAATGTACTTTGTTTATGATGTACTACTCTATATAAAATATTATTTCATGTTAAATGGAAATTTTTATATATTTCATGCAGTAGAATCAATAAAATAAAATGAATCTTTCCTCGGCTATTATATCTGTTCCAGACGCTGCCTATCACTATCCCGAGCTTGGGCTCCATGCAAACCCTCTGTAACTGATTTATCTGGGCGGATAGTAAGCCCTTATTTGTAGATCCATTCCAGAAAGACCAGTATCTGTTAGGGATCTAGGACTTCCAATACTCAAGTCTTACTGTCTGACTGCTCAACTCAATCATATATCTCATGACACTCTGATCCGGCCGCAGAAGATGGGTGGATCTTGAGAAAGCTGTGCTTCAAAACGGGAGGGTTGACATAATCCTCTTGTTACCTAAATCTTTCAGACCAGCCTCGGTTTAGACAATACCTTCGGTTCGGTTTACACTATCGATTTGGGACAAACTTCGCGTGTGCAATGATTTAGCTCCTCACCCATCCCCTATGTCCCCGATATGAAGCCATTCATTGTTCCCCCTGAGTAATTGTAGTGCTGTGTCCTCCTTCTGGCAGGGGCTTCAGAACGACAGGTTTCGACATGTGCAAGGTAAATTCTCACTGTGCTCTTTTGTAAACCTTCAGTCTCGCCACTCAATCCCTTCCTCATGCCACTACCAATACCTGAAAATTGTCAGTTTTTGTTAGTTCACAATCTATGGCCACTAGTCCCATTCGAATGCCTTTGTGTCTGTTCCATAGGTCGTACAGGTAATATATCTGTATTGTATCATTCCATTCTTGCACCACCTACCCCTCACCGTGAACCTCATGAATTGGCTTGGGTAACTGACATTTCAGTCTCATTGATAACGATGATGGACATCAATTAGATCCAGATATGCTAAGGCTTTCATCAGCGTGGCCATAAGAGAAACATGCTACAAGGTCTATATTAGATGGTACCTGGTACCATCTAAACTGAACAAGATATTCCCAGCCACCTCAAGTTCCTGTTGGAGGAGGAGGGTACGTTCCTTCTTACCCGGTGGTCTTGTCCCTTTATCAGCTCATACTGGGTCCAAGTTTGGAATTTGATTTCACAGACAACAGGTCTATAGGTACCACGTGACGTTTTCATAGTGCTTTTCAGTGCCCCAGTACAGTATGTTGGTAAACACCTAGATAGACTACTGGTCCTTATCTGTAATGCTGCCAAATCTCTGATAACTAAGAACTGGAAGTCACCTCTGGCACCTTCAGTAGCGGCACTCCACCCCGGGTTAAGCACTGATCACTGGAAGTAAGTGTAATAAAGGGAGGGGGGGTCGCAGGGTCGTGATCATGGGGGGCAGGCTTAGCGGCGGGGGCGGGGCTTAGCGGCGGCCGGTTTGCGCATGCACGGGCATTTGTAACTGTATTTTTTGCGAAAATACCGTGGTAAGTGTGCGGAAGGGATTCGCAGGGACAGAGCTTTATCACAAGCCCTGTACCTGTAAGGGAATTTTAGTAAACCCCTGTGATAATGGCTGAATTCGCAATGCGAATTCAGTCGGTAATATCACACTACAATCTGCATTCAAAATGCGGATTGTAGTAAAAAGAGCCCTTGGTCCCTGTGGTATCGATCTCCTTTCCCTGGTCTGTGCTAAATTTCCCTCTCACTACTCTCTCTCCTCTTTCTTTTCCTCAGTCCCCCCCTTCCATTTCATTTTGTTTGTCTCTTTTCACTAATTATTGCCCTTCTGATTACTCTCCACCCCCCCCCCCCCCTCCTCTCATCTGTTTCTTAACGGTTTTGAAATTATAACCTTTTTGTTCTTTTATATGTTTATACCTATTGATTAGTGGGTCCGGGGTCTACCATGTGGGCCACCGGCTGTATATTTTTGATCTACGGGTGTTTTATTTTTTATGTTTGTACAATATTGTTGTAAGGATACTATGGGCCTGATTCAGAGAGAGGCCCGTATTCAATTAGAAGCGAAAAGCCGAGATCCGCAAAAAAGTTTTGCCGATTGTGACTTTTCGCCTGTCGGAAAGTAATCTCCGTATGCAATTCCATCAGCTTTTTGCATACGCGGAAAGACAATGCAATGTAATACGCGAAAAAGATTCGCCTCTGAATAGCAGGAGAAAAGAAGTGCAACATTTTTTGTTTTGGGGTGCAAAGGTGGGAAAATCACTCAGAACCCTTAGGACAGCCCCCCAATGGGCAACTGCATCAAAAAATTCCAGAAAAAAACTTTACACCCCAAAAAAGTACTTTGAATTTGGTGGTGAAAAAGCACAAAGTGGGGGGACAACTTCGCAAACTAGCGAAATAAGGTTCTAAGAAGGGGTCAAGTGTTTCTACGATTGCAGGTGCTTTTATGAGTGAGGAATTTCACTTTTTTTGAAACTTCACTTTAGAGACATTAAAACATGCTAGCACCCATTTTCAGGCACCCCAAATTAGAGGCAATTGCACCAGCTTAAGTACCCCAAACAGTTTTATTAGGGCTAATCAGGCACTACCACATTGATCCCGAATGTTTCTGCATCTTATGGGGGGGTTTAGGCTGATTTCCCCGATTATGACA
This sequence comes from Taudactylus pleione, assembly GCA_031769625.1. Lineage (NCBI taxonomy): Eukaryota > Metazoa > Chordata > Amphibia > Anura > Myobatrachidae > Taudactylus > Taudactylus pleione. The sequence goes on along the minus strand of JAUIMM010000289.1, from coordinate 2,799,904 downwards.
CCACTTTCCGCCTGTTTTGACTTTGCGTGTTGCCGTGTTTGCGTATTTTGGAATTGAACAGGGCGAATAGCGGGGACGCGCACGATAAGTTTCCGCGGCTAAAGTATGCGATGTAGGCAAAAAATGCGGCATGCAAAACTTTATCGCGGGTGCAAAACTAATTGAATACCGCCCATAGACAGAATTGCAGAGCCGCACACAAGCAGCTGTGCAATTCCGTCCGTATAAAATGCTAATGCAGCAAAAATGTCTGTATGAAACAGACAACTTCTTGCTGCATCTGCGATCTCAGAGCTGCGACGTTGGGATCACCATCGCGATGGTTGCTCCTTTGATGGTTGCTGAAGCCGCAGCCTGACTGAAACCTTTCTCATTTGCAAGGGCAGGAAATTTGCATCCATCGATGCAGACCCTGGCCTCATCCCTTCCTGAAAACTGGGATGGCACGCCCACATTTCCAGGAACGGTGGCCTGCGACGCCCATGCTCCGCCCCCAAACGGCGCAGCATTTTCAATCATGCTTTGGCTTGTGGAGGGGGGTGTCTGCGAGCAAGATCACAGAACCCGTTTTGCACATGCGCAGAATGGGTACTGTGCATGCGTAGACCCTTAAACATCGGAGATGTGAGCTGTCCATCTGATTAGCATACATCTCTGAATCAGGCCCTATGTTTACCCATTGTAATGTGTTTCTGCTTATGGAAAAATTAAATAAAAAATATTGTGTCAAAAAAATATATATTTCATAGTGAAATCATTTTTTTTTTCTATACACATTCTCTTTAGCACCTATTATATTACGATTTTGTGGTTCCATTTATGCAATTTGTGTGTTTCACACTGTTATTATCATGCAGATGGGTCCTCATACACTACTGCAGCAGTCACGTCAGAGCATGTCTGAGCACTAGGTTCCATGCCATTCTGCTTGCGCCGAGCGTCTTTTTTGCTGAACCATGCGTCTTACTCGCACAAATGAAACAATCAGATGTGACAAAGCCGCCTAATGAGTGCAGTGATGAAGCTGATAAATGATGCCTGTGCATCTCTGTGTAAATGAGTCTGAATCTGTATTCGAAGTGCTACGATGCAGCAACTTTTTGTCATGCCAATTTCCGTTGTGCTTCATCTACCACTTTGTACATAATGAAAACAAATTCTTGTGCGGTTGAAGTCGCAGCCCAGTGTCTCTGGTACAGACTGAGTGTTGTTTCGCTGTGTCTGCGGTGGGAATAAGATGCAAATTTAAAGAAAATGTTTCTATGTTACAACACTTGGCACAGTTCACTCATGCTGGTGGTCTCTCACTCTGAAATGGTGCTTGTAGGTTTGGTGTATGAGGACACATCTGTATGTTGTAGTAACTGTGAAGCAAGCCAGCCCTTGCACTTACGAAGTTTGTGTATCTCCATTAAGACAGAAATCTCTGTTCTTAACACTCCCACATCCATGGAATATTCTCTAGTTTCCCAAGAGGTGGAAGTCTCTCTATTCTGATGATTTGTGCTTGTGTCACAGAACCTTGGGGTTAACAGCTTGGAACAACTATGTAGGAACTTTGCCAATGAGCAAATCCAGTGTCACAGCACAGAAAAACTTGTGTCTCAGGAGCAGGTACTGTACCAAGAACAGCCAGAAATAGAGAACATACCTGATGCATTCACCTTTATACTGATCAGATATTTTCATACCTAATCCTAGGCTGAATATGTCCGAGAAGGGCTGTGCTGGGTTCCGCTCTCGACGGAGGGGAGTGTCTCCTGCTTGGCACTGCTTACTGATCGCCCACATGGCATTCTTCACATACTGGAGGAACAGAGCAAGCTGGCACAGGTAGTGTAGTGGTCTTATTCTTCTGCTACATATGAAGGCAAATACAACAAATATTTTGTTTTAAATCAATGAGACCCAGTGCTATTTTTCAGCAGGAACTCAATTCCAGAACCTTTCATTAACTATGACGTAATGTCCTGGACCAAAATGTATTTTCCATAAGATAAGTTTTACTTTAAAATCCCTTTTGAGTGCGTTCTTTTCTAAATACTATATAGATGTGTGTGTGTGTATATATATATATATATATATATATATATACACACACAAATATAAATAATATACATATAATAGTTTTTCTATAGCTCCACCCACAATCGCTGATTCCCCCCCTCCCCCAGAAAAATAGCCCTGATGAGACCTATACACAACTAGTCATAAGACCGTTACAATGGAATTTATACCTTTTATAAATGGCTATAAACATGTAATTTATTTAGTTGGAATGGCATTTTGTGCCCCAGCCCAGTTTCCTTGGTGCATCAAAAATGTTGCAAAATGTGAGTTTTTAGATGTAGCCCAAAATTTGCTAAGGCTTACCGAATTGTGGGATGTACATATAAAAATTCACATTTCCGTAAGCCCTACCCTCTTACCAGGATTAAAAAAAAATTGCATTATAGCAATAATAAAACAAACCATATGAGTCTGAAGCATATGTGATTCGAAACTGTGTGCAGGAAGAAATATGTATATTAGCCCATATGTAGAATTGTACACATAGGACCTGATTCAGCATGGATCGCTATTGCAACAGCGTATGCAGATCCGTGAATGGTGCGTACTGCGCATGTGTATGCAAAGCAGTGCGCGTGCATGAGTTAGCATTGCGATCGCTTTGTGATCACTGAAGCAGAATGAAAGCCATCGCAGAGTGAGTGACAGGCTGTGAGCGTGTGGGGGTGGTGACGGGTTAGTGGTGAGAGAAACGCAGGCGTGCCTGTCCGTTAGAATGCCGTTTCCTGGGCGTGCATAAATTAGCCACTGAGACGACATACGCAGCTGAGTACTCACTGCGTGCAACAAGACTTGCAGTTTCTGCTGCAGGTCAGACCTCCTGTAATTCTGCATGAGGGGCCGATGTTACCGATCTATAAGCAGGACTGCAAGGTATTACGGATGCAAGATAGCGGTAGTGGGCGTCAGTGGGCGTATACAGGCTGTGTGATGGCTTTGCAATTGCATTCATTAGCATATTTTCACAGCAGACCTCCGTGCGTAATCACAGCTGCGATCACAATAGCAATCCATGCTGAATGAGGCCCATATTGCATTGCACCAGGACCCTATGTGTAATCTTAGTTTGCAACTAGTCAGTGCCAGATTAACTACAGGGTGTCCAAAGCGGTTGCCCAGGAGTCCACCACATATAGCTACACCACAAACTCGGGGTATACTTGCCTACTTTTGAAAAAGCATTGTCACAGTTACACCTATGAGCACAGCGTTAAAATGGACGCGTACTGGTCCGCCTAAGAGCCGTGCCATAAAATTGACTTCCATCCAAATGTAAAGGAGCCCCAAAGCTGCAGTTGTTGCTCTGTAAGATCTACTTGTTAATGAAAACACACTCATACATCATTGTACCTTATATCCAATGCAGGGAAGTGACACTGATGATCCCATTTGAATGTGTATATATATATATATATATATATATATATATATATATATATAGGTAAGGTGCAATCAGGGAGATTGCTAGCCTCTTCGGGGAATCAGGTAGAGGTTTTTAGGGAGCCTCCCTGACAATCAGGGAGAGTTAGCAATTCTAGCACAGGGGTAATTGTCAGTGGCATAACATAAACTGTTAGAACTTTAGCCCTACTGTAGGACTAACTTAGGACCTGTGTTATGTTTCCGGAAAATATCCTATCAACAAACCATTAAACAAAAGATGTTTAGGGCCATGATCTAGCTTCAACTCTAAAAACTGTCCTTAGGGGAGTTCTCCTATTGTTAGCTGCCACAAGCAAATCATTAAGCTTTAACTATTTGGAGAATTTCATTTCAATGCAAAGAATACGTACTTTCATTTCATTTTGTAGTATTTGCTGTGATAATGTTGTTAATAGTTTAAACACTTTACTTGTTTTAACATTTTTATTGCATCTCCAAGCCCAAAGTCATTTAAGACTGATAACACCATGGAATGTATAAGCATAAAGGCATAAAATATGCAGAGATTGCACATTCTCTACATCCTGTACATTATAAGGAGGAAATATTCTATAATGTACTAACTTTTTACAATAAATAATATGTACATATAAATGCATTGTTGTTTTTTTTCTAAAAATAGTAAAATGTATTTACAAGCCAGGTGTCTCCAAGAAATGTTAAAATTAAACTGATAAGAAAAAGGTCAGGAAATTAGAAAATGCCTCCACTCTGTCCTGACAGGTGGTCTTGATTTATTCTGCACAGAAAACCTATGTGTAGGTCAGTGGAGAAACTAGAGAGGTGCAAGAATATGCTTTGGGGCCCCCTATGCAGTGCCCCCAGTAGTGTTCCCCCTATGCAGTGCCCCATATACAGTGCCTCCAGTAGTGGTCCCCGTATGCAGTGCCCCTTATACAGTGCCCGAAGAAGTGGTCCCCCCTACGCAGTGCCCCCAATAGTAGTCCCCCTATGCATTGTCCCCAGTAGTAGTCCCCCCTATGCAGTGCCCCCAGTAGTAGTCCCCCTATGCATTGTCCCCAGTAGTAGTCCCCCTATGCATTTCCCCCAGTAGTAGTCTCCCCTATGCAGTGCCCCAGTAGTAGTCACCCCTATGCAGTTCCCCCAGTAGTAGTACCCCCTATGCATTGCCCCCAGTAGTAGTCCCTGCTATACAGTGCCCTCAGTACCGACCATCCCCTCTATACTGTGCCACCAGTAGCGCTCCCACCCCCCATACAGTGCCCCTAGTAGTGGTCACCCCCTATACAGTGTCTCCAGTAGCGCCCCCCCATGCAGTTACAGTGTCAGTGCCCGTGCCCCTTACACACATGCACGCACAACTTACCTGAATTCCGCTCCTGCAGCGACCGCCGCTGTCCGCTCCTCCCGGCTTGCTCTGCACTATGGGAGAGATGTCATGATGTCTCTCCCATCACCCGCCAGAGCCAGAAGGCGGAGCTCATGAGTGACCTCCAGCCGGCTCCCTCGTTGGACTCAGCAGCCAATGAGTCTGTCTGAATGTCATTGGCTGCTCTAACCGCTGGAGGCGGTGTATTTGTAACTGTGTAGTGCGGACCGATCTCACTGTGGTCTGCAGTACACTTAAATACTGTGGGGTCCGGGGGACACTGGCGGCTGGTGCAGCGGCGCTGTTGGATGCAGGCGGCTATGGGCCCCTGCACCACATCAGGCCCCAGTGCAAGCCACCGGCTAGTTGCGCCACTGGTGTAGGTATTCTGAATTAGCCTAAGTTGTCTAGGGTGTTTGGAGTGCCTAAAACACTGAACGAGTAACACAGGATCTATTTCTTTATTATTATTTATTTATTAACAGTTTCTTATACAGCGCAGCATATTCCGTTGCGCTTTACAATTTGAAACAACATTAGTAGAACAAGACTGGGTTGTAAGAGACAGACATAAAGGTAAGATCAAACTGAGACCAGCCCTTTATCCTTCACCTTAGTTTCTCACTATGGACTGTGGGCCTGATTCAGACCCGCTCGCGAGCGCACAGTGCTCGCAAGCGGGTCAATGGTCCCCCACTGCGCATGCGCGAGACCCGGCCAGCGACGGGCGCTATGTCGCTACGGGTCACGGACCAAAAAAGGGCGGTTGTTGATTGTGATTGACAGCTCGCCCTGTTTTGGAGGCGGGCAAGGGGTGGCTGGCCAAACGAAGGAACGCCTGCCGTTTGGGGGCGGCCTCAGTAGTGAGCTTCCGGCTCTATTACAGCCGGAAGCTCACTGGGGCTTGCGATGGACGAGACCCTATCACAAGGGTCTCGTCACAAGCCCGATGGTCGCGACCATCGCGACCATCACCTGGCCGCTTGCAAAAGCTGTGGGTGGTCACCCACAGCTTAGTGAGCGGCCTGGAGGCAGACTCACGAAAAAAAAAAATGCTGCCCTGATTCAGAGCGAGTGCTCTGAAAAAGCGTCCGGCTCTGAATCAGGCCCTGTATTAAATATGTTAATTATCGGGGTCCAAGTCTGATAATTACCATTCCAACTTGCCGCGAGCGCAGGAGCAGTTCTTTATTGCTGCGGCGCAGAGACAGCTTATCTGAAAATCAGCTGTCTCCCAGAAGCTTTTGTGCACCTGCGTGAACTCTAGTTCACTCTACATCGTAATGATGGGCTCATTTCGGAACCCGTGTCCCTGCATGGCCCGGATGATACATCCGGCTGACTGGAACGCATTTTGCAATGCGATCATGGGCGTTATTGGCAACCCTGATCTCATTGCAAAAGTGATCAATGATAAATGGGCCCCCAGGTATTGAACAGATGAGCAGGTCAATTGGTGGCTTGCACATGTCTGCTAGGGACTACAAATAACCTATTCAAAGATAGCTGTTTATTGAGGCCATGTGGCTGAATTGTATTTAAGTGAAAGATCCAGCATGCTTCTAGCTATAAAAAACCATGCTCTCTATCACCACCTCTCATTTTAGGGAGAACAAAAATTATGATTTTATAGAGAGGCCAGATTGTGTCTGTTTTCTTTGAAATGGAGTGCCACAGGCTGGTCGCAAATCCTGCCCTCCAGGGCCATACTGCTAGCCAACCAGTGGAGCTCCATCCGTTCCTTGAATTTAAGGGATGATTTCCTCACATAAAGGTATCCGCACGGGCATCTGATACACTACACAACAAGGCTACTAGTGCAAGTCAAGGTGTAATTAATTTTGTATTTTCTCCCTGAGTGTGGATGTGAGAATGAGTCCCTTGTCTCTAGATATCCGCATGTGGTGCATCCTTAGCACTTGAAGCATCTATTTTACAGGATAAGAATTGTCCACTATTAATTTCTTTGCGTAATGAAATATCTTTACGAACCACCATGTCTCCAATATTTTTGCACCATCTATAGCAAGGGAGTACTCTAGACCCCCATAGAGCTGGTAGATCATTATCAGTACATAATAACGGCCATAATTGTTTTGCTGTTTTCATCACTGTATCTCAGAATTAAAATCATTAACCCAAACAATGGTTTTAGTAATTTCTTTCTTGCTTGTGGATTTGAGGGTGTTTTCCCTTGGAATGGTTAAAAGTTTCTATTTCATAGCTTTCAACTCCTTCAGATTGTATCCTCTTGTTCCAAAGTTTTCAATCATTTTGTACATTTGTTTCATGGTTATTTGTAACTTCAGAGGTGAGCGCTAAAGGTGCGCACACACTGGGCGATTAGGAAAGACTGCACGATTACGACATCATAATTGTTCAGTTGTTCCTGATCCCCTGTAGTGCCTACACTGAACGATCAGTCGTTCATTGTAGGCACCCTCCATCATTTCAGAACATGGCCAATCTGTCGTTATCGACAGATTGGGCTGCATGTTCAGGCGATGGACAATGTCGGGAGTGCGCATCGCTGATCGTTTCCGTCATTATGGTGCACGATTACTGAGCAATTGCACGATTGCAATGTCGTAATCGTGCAATCGCTCAGTAATATCGCCCAGTGTGTACACACCTTTACACAACTTGAAATATACATCATAAAAAAAGAAGGCATGCAAATCAAGAAATTTCTAATATACGTGATGTCAAAATGTAATCTCCAATCTTCCCATTATTCTTTTTCTCTCAAATGTAGTCGAACATGTAAGAGAAGAACAACAATTTGTCGAACCTTCTTTGATGGTTGGTTTTAAATTAGATTAAAAGGAGTGTTCTAAGGCAACCAAATGTACAAATTGGAGATTACATTTTTACATAGACGTATATTACAAATTTCTTTATTTACAGTACATGCCTTCTTTGTTTATGATGCATATTTCAAGCTGTGTTAGCGCTCACCTCTGAGGACCCAAATCTACTCTAGTTTACAGATTTCTAGGTGTTGGGTGACGCCTAGGTTTCTTGTTGAAGGTTGCGCAGTGGTGAAGGTTCATTTCCATTTATTGTATTTTCTTGTAAGTTATCTGAAATACAATGTACCATGCAAGTAATTGAGAATATGGGAGACCTCTTTTTAATGGTGCCTGGTGAAAGCTGTTTGCCTGAAGAATGTGTCGAAGCCGGATAATTGACTGAGACAGGATCGGATTAAAATTAAATCTGCGCAACGCCATTTTGCGAATGGCAATGAGACGCCATTTTGCGACTGGCCGCCCAGCACCGTTTTAGTTAATCTCGCCCATTATAAGTACATACGGCGATACTATTATTTAGCGTCGTACGATTCCCACGCAATAGAAAGACGTCAAAAGTCCTCACCATATAAATGCAGACAGTCACTAAAACATATAAAATGATTAACTCTGCAAAACACATACCATGGTGTACTCCACAAACACGTAGTCGCACAATGCTAACTATCGTCTTTTGCCAAAACCCCAATACTTACACACTGCACACTTACAGTACATAAAAGTTTCTCTAGTATTAAAGTGTAATATTCAAGGTTTATTCAGTATTATTAATGTTGTGAAATAAATGTAATTTGATATCTAAGGTTTAGTACATGGTAAGCAGTCCGCGTTTGGTGTTGTACTGATCCACTGTGTCTTTGCAGATTTCCGGTACCATCGGTGAGAAGATCACAACATGTGTCTGCAAACTATGGACTATAGAGAGTTAAACATTAAAATATACTTTGTAACGTAACCAGCTTAGATTTAGTATGCAGTGGGAAAAAGGACACAAAGGGCTGTTGAAGACTGGTTTGTGTCCATTCGAATTGACCTATGAACTATACTGTAACAGAAGAACCAGGAAGAAGAACCAATGGAATCATGCCAAACTGTTCTATTGTATTGCCTAGCTCTGTAAGAGTATATATGTGGGCTCTCTAAACTTGGATGCCAGTCTGACTGCTTTGCTGCTGACGAAGGTTTCTATTCTGATGCCGGTATCTGGGTTCAGAGCGCGTGCGTATGTAACAACTCTACTTTGGGTCTGTATGATTTATTTGCGCTAATTGTATTTAGGTCACAGCGTGTAACCATCTGTTTTTATATTGAATAATAACTTTTTGTGCTTTGGAACCACACTCAAAGTCTGAAAGCAGTTATTTCTTGTGCGACTCATTACGCTAAATAGCGACAATTTTAGAAGGTATAGGTAGGTAGGAATCGATAGGTAGGAATCCATAGTTGGGAGCTCGCAGTGTGAATCACGCTACCGGTCACTTGGTAACACTCGGTAGCGATCTCTCAGCAAAAGGGTGGAGGCGCCATAGCAGGAGAACGCATTGTGCCTTCGAAAATCTGCTACCACTTTGTTGCTGAGAGTCCGCTACCCGTTATTGTGGCCTAACGAGCGGTGATTAAGAATCCAGGGACAAGGGAGGAAAAAGTTTGTTTTCCTTCATTGATAGATTTTTTTATGTTAAAAAGGGGAAGTCGCACAATAGCGTAAGGGTAATAATATGTTTTGTGTAGTAGTCGCATTATTGTGTATGCGACTAGTCGCATAATAGCGTATACGTATTTCCTGTATTGCTGCCACGTGTTTTATACAAAGCCGTTGAGTGCACAGTGCTATTGATAGATAGCATTGTTGTAAATACCTTGGTCAGTGTTGCCATAGTCTGGGAAAACGTGTATTTTTCTGTGCAGGAAAAGGGTGTGTAACAGTGAATATTTGTTGGTAGGGGTAACATGTTCCCTAGTTAAGGGTATCGTAGGACCCTTAAGTGCTAGGTGCCTGGTGTCGGCCTAGTGGCTCGGTAGTAGATACCGCAGTCTTTACACATAAGCAGGTGTAGTTGTTGTCTTTGTTGTAGTTTCGGCTCTCAGTGTGATTACAGTATTCAGTGATCAGTTAGGATTATTTGAGCATTGTAAGTGAACCACACAGTTTTGGCTAAATTATGATTGTGAACTGAGTTGAGGGTGGACGAAATCACTGAAAAGGGTAGGTGTTATTGGAATAACTACATGCTAGCAGTTGAAAGGTAGTCAAAAAGGGATTAGGTGCGTGGAAGCAGTCTGGTTTTTCTTCCATAGGTGTGTGGGTGCATCCTGTTAATCTCGTCCGCAGGTAAGTGAAAGTATCTTGACTGTCTTTCACCAGTCTAAATCTTTATTGAAAAGCTTAGGATTCTCACAGAATTGGAGCCAAGCAAACGGTAGAGATGTTAGATGATTGCCGCTTGGGTCGGCACGGCATATTATGCATACTAAGTACGGTGCTTATGCAATTAGGTACTGTGATGTATGGTTTAAAATGATGATGAAGAGTGTTAGACCTTTTCCCAGAATTGGCAGCTTTGATAAGGAGGTATTGAACAATGTCCGAAATAGCATCTGTATGGTGCGCTCTCGAATGAAAAAGGTAAAATATAATGAGTGTTTAAAGTTGTGGCAGCGTGAGGGGGATGCGTGGCTTAAAGGTGTGCACGGCAAGCAAACTAGCATCACGAGCACGTTACAGGAGAGTGCACACGCAGCGCTAAACTGCGGTGCGTGCGCGCCGCGAGATAGCGCGCACGTGCAGCAAGGTAGCCTTGCGGAGGGTATTGCCAGTGATTCACGTGCACCACCACCGCCCTATGCGGATGGGGGTGCATGTACAGTCATTGTAAAAACCCATAAAAATGTAACAAGTGTAACTTGTACCCTCTCTTGAGTAATCACAAAGAAAATGTTTATGATGCGGATGATGAACCTGTTGTTATGTCTGCCATTTCCCATGCTGTACACATGTTAGATGCTCCATCACAACAAGCACAAGTGGTGCCACCATCGTCATCAGTGATAGTACAGGAAGTGTTAACATCCACTGCACCCGTAGAGGAAGTTGTTAATCACATACTGTATGTAGCAGTAATAGACTCAATCCTAAGCCAGGTATCAAGGTCAAAAGTAGCAGTGCGGCCGGTCTGCATCCCATCCGGACAATAACTGTTCCAAATGGGAATGCAGATGCGAACGGCGGAGTGCCCACAAGGGAGATAGCAATGCATTGTCTTTGGACAAGAGCGGAGCTAAATTCCATAATGAATGATTTCCCTGATAGTGCTTTCCGGGTAGTGCTCACGAGCCAACCAATAAAGATTGACAAGTGGTGTTAAGGGCTTGTCTTCCACACAATACCGACGTGAAAAAGTTTATCATGGATTGCGTATTGGATGGAGATGGTCCTGTAACAGACGAGAGTAACCAAGGTAACATTACCCGCATAATAACTCAGTTGGGTGTATATTTTCCAGTAGTAAACTGGAGTAAAATTTTCACCATAAAACAAAAAAGTGAATCTGCAGAAGATTATTGTAACCGAGCTCTGCAGGCTATCACCCAGTACACTGGGATAGAGGATATTAAAGATAGCACTCATCACAGGGGAATGATCATCACTGTACTTATGGATGGTCTAAAAGAGAATCTAAAGACCCAAGTTCAGACGTCACTACCTGGCTGGAGAGGAGTTACTGTAGACACGCTCATAGAATCCGCTATTGAACATGATAAAAACATCCTCAAAAAGAGAGAGACCCAGAGCGAGAAGCTAAAGGCTCTTAGTATTCAAGCTCTAGAAGGAATGACTGTAACATCACAGCCACCAGACACACCTACACCTGCACAGCTACACGTCCTCACCAATCTTGCACCACTGCAAACACAAACCTACCCCACTTATCACACACAGCCTCAAAACCCATACTATCCACAACCACCATATTACCCTCAATATCCTTATCCACACCCACCATTTTTCCCTTTCGCTCAAACCACACAGCAATCCTTTCACCCACCCCACTCACAAAGGTGCTTTAACTGCAACCAAGTGGGACATGTAAGTAGGAACTGTAAGGTGAAGAAGGTAGGAACCCCCTAACCAGGGAGTACCTTGATATCCCCATAAGGGATATACACAGTGTACAGGAAATCCACAACAGTTACCAGCTCCAATTGTGGCCTTCAAAATGCTGTATTGGAGAGTGAGAGTCAACACTAGGGGTCAGGTCTTACCTGTAGTCTACAGATAGTCAGGTTAACAGGAAGTACTAGGGAAGAACCGGTGATGATGGTTGATGTAGCTGGTACTAAATATCCTTTTCTTGTAGACACAGGGGCGACCAGATCAGTGATAAAATCTCCAGCTAATTTACAGGTGACCAGCGAGACAGTACCAGCAATGGGTGTAACGGTAAAAGTGCAACATTATCGTTTAACCAAATCCACAGAGGTCACTATCAGGCCATTGCATACCAGGCATTCTTTCCTCCTGGCAGCAGTGGCTCCTGCTAACCTACTGGGAAGGGATTTGTTATGAAAGATGGGATGTGTCATATATTGTACCCCTGATGGTATATTTCTAGATATCCCAGAGAGAGTTGTGCATGAGGTGAGGGATATGTTGGACACTCCCCAAAGGATAATGTATCACTCTGTCGGTTCAGGTAAAAATCCATCTCAGGTAGATCAAATGTTATCCCAAATTCCAGATCCACTTTGGACCAAGGATGGACAGGACACTGGATTAATGGCAAATGTAGCTCCCATAATGGTAAATCTAAAAAGCGGTAGGCAAGCTCCAAAAATTCCCCAGTACCCATTAAAACAGGAGGTAGCATTAGGGGTTTATCCTATAATTGAGCGATTATTAAAGCAGGGAATTTTTGGCATGTACAGCAAGTGTAGCCAACAGTCCCATCTTTCCTGTGAAGAAGAGTGGTGGGAGGGGTTATAGGCTGGTACAAGACCTTAGAGGGGTTAATAAGGTGGTAGAGAGCCAATTTCCCGTAGTGCCAAATCCAGCTGTCATTCTTATGCAGATCCCACCAAATGCAATCCATTTCACTGTCATTGACCTCTGTTCTGCTTTCTTCTCTGTACCTCTTCATCCTGACTGTCAGTACCTATTCACTTTTACATACAGGGGTGTACAATATACATGGACAAGATTGCCCCAGGGTTTTATAGACAACCCCAGTATCTTCTCCCAGGCCTTACACGACTGTTTACAATCTTTTCAACCTGCCAATGGATCTGTTCTAATACAATATGTGGACAATTTATTGTTATGTTCTGATTCGTTAATGTCATGTTTAAATGATTCTAAACTTTTATTGCTTCATCTCTTGCAAACAGGACACAAGGTTGCTAAGGACAAACTACAGCCATGCCAGTCCAGGGTTAAATACTTGGGACATTGCCTAACCCAGGGGTTATGACATCTGACAAATGACAGAATCCAAGCTATACAGAACATGACACTGCCGCAGAATCAACAGCAAATTCGTACCTTCTTGGGAATGTGTGGATACTGCAGAATGTGGATCCCAGGTTTTTCTATTTTGGCCTTGCCATTACAGGACTTAGGGCCTGATTGAGACCCGGTCATAAGCGCTGAGCACTCGCAACCAGGTCAATGGTGGCCCAGAGTGCATGCGCACGATGGAGCCGGCTCCGTCGTGCGCATGCGCGAGACCCGGATAGCGATGGGCACTCCGTCGCTCTGGGTCTCGCAACAAAGGGGGCAAGCTGTTGATGTAGAGTGACAGCTCACCCCCTTTGGTGGGCAGGCCGGGGGGGTGGCTGCCCAAACAGAGGCATTCCCATGAGAACACCTGTCATTTGGGGGCGGCCCCACTGACATCACAAGTGATGTCAGTGGAGAGCTTCCGGCTCTGTTAGAGCTGAAAGCTCTCTGGGGCTTGCGGCCACGAGACCCTACCACAAGGGTCTTGTCGCAAGCCCAGTGGTGACCATCGCGACCATCATCATGGCCGCTCGCTGTAGCTGTGGGTGGTCACCCACAGCTATGCTAGTGGCCAGGAGACCATTCTAAAAAAAAGAAAAAGCCCGGCCCTGATTCAGAGCGAGCGCTCTATCAGAGTGACAGGGTCTGAATCAGGGCCTTAGTCTCTTCCTCAAAGGCCGATCATGTCATACACACAGAGCAATCAGAGCAGGCTTTCCTTAATCTTAAAGATAGTCTGAAAAGAGCACCTGCAATGGGAATACCTGATTATGAAAAACCTTTTGATTTGTATTGTACAGAAGCTGATGGTTGTGCAGCAGGTGTCCTCACCCAAAAACATGGTGATGCCAGTAGGCCCGTAGCATACTACAGTGCACAATTGGACACTGTGGCAAGATCACTCCCAACGTGTTTAAGAAGTGTAGCAGCAACTGCTCTATTGGTCAGTAAGAGTGAGGATGTGTTACTAGGCCATGATATGGTTGTCTATACTCCCCATGCTGTATCTGCTTTGCTAAACTCTGCCCAAACCAGACATGTCTCCTCAGCTAGATTCACAAAATGGGAACAAGCCTTAATAGCACCTGCAAACATCACCATCAAAAGGTGCAGTATGTTAAACCCAGCTACGTATTTACCATATGTGCAACATGATGCACAAAGGGTGGAGAGAGGTGAGTCGCTGGCGAAAGGTGAGTTCTGCAGGTATATTGATGCACATGATTGTATGGAATATGTGAATCAAACCTTTACTGCAAGACCTGACATACGGGATACACCTTTAGAAAATGTAGATGTGACAGCTTACACGGATGGGAGTTGTCATAGACAAACTGACACTGGAGAGTTATGTACAGGTTATGCTGTGGTAAATTACGAGGTCGCCATAGAGGCCGAACCTTTAGGCCCACCACACTCGGCCCAAGTGGCGGAACTGGTGGCACTAAAGAGGGCGTGTAATTAGCGGAAGGTGAATCTGCTAATATCTACACTGACTCTAGGTACGCCTTCGGGGTAGTACACGATTTCGGCGCTCTATGGCGTCTGAGAGAATTTATGACAGCAGCAGGCACACTAATTGCAAATTCCAGACATATGAAAGGACTACTGACAGCAATCCAATTGCCTAAGGCAGTGGTGGTAATTAAGTGTAAAGCCCATACATGTGAGAATGATCCGGTGTCACTGGGCAACAACAGGGCAGACGAATGATGACTTTTCAAACAATTGACATGCTGAAATTAATTGAGATGCAAAATTTGTGTTCCATTCAGGAAAAGGCAGTCTGAAGGTCCAAGGGATGTGGGCAAGAGTCTTCTGGACTCTGGAGAGATGGACAAGGTAAGCTAGTGGCTCCCAAGACATACTATCCAAGCCTGGCTGAGGCAGCGCACGGTCTGACTCATTTGGGAAAGCCAGGTATGTGCAAATTGGTGAGAGTGTACTGGTGCGCACCAGGTTTTTCTTCTCAAGTGGAAAAGAGCAATGTCCTGTCTGACCTGCTTGAGGAAAAACATTGGGAAAACAATCCTTACCGAACCATCCCACATTCTTCCGACCAACTGACCTTTTCAGGTAATACAAATTGATTTCATCCAATTACCACCCTGCAGGAACCTCAAGTATGTATTGGTGTGCACTGATGTGTTTTCTAATTGGGTTGAGGCATACCCAGCTGCCACTAATACTGCTGTGTTTACTGCCAAGAAAATTGTTCAGGAGTTTGTATGCAGATACGGTATCCCTAAAATTATTTTGAGCGATAGGGGTACTCATTTCACAGGTGATGTTTTCCAAAATATGTGTAAAAGCTGATGGGTATTAATAGTCGACTTCATACCCCCTACCGACTGCAAGCCAGTGCCAAGGTGGAGAGGATGAATGGAACTATTAAAAACAAACTAAGTAAAATCATGTGGGAAACTGGACTAGGTTGGCCAGAAGCACTACCACTTGTCCTTCATAGTATCAGAACAACTCCTAGACCCCCTCTTAATCTGTCCCCCTTTGAAATATTGTTTGGTAGACAACCTCATTTGATTATAAGTCCGCAGGAAGATTTGAAAGGTAACAACGAGGTAACTGTAAGGTATATACATAACAATGAGTAAACAGTTAAAACAGCAACAGCAGAAACTGAAATTGTTGTCACATGATATGCCTGAAACAAATGGTCATGATGTTGAACCTGGAGAATTTGTTATGATAAGAAATTTATTGCATTCTGGTTGTTTGACTGATCGATGGGAAGGTCTGTATCAGGTGTTGCTGACGAGTACAACCTCATTGAAGGTGGCGGAGAGAGATACCTGGGTCCATTCCACTCACTGTAAGAAGGTCAACCAACAAGCTGGAGACGAGGCAGATAACATGGACCTGTTGATCGCGAGCTTGTTCCGGGAGAGTTAAAAGGTTGCAGTGAGATATCTGAACTAAAGAAATTTGTAGATCCTTGCTACGACAATGGACTGGTCTGCTGTGTTCATTTTTGTATTCTCTTCCAGAGTTTCCATCATCCTGGTTTGTTTGGGAATTTCTGGTTTCTGTGACGGGGGACCGATAGAGGAGATGGGAGCTAATGGCAGTATTGATGGAGTGGAGTCGAGAGGAGGAGTGCTATGCCAATCAGAGGAGTGTCTGACCAATCTTAGTACAGTAATTGTTAAGAGATCTGCTATTCTGGATACTCGGAGACAGTGTGAAGGTCTATCATCTGAGGATTATTGTATGTTCGAGTTCTGTGGGTCCGTAGTCAATGAAAGATGCATCCAACAGTGCCAACCAAAGTATAACCACTATTGGGGTGGGTATCCTTTAGAGGATTATCACACCATGGTGGGCAAAATTTTGAACCAAACTAACTGTTGGGTGTGCTCTCACGTGCCCCAAGGGCAGCATAATGTAGGATTAGTGCCATTCCCATTAAATGTCTCTGAAATTTTAGAATTGTAAGACACTGGATGGAAAAATTGTTAATACCAAACTACCCCATTTTAAACTCCACCAGTACCAGGCAGATAAAACATTTTTATGTTTAAACATCACCAACTCCAATGAACGAGGAAGTTGGGAGGTGACTGGGAATAACCAGACAATGACCTTCTCACAAAGAGCTGACCGTGAGCCTATGAATTATGAACTGTTGCGCACAAATAGGTCAAGTGGAAGACACTTCTGGTATAAATATACACTGAGTAACACCAAAGAAATGGTTGGCAGAATACCAGATGGGTATTGTGCCAAGATATTACAACCGGAAACTTGCATGAGTCAAATGGGAGAACCTGAAGTAGGATCACTTGCTAAGAAAATGTGTGTGACGATAATGATGTATTGTATTCCTTATGTTCTCCCTGATGATGTATATTTTATATGTGGAAGGAAAGCGTATAAGTGGCTCTCTCCAAGTTCCAAAGGTTTGTGTTATCTGGGAAGAGTAGTTCCAGAAGTTATGACCCTCACACATGATTAAATGCTTGGTTTTCATAAAAACACACCATCACCATATCTTCACACACAGTATGAACATAGAGACAAAAGGAATATGATACTTGGTGACATGCATAAAGCCACACAGTTAATTAGTGAGACAACTGGCTTTCACGTTTTGGTAGCATTGGATCCCACAAGGATTGCTCGGGGTACACTAAATTTTAGATATATCCAAGATCTTGCTAAATTAATAGATAATATCACCGAGATGTATGATGACACATTCAGGTATACAGGTAGGGATTTTCAAGCTTACAAGAAAGAACTCGTGCAACATAGACTAGTGTTAAATTATTTAACAGCTGTCACTGGAGGGTACTTTGGCCACCCAATTTGGAGTAAAGTGTTGCACTTACATTACAAACAATACCAGAGATCCCAAGGAGGTAATAGACCAGAAGATAGATGAAATTCTGCAGTTAAAATGGGAATTTCGGAAGAACCATAATGCTTCAGTGGCTGAAGTAGAGGAGAAGGTAGAAGAATGGGTTTCATGGTTGAACCCAGTGAAATGGTTCTCAGGTCTAGGAGAGTGGGTCCAGGAAATGATTGCGAGCATAGGTAAACTCCTGATCCTCATACTGGTTGTCATCATAGTAATTGGCTTATGTGTCAGGTGTCTTCCTACTGTGTTGAAATGTGGAAAATGTAAATATAAGGTAAACCAAAAGAATGAAATTATGATGGTGGTCAGTAGTAACAATATGAATACTGAGGTAAATGTAGGACTGCATTACAACCCTGAACTAGATGGTACCATCGTATAATGTATAAGATTTAGACTTACATTATTTAAGATGTTTTAAAATAACATTTTAATAACACATTTCATGTAAGTCCCTATTCCCCCTCAAGACTTCCTTTATAGGATTGGTGCATCCCCACATCTTTCCCATGATCTCCCAAGATCCACGGTGTGCGTATAACGGTAGTTATATGTCCCCTTCTAGAGACACATTATTGATGGATTAAGAATCACCTTGTGCCATCCCATGAATTAACATTAAATAATATGTCATAATGTAAGCCTAAATTCATTTTAAAATCAGAGTATGATAGCATGTTGTTTGCTATCAAAGGGTGGACTGTCGAAGCCGGATAATTGGCTGAGACAGGATCGGTTTAAAATTAAATCTGTGTGACGCCATTTTGTGAATGGCAATGAGATCCCATTTTGCGACTAGGCGCCCAGCGCCATTTTAGTGAATCTCGACCATTATATGTACATACGGCGCTGCTATTATTTAGCATCGTGCGATTCCCACGCAATAGAAAGACGTTAAAAGTCCTCACCATATAAATACAGTCACTAAAACAAATAAAATGATTAACTCTGCAAAACATGTACCATGGTGTACTCCACAAACACGTAGTTGCACAACGCTAACTAGCGTCTTTTCCCAAAACCCCAATACTTACACACTGCACACTTACATATAAGGTTCTCTAGTATTAAAGTGTAATATTCAAGGTTTATTCAGTATTATTAATGTTGTGAAATAAATGTAATTTGATATCTAAGGTTTAGTACATGGTAAGCAGTCCGTGTTTGGTGTTGTACTGATCCACTGTGTCTTTGCAGATTTCCGGTACCATCGGTGAAAAGATCACAACATGTGTCTGCAAACTATGGACTATAGAGAGTTAAACATTAAAATGTACTCTGTAATGTAACCAGCTTAGATTTAGTATGCAGTGGGAAAAAGGACACAAAGGGCTGTTGGAGGCTGGTTTGTGTCCATTCGAATTGACCTATGAACTATACTGTAACAGAAGAACCAGGAAGAAGAACCAATGGAATTATGCCAAACTGTTCTATTGTATTGCCTATCTCTGTAATAGTATAAATGTGGGCTCTTTAAACTTGGATGCCAGTCTGACTGCTTTGCTGCTGACGGAGGTTTCTATTCTGATGCCGGTATCTGGGTCCAGAGCGCATGCGTATGTAACAACTGTACCTTAGGTCTATATGATTTATTTGCGCTAATTGTATTTAGATCACAGAATGTAACCATCTGTTTTTATATTGAATAATAACTTTTTGTGCTTTGGAACCACACTCAAAGTCTGAAAGCATTTATTTCTTGTGCGACTCATTACGCTAAATAGCGACAATTTTAGAAGGTATAGGTAGGTAGGAATCGATAGGTAGGAATCCATAAATGGTATGTAGCTTTTTGGAAAATTGTTGGGTAGAGACTTTTTTTGAAACACTCACCTGGATATCTAAAAATTGAATGGTCCCACTTTTTGATATTATAAATAATTTGATGCTTTAATTTCTCTAATTAATCTCATCCATGGTGTGGACGAATTCAGTCAAGTCCAGATGTAAAAGAGGTTTTCGCATCTAAGTAGTTGTAGAAAGAACATTCCATTAAAGAGGAAATCATTTATCTTAAGGGTTAATCAAATAGTTTAATAATAAATGAGAGATCTGGACCAGTATAGAGCATGTTATTAGTCATTAATCTTCTAGTCTCTTCCAGTCCTCTTGAATGTCAAATACTGCTATAGAGACTTGCAACATTGACGGCACAAAGCATGCAGTTCTCAGGAAGATCTGATAATTTTCTGAGCTTGAGGATAAAGCTGGTAGTATCCTTTTAAAAGGTATATTGTGATTGAATAACAGGTTGCATGTAGCTATCCAGAAATTAGATACAACGTAGAGAATGGAGTTGACTTAATAACATCTATTCCCAAATAGGACAACCCACATGTTTTACAAAAACTATTTTTAGAAGTAAGAACAATCAAACTAAAAATATTTGTACCTTTTTATATAAATGCACCTTGGTGAAATACTACAAAATGAGTAGAGAAAAGATAAGCATCAATGTATGCAAACTAATTGAAGATATAAATTATATTCTATTTACTAAAATACTACACAATTGGTGTTTTGTATAGTGTGTGTTTTGTTTTAGGCCCATACTGACAAGGACCTACCTACCAAGTGAAGCAGCTAGTTGTTTACTTATTTATTCTTTAAAAAGACTTGGACATTTGAAACTGTGAAATCTGGACATTTACTTTTAATTAGCACAGGATAAGGAATACAGTTTTAGATATTTTATATATATATATATATATATATATATGTGTGTGCATATATATATATATATATATATATATTACATACACATAGTCGGGTCCCCCTCCTTGAAAATGCTCCTCCAACCTCTCTCTCCCCCAGCTGATTCCTGAATGCCATGAGCGACGACGTCGTCATGCGGCATGATGTCACACCCGGCGCTGGCATTTTGAGAGACTGGGACTCCAGTGGGAGGCACAACAGCCACACTGTTTGACAATATGGCGCCGCTGCAGATTATAACTATAATGGCAGCAGGCAAGAGCAGTCAGATTAGATGGTGATGACATGGTGACTGCGGCCACGCCCTCAGGCCCTGCTTGCCTGCCTCTAGAGCCACCACTGCGCACATACACTTACTCTTACTTTCAGAGGAGAGATACAGCAGCAAGTATTTATTGGGAAGAACTGTTGAACTGTTTGAGTCATTATGCCCCACCCACTCCTGTCTCTATGCAGAGAGGCGGAGCCATAAATAAGACAATTAAAGAATTGCATCCAGTGGCTGTGTAGAGACTGAAACAAAGCTAAATGGGGTAAATTAACCCCATAATGTCACTGATTGTGTCTTGTCACCATGGAGCCACCACTCTGAGCACTGGCCACTGGAATGCTTGTTGGCTTGATCTTCCATGCATGTGAGGGTCTGGGATGTGGTACCGGGTTATGTGTCACACACAGGTTTAGTTTCTAGGTTTTTTTTTTATTAAATAGTTTTAGTTATTTCACACATCAGACAAACTGCACCCACTGAGCCATGCTCTCTTTGCCACAAAAATCCCTCTTATTTGCATTTTCCTATGTTGATGTCTCTGCTGTTGTAGGATATGTGCATATGCTTTGGTTATATGAACTCTCTTCTTGCACAGGCTACAGACCACACTTTTTTGCAGAAGTGTCATTATCACCATGGTGACAAAAGCTCTTACATCAAGCCCAAACTGCCTTTACCTGTGTTCACCCTGCAACATTATTCTGGACCTGTCACGTATCAGGTAATCTGTGCCATCCTGTGACTTTTGCTGGTGTGTATTACTGGAGCAGAGGTCAAACAAACCTGAGTCAAACTAGTTTCTTATATTCTGTAGGTTCATAACTTCTTAAGCAAGAATAGAGATATACTTCCCACTGTTGTCAGAGATGTCTTGATCCAGAGTCGGTTAAAAGTAAGAAAACTTTTTCTCTTAACTAATTTGTCTCTACATTTCTGCATATGTCCTATCTATTTCCTTCACATTATCTGTACCCTTTTATATCTCACTCTGGGGGGCGATGGATCAAGAAGTGAAAAGTTGTCCATAGCAACCAATCAGCTTTGAAGTAGCAATTATCAGGTACATTCTATAAAAAGAATAGGTAGTACATTGAGAATGCCAGTCTCCAGACACCTATCCACATTACCCCCTGGGTGCCCCATCTGCCTATACTTCATCATTCGACTATTTCCCCCACTTTGGATTGCTGGCGGAAGTTGTGTTTTAGTTCCGATGTGTCCTCTAGTTTGTCCCCCCACATAACTTGGACTTGTTCCTGGTCTGAAGTTGTGGGCCTTGGAGGCCTGGGCTCTGTTGCGTGGGTCAGTTGGTATGTGGTTGGAGGGTTCTCACTTTCCAAGAGCTTCGGGACAAGTTTTCATTTTCTTCGAGGGATCATTGGTCCTATCTCCAAATCTGACACTTTATTTTAAATGAAGGTAGGTTAGGTCGCTTCCAGAGAGACCTTACTTTATTTGAGCAATTGTGCACTGCCTCGTCCCTTCTGAAACACACAATCTCTATAATATATAAATTGTTTATGGAGCCAAATTTTGGGGACTTTCCTTAAGTGAAACTACAGAATCAGGATTTACCCATTCTATTAGGTGACAAGAAGTGGTCTTAGGTGTTTTAGCTTATGCCTGTTCCCTCAGTGTCTCAGTGGTTTAATCCCACTTTAAACTACCGACTCAGTGGTACAGAACTTCTGTCCTTCACAAATATTACAGGTCTTTCTCTGCATCCTGTTGGAGGTGTAACTCTGCCCCAGGCAAGATCATGCATATCTGGTGGGAATGCACAAAAGTGACCTCTTTTTGGAACAATGTAATATCCCTGTCTAAGGAGATCATCGGGGGTAACTTGCCAGCTGGCCCTGGTTTTTGGCTTCTCTCCCACTCAAATTTGAATCTCAACATATGAAAAATCTTTGCTTAAGCACCTGAATGATGCTACTGGAGCCCTGATTCCAACCCGTTGGTGAACTCCCCTGCCCATCTATATTGGTGACTGGTTCCATAGCATTGATTTTTTCATGTCCATGGATGACATAATTGTTTTCGGCAGACAGATTCTTTGAATTTTCTACGACCTGGTTCCCATGGATACATTTTAAACTGTTCCCTAGGTTGGTTTTGTTTGGGTTTGCTGCAAAGCTTCCATGTGATAATATCCTTAAGAATCTGCCATTATACGCACACTTGGCTAACTGACTTGCATCCTACAGTATGTGGCCTGGTCCTTTCTCTATCCCTCCCCTTATATCCTTATTCTCTGTTCCCTCGTGTTACCATCTTTTTCTTTGTTTGTTTATATTCTTGCTCTGTTTTTTTTCTTTATCTAATATATAAATCTTTAGCTAGAATGCTTTCATGGTCATCAAATTGTTGTTTTTTACTTGTTACTATGGTCTATAATGCACTTGGGGTCTGATTCGGCAGGATTGCAACTGCTAAAGCGTACGCAGATGGTCGATTGTTGCATACTACGCATGCATCGCAGTGTGTGTACGCAAATGCCTCACTGTGATCGTGACTACGATTGCAGTGAGTACGCAGACCAAGCGCAGAGCGATTGACCGGAAGTACCATTTGGGACTGGTGACGGGGAGGTGGTTGGATGAATGCAGATGCGCCAGTGCATTTCAACGCCGTTGCAGGGACGTGCATAAATTAGCCACTGCGATGGCATATGCAGCTTGAACTCTCACTGCGTGCAGGAAAGTTAGCAATTTAGTGTTAGGGTCAGACCCGTCTCAAATGTGCGAGTGGCTCCGATTTACTTAAATGTTACCAATGTTTTGGCTAGATTGCAAGGTATTACGGATGTACGAGAGGGGAAGTGGGAGTCTGCATGTTGTCTGTGCGAAAGCTTGCGTTTACAATTATTAGCATACTTTCGCAGCAGACCACGCGCGATTGCATCAGCGATTCTTGCTGAATCAGGCCCTTGGTACCATTCTGTCCAATGCTCTGTTTTTTTCTCTGTATCCCTTATTGCCCTGACATCCCTAATTCTGTTATGTTACAATACCTTGGCCTTCATATCGCGCCATCCAGTATAGTGCTGGAACTTGCCATCTTCCTTTTTTTACCCAGCTACTCTCGGACCTTTTCAAGTCATCTAACAATGCAAATCAGCCTGAGGCAGGAAACTCTCAGGGCATATGCCCAGGGCCTACTTTAATGGGGAAGTTTCAGCTGTCACTGCAGGAATTGACCAAACGCCTGAAGAGGTACAATAGACAGGAATATGAGGACATTCTGCCACAGCTATTTTTTACACTGGTGATATATTGCAGAGAGATTTACTTCTTGTGGTGCTGTTCTAATTTCCGCAACTCACAGCTCTACGTCCACTCTGTTCTTCATTAGAATCCTTTTTGTTCTATACAATACCATTAACATAATGTGACTGACATTGTATACAAAGTGCCTAATGCTGTCCTAGGCTGGATTTCAAGGTTTGCAATGGATATCTTGCTTTTGCTCTAGACCAGGGGTGGGTAAAATACAACCAGGCAATTTGATCTGATCTCTTTCTTTTGGCCCCTCCAAAGGCAATATCCAGCTCATGGAGCATGGGCTGAGGGGCTTGGGCCGTACATTGTCTGTTGCTATAGTGCGGATATGTGCTGCCATTTAGTTTACAGCCACAAATGTGGCCCCACATCCTGGGTTCCTCTTTGCTGGGACTGCTACTGAGGTAAGGAGCAGAGGTAAGCATCTGCTCCTAGCACAGCCCTGCTCACAAGGTACCATTGCTACTTTGATTCTCCCAAAAAACCTACTGTATGGCCCCCTAGTTAAACATGTTAAGTGGCCCCCCAGCTAAAATAATTTCCCACCCCTGCTCTAGACTCTCGCATTGTCTTCTCTTTCTAGTGTCACTCAATTTAAAGCTAACATTTGCCCTCTATGAGCTTCCCTAGAGCAATGTCACAATTAGAAGACTGTCTGGAGTCGTTACATATGAAAAATATTGAAATAAGCTTCTCCGAATAGAATGCAAAATGCTTTTTACATAACTCAATGACCCACCCACTGGATATTTACAGCATAACACATGTTTATTTTTTTTGTTAATTTCAATGACTTTTCCACAGATGCTGGTACTATGGTTCTAAATTATCTATGTATTTTTAACAATACTTTATTTTTGAAATTTTATGAGATGTCTCACCAGCCACATGTATGGTACAGTAACTACATTAATATACAAGTATTGGGGCTGATTGTGAGCTACTGCTGTGTCCTCATACATCAAGCCTCAATACGCCATGCAGCGTGAGATGCCCAGCGCAGGTGATGAAGCACAATGAAACCTTGGCGTGAAAAATATCTGCGGATTTTGCTTCGTAGCATTTCCTACACAGATGTACAAGTGTCTCTTATCAGATTAATCAGTGCAGTCTTGTTAAGCATTTTTTGTTGCATCCAATTGTTTAATTTGTGTGAGTAAGATGCATATTCGAGCGAAATCCGAGTTGCATGAAACCTGGCACGCCAAGAAGGGCTATTTGGCGGGACTGCAGCAATAGTGTATGAGGACACATATGTCAGAACAGATCACAAACGAGCAGGTAACTTCGCACTTGGGGAAAACATGCTGCACTTCAGGTGGGGCAGATAAAAAAACGTTCAGAGATTTAGATTTGAGAGATTTTTGAGTGTCAGTATAAGGTCTGACCAGAAGGGGAGATTGTGATGTGGTTGGTCAGCTTGACAAATGATTGCAATATTTTGGAACTAACATTCCCTGAATTTAAATGAGTCACAGTTCGGAATATAAGTAGGTGAGTGCCGAGTTTGTATTATTATTCATTATTTAATAGGGTGGTCACATATCAAAGCCACCGTAGATGGTTACAGTGGCAAACGCAGGATTTCTAGAGGAGGGGTTCCAAATGCTTGATTTTAGAGCGAGTGTAGCCAATCCATGAAGAGGGCACAATTAGCACTTAACCAGCTTTAATATGCGTCATACAAAGTATAGTGTATGCCATAATTCCAGCATATACAGGACCAGTGATCACAGTAAGCCATTAGATTCAGCAGTAGGGCCATCCTGCCTGAGCTGAATGTTATTATTTCAGATGTGTGCACCATTTCAGAGCACTGGAGCAAGTCTGGGGGAGCAGCAGAAGAACCTAGCACTGCCCTGGACATATATTTACATATTGGTCTTGTCATGCACTGGATAGTGTATTATTATATGGTAATAATAATTAACCCTATTGATGGTCTATAGCAGTGCACCCCTAACAGTGCATGTTTTCCAGATATCCTAGTTGGTGCACAGGTGTATTTATTACTGGCTGACACATGTTACAAGCTCCAGAGGTGGCGCTAATTATTTCATTTGTGATACTGAGAAGGGGGCAACCGGAACCCCCCCCCGTGTTTGCCTATGGGTTAAGTGCCATTAGTTGAAGCCAATTGTGTGTGTGTGTGAATATATATATTATATATATATATATATATATATAACATGTGTGTGTATGTATATACATGTGTGTGTGTGTATATATATATATATATAATATATATATATATATATATATATATATATATATATATATATATACAGTCAGGTGCATAAATATTGGGACATTGACAGAATTTTCATATTTTGGCCTCTATTCACCACCACAATGGCTTTGAAATGAAACAAACAAGATGTGCTTTAACTGCAGACTTTCAGATTTAATTTGAGGGTAATTACAGCCAAATCAGGTGAACGGCGTAGGAATTACAACGGTTTCTATATGTGCCTCCCACTTTTTAAGGAGCCAAAAGTAATGGGACAAACAAAACAATCCTAAATCTAACTTTCACTTTTTAATACTTTGTTGCGAATCCTTTGCAGACAATTACAGCCTGAAGTCTGGAACGCATAGACATCACCAGACGCTGGGTTTCATCGCTTGTGATGCTCTGCCAGGCCTCTACTGCAAATGTCTTCAGTTCCTGGGGCATTTTCCCTTCAGTTTTGTCTTCATCAAGTGAAATGCATGCTCAATCGGATTCAGGTCAGGGGATTGACTTGGCCATTGCATAACATTCCACTTTTTAGCCTTAAAAAACTCTTTGGTTGCTTTTGCAGTATGCTTCGGGTCATTGTCCATCTGCAATGTGAAGCGCCATCCAATGAGTTCTGAAGCATTTGACTGAATATGAGCATATAATATTGCCCGAAACACTTCAGAATTCATTCTACTGCTTTTGTCAGCAGTCACATCATCAATAAATACAAGGGAACCAGTTCCTTTGGCAGCCATACATGCCCACGCCATGACACTACCACCACCATGCTTCACTGATGAGGTTTTATGTTTTGGATCATGAGCAGTTCCTTTCCTTCTCCATACTCTTCTCTTCCCATCACTCTGGTACAAGTTGATCTTTGTCTAATCTGTCCATAGGATGTTGTTCCAGAACTGTAATGGCTTTTTTAGATGTTGTTTGGCAAACTCTAATCTGGTCTTCCTGTTTTTGTGGCTCACCAATAGTTTACATCTGGTGGTGAACCCTCTATATTCACTCTTATGAAGTCTTCTCTTGATTGTTGACTTTGACACATATACACCTACCTCCTGGAGAGTGTTCTTGATTTGGCCATCTGTTGTGAAGGGGCTTTTCTTCACATGGGAAATAATTCTTCTGTCATCCACCACAGTTGTTTTCCGTGGTCTTCCGGGTCTTTTGGTGTTGCTGAGCTCTCCGGTGCTTTCTTTCTTTTTAAGAATGTTCCAAACAGTTGATTTGGCCACACCTAATGTTTTTGCTATCTCTCTGATGGGTTTGTTTTGTTTTTTAGCCTAATGATGGCTTGCTTCACTGATAGTGACAGCTCTTTGGATCTCATATTGAGAGTCGACAGCAACTGATTCCAAATGCAAATGTCACACCTAGAATCAACTCCAGACCTTTTACCTGCTTAATTGATAATGAAATAACGAGGGAATAGCCCACACCTGTCCATGAAATAAGTTGATAGTCCCATTACTATTGGCCCCTTAAAAAGTGGGAGGCACATATAGAAACCGTTATAATTCCTACACCGTTCACCTGATTTGGATGTAATTACCCTCAAATTAAATCTGAAAGTCTGCAGTTAAAGCAGATCTTGTTTGTTTCATTTCAAAGCCATTGTGGTGGTGAATAGAGGCCAAAACATGAAAATTCTGTCAATGTCCCTATATTTATGCACCTGACTGTATATATATATATATATATATATATATATATATATATTGTGATATGATCACTGGTAAAGTGGTCTGTGGCAGGTAAATTTGTCCCAGATTCCTGTCTTTTGTGTTTTAAACCCCCAGGAGAAAGTCTGCAGTGTAGCAGGCTTGAGTTTCGGCTTTTTGAAAAGCCGGTTTGGGACCTGGGGGTTGTGGGTGAGAGGAGAGGGAGGGCTCCACCCACGGCCAATCCAGGTTTTGGTTCTCGCAGCCTGGTAACAGGCTTGTTAGTTTTCCACCTGAGAGTGGCCAATATAAGCCTAGTGTGTTTAGGGCTGAGTGTCTCACCTGGGAGAGCAGACAGGGAGTTTGCTCAGAGACACTGGAAAACCTAACTGTGAGTGTTGTGCTGTGCCTTGTTTGCTGGTGAGGGCATTAGGCCCTGCCAGGTTCTGGTAGTGAGGGAACCACCTGTAAAGTTAGAGCCCGGCCAGGGCTAGGTTTTATGTTTATGGTTTCTTTTGTTGTTTCTGTTTTGCACAATAAAGACTGGCGCCGACCAGCTTGTACTCGCTTCCAGACTGGTGTGCTGCTTCCCTGCTGCTGTGTGTGTGTAAGGAAGGAGTCCCCTACCCAGGAGAGGGACCTCCTAATCTGACTGTGTCACAATATGGTGGAGAATGCGGGCATCCACACACACTGAAGTTGCAGCGAGAGGAAAACTTTCCATTTAAAAATTAAAGGGACAGACACCCAATTTGTGAGTGTGGAAATAACACTGTGTCCTTGGAGTCCCATAAAGGAGGCGTCAGCCAATGCTCAGAGAGGCAAGGTTCAGCTTCCAACCTACACCCCAGGACAAAATGGAGGACATTATTAAGGCCTTGCTCCAAGCTACAACAGCTCAGCAGGAATCTACCAGAGCTCAGCAGGAGACGAACAAACTTCAGCAGGAATCTACCTGGGCTCAGCGGGAATCTACCAGGGCTCAGCAGGAATCCACCAGGGTGCAACTGTTGGCCTTGGAGACAGCCCAGAGGCAACAACAGGTCGCCACGAGGAAACCCGCCAGGCCTTAGCGGAAAACAGCCAGGCCATAAGAGAGGTGGTACAGCACCTGGTCGCCCGGCCCAGAGATGTTACTACTGGTCCTCCCACCACCACTCACTCTGTATGAGCCAGTCACTTCCTCCAAAAGATGACTTCGGGCGATGATGTGGAGGCCTATCTCGCCGCATTTGAAAGAACGGCCGAAAGGGAGAGTTGGCCCCAGGAGCAGTGGGCAAGTCTGGTGGCACCTTTTTTGTCTGGGGAGCCACAAAAGGCCTATTTCGACTTATGCCTGGCTGATGCCAAGGACTATAAAAAACTAAAACAGGAGATCCTAACTCGCTTGGGAGTCACCACCTTTGTTCGTGCCCAACGGGTCCACCGCTGGGAGTTCCATAAGGACAAGCCTCCACGTTCACAGATGCATGACCTCGTCCATCTATCCTCAAAATGGCTACAGCCCGAGACGCTGACGGGACCACAGATCGTGGAAAGGGTCGTGATGGACCGGTACCTGCGATCATTACCTGTGACTCTGCGCAAGTGGGTGAGCCATGCAGACCCTAAGTCCGGGGACCAGTTGGTCGAGCTGGTGGAGAGGTACGTGGCAGCTGAGGAGCTGGTGAGTATGCCCCACCGAGCCCCGATGGCGCACCGGTGAACTCCCAGAGACACTGGTAAGACTGTTCCAGGGGAGAAGGGTGCTGGGCGGTGGAATGTACCTAAGACTGAGGGTGTAGAACCTGAAGACAGGCCTGCCAGGCCGGGAAGGTTCTTGCCCCGTAAACGACTAGACATTAAGATGACTCAGTGTTTCCGATGTGGTGGCTTCGGCCATATTGCCGCTAATTGTTCACTTACAACTGAACCTATGCAATGTGATACTGCTCATGTCTACCGCAGGGGGTCGTTCTTTGCACAGATAGCCTGTACGGCTGACCGGCAGGCTGAGACTGATAAGCACATGTGTGTGCTCACTGTAGATGGCAACCGAGTAGAGGCACTGTTAGACTCTGGTAGCTTGGTGACACCTTGCGGCGTGAGGGGAAAACTGTTGGTGTGACCTGCATACATGGGGATACTCGATATTATGTTACTGCCGAGGTGAACATCGAGACACCATGTGGTTCTGCTATAGTTTCTGTAGGTTTGGTGCATGGTGTGATGTACGATGCAATATTGGGGAGAGACTTTGCTCACTTCTGGAAGTTGTGCGAAAGCCGTTTTGTTCCAGAGATGAACAACCCCGATCCATTTGAGAAGGTTGTTGATGTAGTGGAGGAGGGAGTTTCTTCTGAGTCAGAGTTATTCCCTTTTTCTACTATGATTGGCGAACTAGAGAATGCGGGGCGTGACGGTGGCCCGCCAACTGATGTGCCTCCCATTGAGGTGGGAAGTGTTGTTGGGCCAGGTGATCGTCTGCCTGATTTAGAGGTCAGAAGAGAAGTCTTTGCCATGGAGAAGTTGAATGACCCTACTTTGGTAAAAGCCAGGGAGAATGTAAAAGTAGTTGATGGTAAACCCGTAGATCCTGATAGTTCTTTGTCCTATCCCCACATGGCAATGTGACAGGATTTGTTATATCAGGTGACTAAGAAGGGGGAAGATGTTGTGGAACAACTAATAGTTCCCAAAGCCTACAGAAGAACAGTGTTGGATCTGGCCCATGGTCATATAACGGCAGGCCATCTAGGGGTAGAGAAAACCACTGAGCGAATAATGCAGAGGTTTTTCTGGCCCGGGCTTCATAAAGAGGTATCTGACTTTTGCGCATCCTGCCCTGAGTGTCAGTATCATGCTCCCAGGCCACATTTTAAGGGTCCACTAGTTCCATTGCCTATTATAGAGGTGCCGTTTGAAAGAATAGCGATGGATTTGGTTGGACCCTTAATGAAGTCTGCCAGGGGACACCAGTATATTCTGGTCATAATGGATTACGCTACCAGGTACCCATAAGCGATCCCGTTGCGCAATACGTCAACCAAGACCATTGCCAGAGAGCTAGTTCATGTCTTTAGCAGGCTGGGTATACCTAAGGAGATACTAACTGACCAGGGTACACCGTTTATGTCCAAAGTCATGAAAGAGTTATGCCGCCTGTTCAAAATCGAACAGTTAAGAACTTCGGGTTATCACCCCCAAACCGATGGGCTGGTCGAGAGGTTTAACAAGACGTTAAAACACATGCTTAGGAAAGTGGTCGACAAGGATGGTAGGGATTGGGATTACTTATTGCCGTATTTATTGTTGGCCATAAGAGAAGTTCCCCAGTCCTCCACCGGGTTTTCACCCTTCGACTTGTTGTATGGGAGACACCCAAGGGGGTTACTAGACATTGCCAAAGAGACATGGGAGGGGCAGTCTAGTCCTTACAAAACGGTGATTGAGTATGTTTCTCAAATGCAGGAGAGAATTGCTGCGGTAGTGCCGATAGTGAGAGAGCACCTGGAACAGGCGCAACAGGCACAGCAGAGGGTATACAACCGCAATGCTCGGTTACGCAGCTTTGCTCCTGGGGACAGAGTGTTAGTATTGGTTCCCACTGTGGAAAATAAACTTTTGGCTAAATGGCAAGGGCCCTTTGTAATCTTAGAAAGAGTGGGGCAGGTCAATTACAAAGTTTACCAGCCGGGGAAAAGAAAGCCAGAACAGATATACCATATAAATCTGTTAAAGCCCTGGAAAGATAGAACGGTACTGTCGGCCGTCCGAGACCCTCCAGTAAGTCCAGGGCCCTTAGTTCCCGAAGTGACAGTGGCAAAAACCCTATCGGCAATTCAACAACAAGAGGTCAAGGAGTTTCTGATTAGAAGTAGGGTGCTGTTCTCTGATGTACCTGGGAAAACCTTGGTCATTAAACATGATATCATCACTGACCCAGGGGTTAAAGTTAATCTAAAGCCCTACAGGTTACCAGAAGCACAAAGAGAATCGGTGTCGAAAGAAATTAAAAATATGCTAGAGTTAGGGGTTATTGAAGAATCACATAGTGAATGGTCAAGTCCCATTGTGTTGATTCCAAAGCCCGACGGGAGTGTGCGTTTCTGCAATGACTTCCGAAAGTTGAACAGTGTTTCAAACTTCGATGCCTACCTGATGCCAAGAGTGGATGAACTGATTGAGAGACTAGGGACGGCAAGGTATTTAACCACTCTTGACCTAACCAAAGGGTATTGGCAAGTACCGTTAACCGAGAGCGCCAAACAAAAGACAGCTTTTTCAGCGCCAGAGGGCTTGTTTCAGTACAAGATGTTGCCCTTCGGGCTACATGGGGCACCTGCTACCTTCCAAAGAATGATGGACAGGATTCTAAGGCCCCATAGACGGTATGCGGCTGCTTATCTGGATGACGTGGTCATTCATAGTCCTGATTGGCAGTCTCACTTACCCAGGGTACAAGCAGTGTTGGACTCCATCTATAAGGCAGGTTTGACAGCCAACCCAAAAAAGTGTTGTCTAGGCATGGAGGAAGTAAAATATCTGGGATACACCATTGGCAGAGGCCTGATAAAGCCTCAGCTCAATAAAGTTGATGCCATACAAAACTGGCCATGGCCTCTGAATAAGAAGCAGTTGAGAGCCTTCTTGGGAATTTTGGGGTACTACAGGAGGTTTATACCCAACTTTGCCACCATGGCAGTCCCACTGACTGACCTGACCAAAGGCAAACAAAAAGTCATGGTAGAATGGAGTCCTGAGGCAGAGAAAGCTTTTCAGGAGTTGAAAGTAGCGTTGTGTTCCCAACCAGTCCTGATGACTCCTAATTTTGAAAGGGAATTCATAGTACAAACCGATGCATCAGAAGTAGGTGTAGGAGCGGTCCTGTCCCAGAACAAGGAGGGTGAGGAACACCCTATTTTCTATCTTAGCAGAAAGTTGAATGTACATGAGAGAAACTATGCCACAGTGGAGAAGGAGGCATTGGCCATAAAGTGGGCGTTAGAGGCTCTCAGGTACTACTTGGTCGGAAGAAAGTTAAAATTGATCACTGACCATGCCCCTCTGAAGTGGATGTCTGAAAATAAGGACAGTAATGCGAGAATTACAAGATGGTTCTTGGCGTTACAAACTTTTACATTTTCAGTGGAACACAGGCCAGGAAGCCAGCTGGCCAATGCTGACGCGTTGTCATGCGTTCATTGTTTGGGGGCTTCAGTTGTTCCGCCCCACAAGTCTTTTGTGTTTTAAACCCCCAGGAGAAAGTCTGCAGTGTAGCAGGCTTGAGTTTCGGCTTTTTGAAAAGCCGGTTTGGGACCTGGGGGTTGTGGGTGAGAGGAGGGGGAGGGCTCCACCCACGGCCACTCCAGGTTTTGGTTCTCGCAGCCTGGTAACAGGCTTGTTACTTTTCCACCTGAGAGTGGCCAATATAAGCCTAGTGTGTTTAGGGCTGAGTGTCTCACCTGGGAGAGCAGACAGGGAGTTTGCTCAGAGACACTGGAAAACCTAACTGTGAGTCTTGTGCTGTGCCTTGTTTGCTGGTGAGGGCATTAGGCCCTGCCAGGTTCTGGTAGTGAGGGAACCACCTGTAAAGTTAGAGCCCGGCCAGGGCTAGGTTTTATGTTTATGGTTTCTTTTGTTGTTTCTGTTTTGCACAATAAAGACTGGCGCCGACCAGCTTGTACTCGCTTCCAGACTGGTGTGCTGCTTCCCTGCTGCTGTGTGTGTATAAGGAAGGAGTCCCCTACCCAGGAGAGGGACCTCCTAATCTGACTGTGTCACAATATATATATATATATATGTATATATATATATATATATATATATATATATATATATATATATAAAAGAACGCTTCGCAGTGTAACATGGTTTGTCCGGATTCAAAAGTGCTTGCTGTTTTTTTTTGCTTTGCTCCTGACTCAGAATCAGGCTCGATTTATCAATTCAGTACATTGCACACCATAAAACTACATATAAGTGGCCAGTTATGTGGGGGTTTTGTCCTGTTGAGAAAACCAGGGCCCTCTTAAGAAGCTATATGCCATCCACCAACAGGAGCATGTCCATGCCATCTTGGGGGTGTGGTTACGCCTCCAATGCATGCCCCTACCACCAGCTCTACCATCTCGCAATCCTTGTCCCTCATCAAAATATTAGCTTAAACTCTATATTTAAATAAACACATTTCTCTCTCTTTATAGGTGTCACACATTATTTGTGCGCTGCATATCTCCCAACTCAAAAAAGGTAATTATTTGTTGATTTATAAGATCTATGATTTGATTCTTACCAAATTAAATTTTTTCTTGCACTTTACAAGCTGAAGAATTGACAATGATGTTAGAGATAATTTATATCTCAGCGTCAAGATTGCAACCATAAAATATTTTTTTACTGACCATTTTATAAATGTTTACAGCCTACTGGGATTTTTACTGACTGGGTCTGCCCTGATTATTACTGTTTGGCACAAAGTTAGGGTATATAATCATCCAACACCAGTGAAGCGTTCAGAGAATAAACTCATACCTGATCTTCTCAGTGGAAGCGGAGGCCTCCTACAAGTGAGAATTTGGATTGCAAAACTTGCCACGTTCACGTGACTAAGCCAAAACTGAACATCTGGTCATGCTTTGGCTGTCCTCTCCCTACTATCATCATGTAGAGTGTAAAAGCAGCACACTGCAGACTCTCATTCTAGCAGGGACACACCATTGGGATGTAGTCGGCCTCCCGGTGTACAGGATGCCGTTGGTCTAAATACCGGCGCCGGGATCCTGACACCAGTGTCCCGACCGCCGGCATCCCTGTAAGTATCGGCAGTTAGGGGAGGGTTAGGGTGCGGGCTTAGGGTTAGGCACTAGGGGGAAGGTTAGGGTTAATGCTAGCATACTTACCTATGGGTGTCGGGATTCCAACTGTCGGAATGCCGCTGTCAGGATTCTGACCAGCAGCATCCTGACCGCCGGCAATCCATACTCAACGACACACCATCTTATTTATGAATACATACCGGCATTGCTTCTTTTTTATGTTTGTACTCAGTGATACGTAGTACCAGCCATTTTTTTCCCATATAATGTTTAATACGAATAACTACTACCCTAAACAAGAATAGATCACTGAAATAATTTAGAGATAAGTAAAAGCATCTGAAAACTTGTCCAGAGTATGGAATCTACTATAAATCTTGTGTCAACTTGTAACTTTCATTTTTTCTGAGTTACCAGTACCTTTTTAATTGAAGAAGAACACATATGGATATGTATAAATTGGAAATTACAAGCCTCACCATTTTCTCACTTTTTTTATTACGTTTGGGAGCACCAGATCCCAACATTGTTATCATTGTTACAGAACCCAGATGACCTGTAGAGCACTGGCCTTCCAAACATTTACAAAGTCTTTGGTACATATCACTTATCTTCTTTATATAAAATGTGCTATTTTAGATATTTGAAACATTACATTTTAGATACTAAAGTGCAAATCTCATTATCCAGGCTTTCCTACTAAACAACAACATAGTTTGAATTAAAAAAAAAAAATCTATATTTCATTAGGGTAGATGTATCAAGCCTTGGAGGATGATAAAGGGAAGTAGTTGCCCAAAGCAACCAATCAACTTCTAACTGTCAATTAAAAGACTACGCTAGATAAATGACAGAAGCTGATTGGTGTTTTGGGCAACTTCTCTACTTTATCTCTCTCGAAGGCTTGATACATCTCCCCATTGTGAGAACCGCTATAGTATTATTATTATTTTATTTTATTATACTTTATTTTTATGGTGCCACAAGGTTTTTGCTGCGCCTTGCAAATGAAGAAAACAAGAAAACAGTGCAGGGAAATGACATGGGTTATAAACCTTGCTGCATCCATAATCATAACAATCAAATCGGCAGCAGGGAAGAGGGCCCTGCTCATGACGGCTTACAATCTAAAGGGGTGGGGCAGACGGACAGGGGTGACACAGATGGGGTAGGCAGTGAGGAAGCAGCAAGGAACAGTGGGTTAGAATGAGAGCTGGATGGCATTTATCAAGAAGTGAGTTTTGAGACCCCTTTTGAAGTTTAGTAGAGTGGTGGAGAGCCTGATAGGGAGCAGCACGCTGAGACACCCACTTTGAGCATCTTCAGATGATGTAATACCACTTGGTGTGTCAGACACAACCATCGGTCACACCATCGAAACTTGCACCAGCCCTACGCTAGGTACAGAGTCTACATCTGAGAATGGCCTCCAATCAAGGGCGTTTCTAGAGAGGAGGGGGCCCGTGTGCAGTCTCCAACACGGGCCCCCTCCTCTCTGTCCGGCGGCCGGCAGCGCACTGAGCTGTGCGCAGCCAGCGCTGGAGTTATAGACTCTGGGCACTAGAGTGCGCCCAGAGTCTATAGAGTATGCGCTGGTCATTTTCCCTGTACTGCGCATGCGCGAACAACGGGAAACTGGCTGCGGCGGCCATTTTCCAGTCGTTTTTTCAGCGCCGGACCCCCCCGCCGACGTGGGACTCTGGAGAGGTAGGTAATACTATGGGTGCAGAGTGTGCGGTGCTGGGCCCCCCTGGACCCAGGGGCCCGCGTGCCCCGCACACCCTGCACCCGTTATAGATACGCCCCTGCCTCCAATGTGAGCGATTCAGAATCTGTGTACGCAGCCTCATTAATGACACTCCCAGAACAGGCCATAATAAGAGGTACATCATGCATCTAACTAGTCACTGCCTAGAAACGCCCAGCGCATGTCTAATACATTTCTGATACTGTGCGCCTCAATCCCAACTGCACCTCTGTGCATACACACAGTGTAATGCAGGCGCTGTACAAGCTTTTAGGGTCTTTCGCGCATGCAAACTAGCAGGAATCTGCTCAACTCTTTGAAGATCTGCATTACATGTCACTCAGAATCATCTACATCTGAACTGTAAAAATTATCAAGATATCAAAGAAACAATATTTCTGGACTTTCAATAAAACAACTGTGCTACAAAATAATGCAGACTTTAGTCTAAACTTTTGAAAGATACAACACATGTTGTTATCTGCACAGAAAAAAAAATCAGTTATTAACTTATTATATAATGAGACAAAAATAAATACTTTGAAAACAGAGGATAGAGGCAAAATCTCAACATTTGAAACATCGCAGATTCTGTTAACACTAACAGTCTTGAGGCATACCTTAAATTATTCTAATCCATACAATAGTTTAAACGGACCAAAACTTGAAAGTACATGTACAGTAGGACACTTCGCTTCGGACCAAGAGACTCAGAACCACTAAGGATGTTCTGCTATCTTTTAAGATTAAAGAACTCATAATTGCCACAAGCAGAAACATACCTTTTTATTTTAAGTAAAGGATTTCAATATTTCAGGATGTGTTCTTAGTGATGTCACCAAGACATTATGTGAGCAAGGATACAGATATAGAAGGAGGTTTCCCTTCAGGCTATTAGTAGAAATATGTGCAAAGCAAATGAGCATCTGAGACCTTGGCTCTCTTAACCTGATTCCTCTGCCTCCTGTCTGAACCCTCTCCTCTCTCCCTTATTGAGCCTCTGTTGCCCTGCATAAGTTATTCCCTTCCACAAACTCTGACTTTGATTACATGCCTTTGACCACTACTCTCAACCTTTGCCGAATTGCCCTCAACTCTGGAGCTCAAAGTTTACATGCTACCTCCACAAATACTTACATATTGCTAATGGTACATTGCGCTCTTATCCCGATTTCCCTCACTTCAATTCTTTCCTCCTATAAATCTGCCCTTACCCACACAAAACAGTCCTTCTTTAAGTCTGTAATCTCCTCCCAGTATTCCAATCCTCACCACCTCTTTTCAACTCCCTCTTCCACCCTGCCACTACTCCGCTGCCCTTCTCCCTCTCTGCCCTTAACTTCGCCACCTACTTCACATCCAAGACTGACACCATTCGCAATGACATCTTATCCCTATGTCTTCCTCCTATTCCAGCTATTCTGTCCTCCACCTCCCCTCCTTTCTCTACCTTCTTGCCCATTTTGTCTTCATTTTCCACCAAGACTGGGGGGTATATTTACTAAAGTGCGGGTTTGTAGAAGTGGAGATGTTGGCCATAGCAACCAATCAGATTCTACTTATCATTTATCTAGCACCTTCTAGAAGATAATAGTTACAATCTCCACTTCTAAAACCTTGCACTATAGTAAATATACCACTGGGGATGAGGTCTGTGTCCTCCTCACATCAGCTTTGATCCACTTATCCCCCTGGATCCTATTTTCTTTCACTTCCTCCCTCAAATATGTACTCTCTTCACCCATGCTTTTCTTTTATTTATATATTGTATACATATACTGTATCTATAATTCTTTTTCTTTTTGAAGCATCAATATTAATGAAAAATAACATTTGAGTTCATACTAAATATTTTAAAAACGTATATACAAACATATCGGAGTCCATACATACATCAAGAACTTAAGGTGCCCACACACATACCGACTTGCTCCCAATCAGCCGATGTACACTATTTCCCCTGAACTCTCCCCATGCAGTCGTGGTTACGATTTGGAGTTAAAAATGTCCAATCTGACTTAAGATCGATCTTGCAGCCAGTGCATTGTATCCCAGATTGGCTAATCTGCCCTGCAGCACAGCAGATCTGAAGATGCGAGGTACGACTAGCGGGGACGCGCATCGGCATCGTGATCAAGAGTAGAAACTCACGATTTGGCCATTTTTTACATGATCTGTCATCACGATTCGTCAAAATCGACAACATTGGATGAAAAGTCGGTATGTGTGTGGGCACCTTTAGAGTACAAATAATAGCAAGATCACTGCATTGAGTCATACATGTTATGAAATAAAAAATGTTAAAAAGCGTGGAACCGAGCCAAACACAATCGATCCCTCAGAAGGAAATGGGTGTGGTCTTGGAGAAGGATGCACACATAGTGTTACAGAAATCTCCACCCATACTTAAGAAACACTCACTTGATTAAGACTCACTCTCAAACTACTGCCCCATCTCATTCCTCCCTTTTGCCTTCAAGCTCCTTAAGAGGATTGTTTATCTCCAATTTACGTAATTCCTCTCTTCCAACTCCCATCTTGAACCCTTTTCAATCTGGCTCCTGTCCTCTACATTCTATAGAAAGCATACTTATTAATGTCACCAATGACATTCTTACTGCCAAAGGCAATGGTCACTTTTCTACTCATCCTTCTTGATCGATCTCCTTTAAACTCTCCACTCCATTGGCCTCTATGAATCTGTCCTAGCACTGTTTACCTCTTATTTCATTGACTGCTCCTTTTTGGGCTCTACCTCTAACTCTCCCACTTCCTCTACCTTTTGGCTTTCCCTTAGGATCCATCCTTGCCCCCTCTACTCCCATCTACAGCTCCTCCCTTGGAAAACTCATCAGTAACTTTGGTCTCCAATAGCAGCAGTATGCTGAAACTTACTTTTGTTCCCATGACCTCTCTCCCTCAGCCTCACTCGTGTCTCTTCCAATTTATTATTATTATCGTTTATTTATATGGCGCCACAAGTGTTCCGCAGTGCCTTACAAAGTACATAACCAAAAAATGTACTTACAATACAATGCAGGACAAGGACATGGATAATATACACTGATACATTGGTGGCCATAACACCCAAATAAGCAACAGATCATAAGAAACCAAGTGTTAGGTGTCCTAGTGGTGGGTAAGAAGAAGTAGATGAAAATAAAGAAACGAGAAGCACAAGAGGGTAGAGGGCCCTGCTCGCAAGAGCTTACATTCTCAAGGGGAGGGGCAGATATACAGGCATGATACAGATGGGGAAGACAGGGAGGAGGGAGCATGTAGCAGCAAGTTAGGATGAGAGCTCGTTTGAAGGATTGTAGAGAGGTGGAGAGTCTGATGGGGGGAGGGAGAGAGTTCCAAAGGCGGGGAGCAGCACGGGCAAAGTCTTGGAGGCGGAAGTGGGAGGAAGTAATCAGTTGGCAGGAGAGGCAGCGTGCATTTGTTGAATGAAGAGGGCAGACAGGAGAGTAAAGGGAGATGATTCCTACCTCTTTGCCATCAAATTCAGAATATCCAAGCATTTTCTCAAATTAAAAACCGATCCAAAACTAAACTCATTGTTTTTCCCCCATCCTGGTCCCCATCCTCTAGACCCCTCTTTCTTTCTGTTGATGAAATCTCATTCCTGACTGTTACCCAAGGGCCTGATTCAGACCCGGTCGCTAGATGCTGCCGCTTGCTCCCAATGTATGCAAATTCAGCTAAGTGACGTCAAGGCAGGCAATCGCA
This sequence comes from Taudactylus pleione, assembly GCA_031769625.1. NCBI lineage: Eukaryota > Metazoa > Chordata > Amphibia > Anura > Myobatrachidae > Taudactylus > Taudactylus pleione. The sequence goes on along the minus strand of JAUIMM010000289.1, from coordinate 2,759,936 downwards.
CGGCAAGGCATAAGTACGCCCACTATGTCTTGGAGTGCGATCACTTTGTGTTTACAGACACAAACCAGCCTGTCTTTAGCCGCCCACTAGCGAACGTCATCTCCAGGAACTATATACAACCATCGGTACATCAGGTTCCATCGGATCTGACCACAGCGCTTGCGGCTGACTGTACCCTACCGCAAGCACTGTGAGCATTTCAGTGTATAATTCAACCAGGTGATGTGTACTATGACACTGCCTGTTAATTATGCACGCCTATTAAGTGCCCCCAGTAGTCCCCCTATACAGTGCCCCCAGTAGTAGTCCCCCCTTTGCAGTGTCCTTTATATAGTGCCCCCAGTAGTATTCCCCCTATGCATTGCCCCAGTAATAGACCCCCCTATGCATTATCCCCAGTAGTAGTCCCCCCCATGCTCTGCCCCCTGTAGTAGCCCCCCCTATAAAGTGCCCCCAGTAGTAGTCCCCCCCTATGCATTACCCCTAGTAGCACACCTCCCCCCTATACTGTACCCCCATGAAGTGGCCCCCCTATACATTAATACCATGAAGTGCCCCCCCTATGCACACACACACACACACAAAAAAAAACTTACCTGAATCCCCGCTCCTAATGCAACCACCGCTGTCCGCTCCGAGTCCCAGATCTCCTCCTGCACTACAGTATGGGAGAGACGTCATGTCTCTCCCATCTCCCGCTGCGGGGGAGCCGGAAGGCAGAGCTATTGAGTGAGTTCCAGCCGTCTCCCTCAGTTGACGCAGCAGCCAATGAGAGTCTGTCTGACTCTCCTCGGCTGCTGTACCACAGCTGGCGGCTGTGTGTATGTCACTGTGTAGTGTGGCCACGCTTCCTGCGGTCTACACTACACTAGCGGAGGGGACACTAGCGGCAGGTGCAGACAGCGGCCGCTAGTGGGGGCCCAATGACGACCGCCCCTGTCGCCCCCCCCTTAATCCGGCCCTGGGTGGAACTGTTCACCCTGTTCTTCACTGAAGTCTCCAAGATTATTCGGGAAATGCTCTATACGGGAATTCAAAAAATTTACCTTTAAACTCATATTGCAGCCAAGGTTTCTGTAACTATATAAAGCATTTCCCTGACAATTTCTTTGTAGTTTGGATCCTTGACTTTAGAATCAAAACTTTGAAATCACTTGATTGAATGAAGTCCACGCTGAAAGTTCCACATTATTATTACACGCACAAAATATTCATCTTTTATTAACTTTCTAATGTCAGGGCCTGTAAAAATGCCTTGTTTCAGTTTAGCATCAGATAGTTCAGGGAATTTGGTGCAAAGATTTTGAAAGTTTCTCCATCTTTAGGCAGTGCTTTTATAAATTGTTTCATCAGTCCTAATTTTATATGTAGAGGTGGAAGTGAAACTTTATGTGGGTCTACTAAACTGGATTTGATAAAAAAAAAATTCCAATTTCTAAACTTTTTTAGGCAGGGGTTAAAATGAGCCGGCACAGGGCAAAAACTGTGTTGCATCGTCGTATTTGGTTCCACCTTCGCCAGCTCACCTTGTAGTTGTAGTTGTTGCGTGTGTGCAATGTCCCTTTAGACAGTATGGGGTTTAGGCCCTTTGTAATTTTCAGCTCCAAGCTCATGTGGACCTTAATCTGGCATTGGGCGGGGGGAAGTTTTATGACGAGAACTGAATTGCAATGTTCTATACAACCGACTGAATTAATTTAAAACAATATTTTATAATAAATGTAGACAGAATACATTTATTACTTTAAAGAATATGAAAAAAATTTACTTATTTATAAATACACGCTTTGCAGAAAAACGTGATCTGATATGCAAAATCGGGAGTCATTTTCGTGTTCAGAAGCCAAAAATCTATAAGTATCACAAAAATCCATTAAATAAGCTATTTCATAGCAGACCTGTGTTATTAATTTGATTACTGCCCTCATTGCATATTTCTATTATATATTAGACACATCTCTGGCTCAAATTAAACAATTTCTCAATTTGTACACCTCACACATGCTAATACTCCCCTCCCAATACTTCACCCTCCTTCAGCTTCCTCTCATAATTTTACCCATTATTGCATAACATTGTGTAGTATTATTACTAATTTTGCACTGTCCTTACTAATTTTTCATTGTGTCAGCTTTGTTATTAATCTGTTGGAACCAAGAACCTGCATTACACGGACTGCTTTCCATATCTCTCTATACTACCCCATAATGTTCCCTTCCCCAGAACACACATCTCCGCCCCCCATACCCCTGTCTGGGTGCCTCCCTATCCTTATATTCTGATTTTTAGTTTTAGGAATTTTTTTCTTGTTCTGTAATTTCCCACTGTGTATCACACTTCTACAAATTGGTTATAGTGGGCAGGATAGGATGAGCAATGTAGTGCGCCTCAGATGACTGCCTTGCTTGGTGCTTTCATGGGTAGAATCCGCCAACTGTTGATCAATTTATTTAGTGGACATCTTGTTAGACATTTTTTCTTTTTAACCCCATACTTTTTTTATTTCCATGTATAGCTTATCTAGCACAATGTAACCTATGCAGAGCACCCCAGATGGCTTCCTCATCTGGTACTTCCATGGGCAGGATAAACAATCTGTAGAACAATTTATCATGGTTTTCTGTATTTTCTGCAAATCTAAACCTTTAATATTATGTTCATGATTTCTGTAAAGTCCCTTTAGTCATTTTAGAGAAAAATACTATATATAAACATAAATTATTATCCATGAATATCACTATTATTTTCTATTGTTTTGTGATTGTATATAATCCGTTGTATGTATTGTAACAAATCTCCCTTTGGACATTACATTTTGGGGCATATGATCAAACTGAAATCAAATTTTACCTTTTTTTCCTTGTGTTCTGACTGCAGCATTTTGTCACTAGTTACCTTTTACATCCTTTCTATAATCCATGGCAAAATGGCAGCTGATGTGTCCAGGTGATAAGCTACAATCACCTGCTTATTATGATTTTAAGGCTTGTGGTATTTAATCATGAACTTTTACCATTTTATTTTATTTGGTAGTATACATAATTTGCTTATTAAACACTCATCTTCATGTATTTTTTCCTTACCATTCGAAATTCTACTTTCTTCCGTTTCTAGTTTAATTGACCTAATACCCAACAAGCTTCCAAATATTCTAGAAACTCTGTCTTCTCCTTTTCCTGACATTGCCAGACACAGCACTCTTTCTAACATTTGGTAAACATATTTTATATTGCTTTGTCACAGCTCCCAGGTATATTTGATGTGGAGTTTGTTAGTTCCCAGCTCAGGAATTCTGGGATATTGGAAGCTGTGCAGCTGATGAAAGATGGATGCCCTATCCGCATCCCACTTAAACAGTTTGTGAACAGGTGAGAATTTCAAACATCATTAAGACTATGGGCCGTATTCAATTGCTGATGAAAAGTCCCGGACTTTCCGCCTACATCGCGTGTGTTTCTTGAAATTGCTTTCCCTGCGCGCGGCCTCTTTTCGCCCTATTCAATTCCAAATGTCGCGAAAATGCGTCCCGGCGAATCTCAAACAGGCGAAAAGTGCTGTCAGATTTGGGGCAATCAGCCTGACACCCCCCCCCAAAAGATGCACTGACATGGGGGATCACTATGGATACCTCCGAATAGCCCTGCTGAAGGTATTTGGGGTGCTTAAATGCTCTCAATTGTTGCTATTTAGTGTCTTTACACAAGTGGTGAAGAATAGCATTTAGCAGATTTTTTGGCAAAAATAAGTAGTCCCAACAAATTTGGGGTTCATGAAAATGGGTGGAAGCATGGTTAAAAATCGCTACAGTGCAGTTTTAAAAAACGCACCTTCAGCAGGCACCTGGAATCAAAAAAACTTGGGGGACCCTTGGAGTCTATTTAGCTAGTTTTTAAGTTTGTCCCCCAACTTTGAACTTTTTCGCCCCCAAAATGAAAGTACTTTTTTGAGGGGATCAAAAGTATTTTGTAATCTTTTTTTGACGCAGTTTACCTTTGGGGGACTGTCCCAAGGCTGCAGGTGTGTTCCCGCAACTTTGCACCCCAAACCCCCAATTGTGCACTTTTTTCCGCCTCCATTCAGAGGCGAATCTTTTCCGCTGGTTACAAGGCGCAGACTTTTCACACAGACGAAAAGTCTTTGGAATTTAATATGGGGGTAAGTTCTCGCCTAGCGAAATGACGTAATCGGCGGAAACTTTTTGCCGAAAACGGCTTATCGCGGCTAATTGAATACAGCCTTATCTGTGTGAATATAAGGTGCTGTAAACTTTGGGCCCCATTTATGAATGAGACATTATCCCTTTAGCACTCGCTACAGGGGTTATGTCATCCATTAAATATTTAAATCTAAGATTACCGCTGTTTGTCACTGTATAGCCTTCTTGAGATGGTGAGAGTGATAAAGTCCCCATTCCCGGCATTGGGGACCCACAGCACCTTTTCTGGCTTCAGCAAAGCCTTCCAGTGACTGCCTGGTCCCCGCCGGGTGAAACAGTCATGCACATGACACAGAAACCCGTCGCTGGCAGCAATAGGCTGCCAGCAACAGAGCAGCAGACGCCGCTGAGGAGAGGGATCGTCGCTGGACCTCGCTGGAGAGGAGAGTAATGCTGAATACTGCGATACTAAATGAAATATGCCGCTGGTAATAAGGTACGTTCATAAATGGGGCCCTTTGAGCTTACATGTAGCATATGACTTCACAGCTGCTGACAAGAGAATGATAATGACTTCTTTATCTTACAGATATGGTCACCTGGCCGGGAGAGGCATCTCTTTCTGCAATGACAGAGCGAGCTGTGCCGCTGTTCTCTCCAAGATACTTGGTGATTCTTCAGCATTATATCAAATTGGGATCTCAAAGGTATGGGCATGTTGCCACATACAGGAGGGCTATCTATCTATCTATCTATCTATCTATCTATCTATCTATCTATCTATCTATCTATCTATCTATCTATCTATGTGTTTGTGTGTAAGAGATTTCTTATTGTATGCTTGGCTGCATAGGCATCAGTTATATTCCAGAGGGTTCCTGCTGTTTTTGTTTTATGTTTTTAGTACAATTTTTCTTTAGTAAATATTAACATAATCAAAAAGTTGCATGTGTTTACAAGCAGACAGACATTAATGCCAGTAACAAAATATAGTAAAAATGCAGCTATAGGTAGATACGAATCCCAGAGAACAAAATTAAACCATAAGGGATATGACTCTTTATACTTTTATATTTTAATTATATATCTGGACCTTTTCTTTCAAAAATGTCCCTCTAGAAACTTCGGCAGTACATGCGTGCTACGTTACAGTGACCACGTCACCCTAGGTGTCACTTTGAGTGGCCAAAAGGCGGTTTTCTGATGAGATGAAGTAGGATTTAAAATTTAACCATCTAAACCAAGTAGCAGTGTATTGCTGTTAGAGTTGAAGGTGAGCTGGATCTCCATTATGTAGGCAGAACCGCTTTCATGGCATTGTTTGTGTTTTACTAACAGTGCTGTTTAAATTAAGTAGCCAAAACCTTGTAGGCTGGCTAATCTTCTGAAGTCACGCATTGAACTTGTACCATTGGTACCACTTCAATGTGTGTCTTCAGAAGATTAAATTACATTGTTCCAAAAGGGAGCAATTTTGGGCAATCCCACCAAAAAATATGAGTTGGGAAACCCAGGACTGTGTTACACTTCCCGGAAGTGCCAGTGGCCAGAGACCTAGGGCCATTTCATACCCACTGGTTTTGTTTTTTTGCCGTGTAGTAAATTTAATTAAGTATGTAAAGGGATGGGTACTTACAGACGGCACGGTCGCCGTGTTACAGCCGGGAATATCTACTGACAAGGACGGCTGCCATGCCGTATCCATGCCATCACTGCAAGTCAGTGAAGCACAAATTCCAATGTTTCCTTTCACACACACAGGCTTTTTCAGAGCTTGTAGCCGCCAACAACTCCATCTGCTGCTGAGCATGCCTACTACAAACCACAACATTAAAAACGTCTCAAAGCCGTTGCATGTGAAAGGAACTGATTGACGGCAAAAAAAACTGCCGGCTTTGGAGAGTTTTTGCCAGCCGGTGATAACCGGCAGGTGTGAAATAGACCCTAAGCCACGAGTCTAAGATGCCCAGCACTGCAAGAAAAAGTAAATCCTTTTTCCTGCGGCATTGTCAAGGAAAAATCTCTACCTATGTGCCTAATGTGGACTGAATATGTATAGCTAATGTGCAAAGCATATTTAAAATATGTACATCTTTAATAACAATTTATATATAATGTTTGGCACTATTACACTGGAATAGGTAATATTCAGCGCTGCTGCTCTATGCGCAGTTGTAGTATTGCCTAAACATATTTTTTGAGTGTTAAGTATTTGTACCTGTCGACCTTACATGTCTACCTTTAGTATGTTGACCTTTTGTCGCTGTCGATCTATTGACTGTTTAACATCTGGTGTGTATCTAGACATTATCAACCTTTTTACTGTCTATCTATAGTCTGGAACCCTAAGAACTGTCCTTTGCGATGCCCTAGAATAGAGGGACTTCCTGGTTTAACACCCAGAAGTCCCTCTGGCGTCATTTGGCGCTTGATACCCAGATACGTCAGCAACTCAATCACGTAGTGCCAGTCTAATCTCTCAAAGACTTTCATAGCATCAGTCGATAGGAATGAAGCATAAGGTGTTCAGTGCAATGCATGATGAATCAGGTGGCAAGTTTCATAAACCGCTTTGAATCTATATTGGGGAAAGAAATTGGTTTATAACTGGAGTTGGGCAGAGCTGTGGATAATGGGGGTGGAGCTACTTCGGTAGCGGGACATCAATTGGTGCGTAAATCAGTTTAAAAATTCTCAAAGTTTGGGCTGTGGGGGCAGTAGTTAGGGAAGGCTGGTTGAACTAGGGAGGGCAAAGGGCAGGGAAGGTATGCTGGACTGGGCGAGGGGTAGGGCAGGTAGGCTGGTTGAACTAGGGAGGGCAAAGGGCAGGGAAAGCTGGCTGGACTGGGACAGGGAAGACAGACTGGCTGGACTACGGGGGCTAAGGGAAAGCTGGATGGACTGTGGCAGGGAAGACAAACTGGCTGGACTAGAGGGGTCGCAGAAAGGCTGGCTGGACTGGGGCAGGACAGAGAAGACAGGCTGGCTGGACTGGGGGGGCTGCGGACAGGGGAAGGCAGGCTGGCTGGACTAGGGGGAGGCACAGGAAAGACTGGATGAACTAGAGCAGGGTAGACAGGGCAGGGGCAGATTACCTGTTTTATCGATAACTAACACAGGCTCTGGCAGCATTTCCTGAGGGAGAAGAGGCCCGGGTGGCAGCGGGGAGGAATACACAGACGACAGACACTGGCAGGGAGAAAGAGCATCAACGCAGCAGGCATTTGAAATATGCCAATCAGGAGCGGTATGGTGTCGGCCATGAGCCAATCACAGGTCACGGAACGGCAGACAATCAGGAGCGACCGCTCCTGATTGGGTGCCATTCCACGAGCTGTGATTGGCTCGCGGCTGGCTCCATATCCCAAATGCCGCTGAAGCTCCTTTTTCTGCCAGTGCCTGCCACCTATGTATTCTTCCCCGCTGCCACCCAGGCCCCCTCTCTCTCTCCAGGCACGGGACTGAACTGCCGACAGTCCCCCCCTGATGGAGGCCCTGTGCGTGCTCCCATTTTACGCACAATCCTATTGTAAAAGCTGCGATGCAGCAAACGTGCGATGAGTATAGGTAAAAATGGGGGAATATGCCTGTACCCCAAAAAATGGCAAACTGATATTGAATAACAATAGAAATGTGTATTATTGGCACTAGGAAATTGATTGGATTATTCCTGTAACAATAGAAATGTGTATTATTGGCACTAGGAAATTGATTGGATTATTCCTGTATTAAAAGTATGTATTACAACATTTACAAAAAAGATCTTAATTTAGTAGCTTATTTACAGCTGCTCTAGTGACAATTCTGCATAATTCATTCTGGAAAAAGAGAATTATGGTTAATTTCCTGATCTTTAATTTTTAGTAATGTCTTTTATTGTTTGTTTAGAGAAGAGTTTAATTGAATATGTTTTGATGAACATGCAGTAGAGATGTTGGGGGAGTCATTAAAATATAGTGTTGTGTATGGGATCCCAGCGGTCAGAATCCCGATGTGGCATCCCGACAGGGTTAGAATACAGACACTTTGTTGGTCGGTATCCTAACCCTCCCCCTCTCCCTACCTGACCCTAATCCAGCCTCCCCGGTGCCTAACCCTGATACCCCCGCTAGTACTTAAACCTAACCTCCCCCTGGCCTGCTCCCTAAACTTATCCCTCCCCCCTTAGTGCCTAACCCTAACCCTACCTCTAGTGCCTAACCCTAACCCTCCCCCCAACCCTGCTACTTACCTTCAGGATTCCAGCGGTCGGGATTCCGGCATCGGCCTTCTGACCGCCGGGATATTTACTGCATCCCAAAATACGGAGAATACCTGCTGTCTTGATATTGAACATATCCTGTGTAAAATAACATCACGCTCACAATAAGAATATTAATCTAATCCTGTCCAGATAGGCAGAGTTGATCAAATGTGCAGAGTAACAAATGCTTGTTGCACAGTGACCAAAACTAATAATAACATTGTACAAATAATGATAATGCAAAGAAACCTCTAGTAATCTTTATCCATAATGGCAAACATTCAATAACCAATTAATAAATCACTCAGTAACCATTTGTAACAAAGCTTGTCTAAATTAATGTTTCATCCTGGTATAGCATTAAGTAAGATTGTGGTATACAGGTGAACAATATATATGAGAAAATATCTATATAATAAGCCAGAAATCGTGTCCGTCTTTTTGTCCTTTATGCATGGTCAGAGTTTTGGACCTAGCTCCACCATATTTGGCAGGGTAGTGTAGTTTGACCAGGATTAGGTTTTGCCTACGTTTAAACTTTGTCAGGGCCACACACTGTCACACAATCGCGAAAACCGGGGACACTCTTAAATTACACAGGTTCTAGGACTGGCTCCAGTGGAAATTGTCAGTCTGCCAAAAACATGTTAAAAAGCTACTAAAGTATAATTTTAACCTCAGCATACTTGATGACTTAAGTTGCCTACACACTTAAGGTACGTACACACTAGGCAATCAGGAAAGACAGCACGATTACGACATCGTAATCGTACCGTCGTTCCTGATCCCCTGTAGTGTCTGCACTGAACGATCAGTCGTTCAGTGCAGGCACTGTCCATCATTCCTGAACATGCCAATCTGTCGTTATCGGCAGATTGTGCTGCATGTTCAGGCGGTGGACAATGTCGGAAACGACCAGCGGGAGTGTGCATCGCTGGTCGTTTCCGACATAAAAGTGCACGATTTGTGCACGATTACTGAGCGACTGCACGATTACGTAGTCGTAATCGTGCAGTCGCTCAGTAATATCGCCCAGTGTGTACCCACCATTAGTGATATTTTACACAATTTGCCCGATTCCGACGCATCGCAGCAACAAATCGTGTAAAATATGCCCTAATCGTGAGTGTCCACTCACGATGCTGATGTGCGTTTCCGCAGGTCGTATATCGCATCTTCAGATCTACCGTGCTGAAGGGCAGATTTGCCAATATGGGACAGGATGCACTGGAAAAAGTTAATGATGCATGATAGATCGTTTGTCACATTGGGCACTTTTTACACCAAATCATGTGCAGGACTGCTGGGGAGCTGCCGGGGGAGAGTTCAAGGGAAATCGTGTACGATGTCGGATCGTGAGCACATCGACAAGTGTGTAGGCACCTTTATGCAAATTCACATTAAATCCAGAGCCTCTGTGTTTGCATGTAAGGGCTTAACTATAACTTTGTGGGCCACATAGCAAGACCTTAAAAGCCCACTTACCCGCCCGCGAGGTAAAAAAAACCCCACATACATTTGCCCATTCATGTTATGCCACACAGAGCCCTTTTAGGTTATGCCACACAATAGTACCCCTCATACACATTATGCCACGCAGTAGTAGTGCCCCTTTTACATAATGCTACACAGTAATGCCCCTTACACATTATACCACACAGTATGGACCTTTATAGATAATGCCACATAGTAGTAGTGCCCCATATAACACATTACTCCACACAATAGTAGTACCCCTTACACATTATGTTCCCTCCCAGCAAATAACCTCCCCATGTTACAATAATATTGTGCATAATAATAAGAACAACAATAATAATAATAACAATAATAATAAATAACAATTACCTTAAATGGAAATAAAACATATTACTCCCATAATTAAAATATGATACAAAAATAAGGGTCCCCTATTAAATGAATGTGCCCCTTACAATTATATATAACTGCCCCTATATATTTAACTTTTTTAAATATTGCACCCATTTTTATACAAAAAAAAATATTTCCACCATAAATCAAAATCGAAAAAGCAATTCCATTACTTCATACATATTTGTACCCCCCAATCCAATATAGTCCAATTGGAAAAATAGAAGACGAAAACACAGATGTTTTCATTTTGAGTTACTTAAAAGAGATTTATTAATTTTAAGTGGAAAAAAATAGTAATAAAAGCATTTTGTATGTTTTTTTCCTTTATATGACTAAGTTATATAGGCATTAAGAGTAAGAAAATATACATATATGTACTTTGTTTTGCTTTTCAAATCCATATTATGAGAAATACAATATATATATATATATATATTTATATATATAGATATTGTACTTCTTATAATATGGATATGAAAAGCAAAACGAAGTACATTGATATTAGTGTGTTCTCTTAATATTTTATCACCATTCAGGTATTACAGAATTATTCTGCACTACTAGGTTTATAGTAAGGAGGAATTGAAAGAATCATAGTATAATAATATAATAATAGTACTGCTATTATTATATTATTATACTATCATAGCATAATAGTACTGCTATTATTATATTATTCTATCATAGTATAATAGTATAATAATAGTACTGCTTATATACAGTGTATATTTGCTGATTTTATTACAGTCTATTGTTGTGTATCTTATGCAGGTCTTCCTAAAGGAGCGTGGAAGAGAGATACTGCAGAGAAAGTGGGAGGAGGTTCAGGGTCTGGCAGCTCTCACTCTACAGAAAAATCTTAGAGGGTTCCTAAATCGTAAAAATTTCCAGGCATACCGTCGCAAGATCACTGTTGTTCAAGCGCATGTAAGAGGACACCAGGCCAGGTGGGTACCATCAGCTGTTTATAGCTGATGCTATCCTAAGCATTGTGAGTGGCTATATCTTAAATTAATAACTGTGTTCTATGGTCGTAGCTATAGTGGGTGCAGGGGATGCCATTAGTATGAGGTCCAGAGGTTCAGGGGCCCTGCATCCAGGTCATATAGTCAACCAAGTTCCCAAAGTTGCCTGCTGAACAATTGGGTCTGTCCCGTTTCCTGGCCTAAAAAGAGGGACTCTCTGACACTCATGTACAGTAGGTGGCGGTCTCTCCCTCTTAGAAAAGCTCCACATTGGTATGATGCATAACCCATGCTCCCATTTAACCAGACTAACCAGTGACTCCGACCCTGTCACAGAATAGGCTTCTCCTTAATTACAGCTTTTTGTTAAGTAAGCCAACACGATGGGGCATAAAATGAGCAACGGGTACTTGTTTAGAAGCATTGGGGCAGGGGCGACCCCCTCTGACTTGTTTATTCACAATAATACTGCCTTAATCTCCACAACCCGTGGAGTTACCTTTGGTTATTTTTGGGTTACCCATATGATAGTAGGAACTCTAAGGATCACCTCATATATATCCTAAACTGGTCTAAGTAGCAGATGTTTAGCAGCAAAGCATAGAATGTTAGTATTCAATCACAGCCAATGTTAAAGCAGATGGAGAGATTAGTTGCAGAAGCAAGTAAAAAGTTCAGTCACTGCAGAAACTGATATGTCTCAAATAAGATGCATTCCAATCCAGCCACTTCCTTTTACGGTTCAATAGAACCCATATGAAAATGGTTCTTACCTCTACCCTCAATAGGGGAGGATGCTTAAATACCTTGGTTGTGCAATGTATTGCAGTTGCTGTGTTGTGTAATGTAGTCCCACTGTATACACCATGTGGTCCGGAGATGCTTAGGTCCTAATCCACGGCACTCCTGACCACTCAAGATGGTGCAGTCAATCAGGGGACGCTAGTAACTATGCGGTGTGTTACTTCCGGTTTCGGAGCTTCCGGTTTGCGTTCCACCTGTGTTCCAAGGGTCAGCTGATGCGTTTCTCCACCCTATGACATGTCAGTTTCATTAGAGGAGATATATAATATATACGATGGAACAACTCCCATACAAGAAGCAGACTGCACTCCTCCTGACTTTTCAAATCAGCTAACAAGTGTTTATTAAGCAGACGTTACAAAGCCCCTACCATACTTGCCAACTCTCCCTGAAACAGTAGCAATGTCCCTGAAGAGTCTAGCAATCTCCCTGATTGCACCCTACATCCATTGTGAAGCTGTTTTATATATATATATATATATATATATATATATACAGAGCTATATACATTTAAATGGGATAATTAGTATAGTTTCCCTATATTGGTTATAAGGCACAATGATCCCTATGGCTACATGCATTTTCTAAGAAGCATCACTGTGTTTTCATCAACAAGTAGATCTTACAAACTGCTTTGAGGCTCATTTACATTTAGATGCAAGTCAGTCCATGGCACGCCTCGGATGTTGCCGTACAGTTCACTTTACTGCCACGCTCATAGATGTTGCTTTCACAATCTCCCTGAAATGCTTTTTCAAACGTAGGCAAGTATGGCCACTACAGCCTTTTCATCAGGGTGTGAATTCACATTCTGATTAAAAGGCCGTTGGGACCTTGAAACGTCGGCTCAAACACTTGTTGGCTTATTTGAAAAGTCTGTAGGAGTGCTGCCTGCCTCTTGTATGGGAGGTGTTGCATCGTATATTATCCCTATTAGGAAGGCACCGCGGCATTCAAGACTTTATACAAGAGTGACCTTCCACATGTTTATATATATATATATATATATATATATATATATATATACAGTATACAAACTGAGGGCCTGATTCAGAGCCGGACGCTATTTGCACTCGTTCGTTCAGAAAAAGGGGCCGGCTATTTAAATTGAGCGCTCGCTCTTTGCGGTCTGTTGACGCCTCTATGTGTGAGCGAGCGAACGAAACATGCGCTCGCTATTTTGTAAAGACGCCCCCTGGCCGCTCGCATCCTACGTCATCTCCGCTATTTATTAGATTAATCGAGTACATCGAAAGGCGTCTGAACTGCTCGCAGTGCTTGTGGTAGGATTTTCCTACCGCAATCATGCAAACAGTTCAGACTAAGAGACAACCAAGTGACATGGCCGATGACGCTGCTTTGTTAATCATGCACACCCTTAAAACGCCTGTTTTGACCGTTTGGCACGCCTGCGTTCGGATCTCCACTCCCCGTTTTCAAGCACCTTCCCCTGTTACCACCCACAAACGCCTCATCCTGTCACTCAAATTAGCAGGCACTCGCTATTTTGCAAGCGCTCAATTTCCGACCGCAATGACTGGTTGGCGCATGCGCATTACGACCCATACGCATGCGCAGATGTGCGAACATCGCTCGGAGCGAACGAGCGGCCGCTTACGAGCGGCTCTGAATCAGGCCCTGAGGTCGATCCTAGGAAGGACATAGGCCGCACTCCGGGACTTAAAGAAATGTTGTTTATATATTCCACCAACGTTTCAGAGCTCACAAGGCTCTTTTGTCAAGGTACCTTTTGTCAACAAAATTTTTTAAAGTCCCAGAGTGCCGCCTATGTCCTTCCTCAGATCGACTTCTGTTTGTGTATTGCCTGTATTGGGAAGGCACCAGGGCAGCTTTAATGTTATATTTGGACCATTGAGTGCCGGTTTTCTCCGTGGCTGCCAATAATGTGTATGTATGTATGTATGTATGTATGTATGTATATATATATATATATATATCTATCATACATGCTCTGTACTCTCCGCATTATACTTCAAACTGTATTTCATATAAACTATTGTTTGTTCCAAACTATTGCAATAACTTGTTGTGCTAGCCAACTCTGTCAGTCTCACATCTGGCCAGTCGCTACACGGACTCCCAAAAAGATGAAAATTGCTCTGCATCCTCTGCCATCAGGTATCACACATATTTTATACACAAACTATGCTTTTTTTCATGGGTTTAGGGGTTGCTAAATCATAGGCTTAAAGAAGCAGAAGCTCTCCCAAGCATATTAATTAATGTACACCTGTGGAATAGCTGACATAAACTGGTTTACACATATGGGAAAATGGGGTGCGATAGAAAATGTGACCACAACATTGATTTTATTATAAACAATTGGCTATAATCCACAGCATACAACTATATGTGGCGTCTGAGCAATGTGACCACACCATTTTATTATAAACAATTGGCTATAATCCACAGCATACAACTATATGTGGCATCTGAGCAAGTGACCACACCATTTAAATGAAATAAAATCATACATGATCTGCACTCACCTAATACACTCCAAATTGTATTTCAGCTAAACTCAGGGAATGTTTGTTCAAAAATATTACAATATATTTGTCTAGCCGGCCAACTCCAAAGTCAAAGTCTATTAACTAACGTAAGGATATCTATGCTAGCAAATGTATATTCTTAGCTTGGTTATATGGTATGGAGCTATGTAGGTCATTTAAGTGGGTATTTATCAAAGCTGAGAGAGAGATAAAATTGTAAAAAATAAATTACCAACCAATCAGCTAACGATCATTTTTTTAAAGACAGCCTGGAAAATGTAATTGGAAGCTGATTGGTTAGTACTTTATCTCTCACAATTTATCTATCTCCCAGCTTTGATAAATACCCCCTCTTAAACCCCAGACTCTCCACATTTAAGTAAGCAAAGAGACAAATCTATGGCATTGAGCTGATCAGCATGTTTTGTATGGATGCCACAAATTCAGGAGACGCTACAGGAGACTGAAACACACCAGGGTGCAATTTGGGGCAGTGCTCTTGATCTCCAGAATTCCTTCCATACACAGGCGGATCTGTCAGGTGAGCCAAGTGGTATGTAACATCTTATACTGTATCTCTATGTGCCAAATCTCTTGTCGTCATAATACAGTTACAATCTCATACAGATAAATAGCCCTCTCCACCCAATATAATGGCAGTATATTTTCTCACTGCATCCTCTCTATCTCTCCGCCTTTATTTTCTTGCTCCTTGCCTTGGGATTCATGGAATGTCAAAGTCCATATGTTACATTACAATGAGACACCCTTGAAGCAATTGCAGATTTCCTGGATCTCCCTGTATACGCTCTCTCTCTTGGTTTTTTTTTTTCTTCCCTTTTTGGACTTTGTCCTTCCTTACTCTCTGGGTGTGTCTCTGTCATTTTACTGTCACACAGCTACAAGCACTACATGATAACTCTTTCGGAGGGGCTCCCTTGCTGTAATACTGGGGGTATGGAAATGAATAGGAAGACTCCGCCATCAGTGTGCTGGGAGACTGAAGGCTGACGTGTGTCTGGTAACATAAGTGTTGATGAGCCACTGAGGATTGTTTACAAGTATTATTTATATAGTCTTATAAGTATAGTATTTATTTGTACATGGAAGACTGTACCCCAATTTGTGTGGGTGTGTGTGTATCTCCTGTACATGTTCGTAATTCTGTCTATTCACTAAATGTTTTATGTGAAGTATATAATTATATCATATAAATTAGTTTCTATCTCTGTATCAATCTGTCTGCTTTTCTGTGTGTGTGTGTGTGTGTGTGTGTGTGTGTGTGTGTGTGTGTGTGTGTGTGTGTGTGTGTGTGTGTGTGTGTCTCAGCCTCTCTTTGTGTTTTATTCAGTGTAACTAAAGGTTTTGTTTTTTATCATCTATAGCTGAAAGCCACAGGTGAGGAGCCCCTTCCCAGCATGGTAAGTATGACAAATTAGTATTATCATTTATTTATATGGCGCCACAAGTTTTCCGCAGCACCTTACAAAGTGCATAAATAAATAGGTGACCAGTGACTTACAGTACAATACAATTCAGGATGATGACAAGGATAATATACATTGCTACATTAGCGACCATAACACCCAGATAAGGAACAGAGCAAAGCAACCGAGTGTTAGGTGCCCTGGTGGGGAGTAAGAAGTAGATTAAAGTAAAGAAAGGAGAAGCACAAGAGGGTAGAGGGCCCTGCTCGTAAGAGCTTACATTCTAAAGGGGAGGGATGGAAACTTTCATCTTGGGTGGGAGCTTTAATATTTCAAACCTTTTAAAAATGACTGAAAGTGTTAAACTGAATCTTTCAGGAGTTATTGGCTCCATTCCTTCTAGGTCAGTCTTCTCTGTATACTGTACACCTTCATAGGCTCTCTCCATCACTCCCTTCATCTGTGTTTGGTATTGAGACAGATATTTTGTGGGGTTGGACATTGTACGAGTAGAGCTGATGATTCTTTTGCTTTCATCAGTTTTATATGTATTGATTTTATACTGTATTTTTGTCTGCATCACATGGTCAAAGAAAAAACTACCATAGTAGCAGGAGGTGCAGCTGCTACAGCACTAGGAGCTGGGGTGAGATTGGTGGTGATTCAGGTGCCTCGCAGTCAAAGCCCTATGTGTACATCTGTTTATTGACTTAGGGGCACTACACTGAAACCTTTTTAACATTTTGCTATGTAGCTCAGAAATTTCTAGTTACACCCATGAGTCCGGCCATATAATAAAGTAATGGTTGCTTTAAAAGGAGAGTACAATGTAAGAATGATGTGGGTGTGTGATGATGTGGGAAGTTATTTAGCTTTGTCACAAGTACAAACTAACATGAAACCTATGATACTTATTGACCAATCCCACTTTTATGGCTGCCACAAATACGTACATGTAAGATTAATGTGGGGGTATATGTCACATTTCATGATATCCAGTTTTTCCACTGGTTCACAGGCACAAGATAACAGGGATATTTTATCTGTTGATTATATTGTTGTTTTGCTACACCTTGCACTTAATAAGATCCCATCTGTATGTACTGTAAGAGTATGAGAAAGTGACATATATTACCAACATTTCCATAAATTGCATCTACAGAATTTTGCACTTTCACTGGTATGCAATAGTATTTACTATATAGATTAATGGGCAAATTATTTATATTATTTTTAACTGATAACACACATTAGATAATAAAGAAAAAAATGTACTACGCTACAAACTTTTTTTAATTTTCCTTTCAGAAAGTGCCATCATTTTGCCTTGTATATTTATTGTTAGAGATTGTAAAAACTGTTTCACAAATTATTCATCTCATTCCACATTTGGACACACAATTTTGCCCTGTTTTTTTGGCATAATTTGCCATACAATGTACCATGCAAAATCCTTATTTATGTTTGTCCCTCCAGGGATCCCATCATCCCACTATCATTTCTCTTCCACCTGAGGGCCTGATTCAGAGCCGGACGCTCTTTCAGAGTGCTCGCTCTGAATCAGTGCCCTCCTTCTCTTTTTTTTTAGAGCGGCCTCCTGGCCGCTCGCATAGCTGTGGGTGACCACCCACAGCTATAGCGAGCGGCCAAAAAGATGGTCGCGATGGTCAAGACCATCGGGCTTGCGACGAGACCCTTGTGGTACGGTCTCGTTGCCGCAAGCCCTGGTGTGCTTTCGGCTCTATCAGAGCTGAAGGCACTCCCACTGACATCACTTGTGATGTCAGTGGGGCCGGCCCCAGACGGTAGGCATTCCCATAGGAACGCCTCCGTCTGGGCAGCCACGCCCCCGGCACACCCACCAAAGGGGGCGTGCTGTCACTCACCATCGACAGCACGCCCCCTTTGGTACGAGACCCATAGGGACGGCTTGGCCGTCACTATCCGGGTCATGCGCATAACGGAGGCGCGTCCGTCGTGCGCACTGGGCCAACAAGGACCCGCCTGCGAGCGCTCAGCGCTCGCAAGCTGGTCTGAATTAGGCCCTGAGTCCCCTATCATTGCTATTTCACCTGGAACCCACCTATCATTCTGTTCCATCCGAGTCCCCTTTATCATTTTTATTTCATCCAGAATCCACCTATCATAATTTTTGTTTCACCTGAGTCCTCTTATACTTTCTTTTCCAGCCGGGTTCCCAATATCCTTTCTGTTCTACCAGGGATCCCCCTATCCTTTCTGTTCTACCAGGGATCCCCCTATCCTTTCTGTTCCACCTGGGATCCCTCTATCCTTTCTGTTCTACCAGGGATCCCCCTATCCTTTCTGTTCCACCTGAAATCCCTCTTATCCTTTCTGTTCTACCAGGGATCCCCCTATCCTTTCTGTTCTACCAGGGATCCCCCTATCCTTTCTGTTCCACCTGGGATCCCTCTATCCTTTCTGTTATACCAGGGATCCCCCTATCCTTTCTGTTCCACCTGGGATCCCTCTTATCCTTTCTGTTCTACCAGGGATCCCCCTATCCTTTCTGTTCCACCTGGGAACCCACTATCCTTTCCGTTACACCTGGGAGCCCCCTATCTTTTCTGTCCCACCTAGAATTCACCTACCTATCTTTCTGTTCCACCCGAGTCCCCCTATCATTTCTGTTTCGCCTGGACTTCCTTATTATATCCCAACCACACCATAGAGCAGAATGGATTGACATAATTTTCATATTCATAGTTTTATTTGCAATATATGCTACTGTACTTTGTACCCCTGCCTAATCTGCCATGAAATTTGATTGTCTTAATTTCTGTTCCACTTTCCTTCCCTCTAATCAGTACGTTATTTCATATTGAGACTTCAGTCGGGCCCTGCCAACATGACTGGGATGGTAATGATTGCTTTGGCTTGTAGTAATATGTAATATAGTAGTGTTCACTCTAGCTCCGGTGGCAGGCAGGGCGCTGGAGCTAGAGAGGGCACCTTTGTGCGCGTGCCCAAAAAGGGGCATGGCCATTGAAAAGGGGGCGTGTCTATAAGATGCATCCCCTTTTCGTCACTCTTGGGGGCGTGCCCGGCACTTACGGACACGCTGGGCAGCCCTCAAGCGCTGCAGACAGGGGGAATAGAAGCCGGACGCACGCGCCCGGCGTCTATTCTCCGCCGGTGACTGGGTCACCGCACATTTCTCCACCCGTGGGACACTGCAACCCGAGGGTGAAGACGTCACCCGCAGGCTGTGAGGGCAGGGTGCTTTTTGCCCTCCAGAAGGAGGGCAGGGTGCTTTTTGCCCTCCAGAAGGAGGGCAGGGCGCCGCGCCCTGCTAAAACAGCCTAGCGGGAATGCTAATATAGGGAGGCATAACTATTCTTGTATAGAGCAATAACCTGTCCGTGAGGGATATTAAGAACATTACATTTAGCTGTATATTTGCACTAAATCATAGCAGCCACTTAGACATTGCTCTCATGGTCTCAGTTGCTCTAAATAAAGATTGAACGGCTTATATGGTTTTATGCAAATATGCGCACAGATAGTTTGCGGTCACACAGCATTTGAAGAAGTTGTGTTTTTCCTGTGCGCCGTAAAAATGCTTAGTTCAAAAGTAGAGCAATGTGTTGACTTAAAATTTTTTGTTAAATTGAACAAAACGCCCACCGAATCTCTCCATATGCTAACCGAGGCTTACAGGGCAGATTGTATGTCACGTGCACGTGTGTTTGAGTGGCACAAAGGATTTAGCGACGGTCATGAGGATGTCTAAGATGATGAACGTGTCCTGGAAGGCCTTGCACATCGAAAACAAATGGAAATTTGGAAAAAATTTCGAAAATTGTTCGTATTGACCATCAACTCAGCATCCGAATGATGATTCAACATTACTAAAAAAATGTTCTTGTAACTTTGCGTGAAAGAACCAGAAGAAAAAGGCCGGAGTTGTGGAAAAATGGTTTCATCCTCCATCAGGACAACGCACAGATCTCACACAGATCTCTCTGTTGAGACAGCTGACAGATGCTTTGACCAATGGAAAATAAGAATGCAGCAGTATGTAGATGCAGAATGGGAGTACATAAAAGGGGAATGGAGTTAAAATGTACTTAATATAATTAAACCTAAATTATAGCATCAGTCTCATTACTTAATAGCCACACCTCATACATGTTAATGAAGGTTACTGAAAACAATAATTTTGGCCATTGAGCATATGGATGTGCAGGCAGGGCCGCAACTAGGGGGGCTGGAGGTGCACAAGCACCGGGTGCGCCGTTGCACCCGCCACCAGTGTACTCCAGCCTGGCACCGCAGGGGGGCTTCAAACCGGACACCCGCTGAGATTTTGTTACCAGTGGGCGCCCGGCTCCTTCCCTGCAGCGCCGTGGTAGCTTTAGGCTAGAGTTCTCTCCTGAACTCCAGCTTCCGGCTCTTCCCACGGCACTATGGGAGAGATGTTTTGACGTCTCTCCCATTAGTTCCGAGGAGCAGCCGGGCGGACCAGATGGCGGCGGATGTAAGAGCGGGGTTTAAGGTAAGTATTGTTGTTTTTTTTTGTGTAAGTGGTACTACAGGGGCATTACTATGGGGGCATTACCATATGGGCACTACTACAGGGGCATTACTATATGGACACTACTACAGGGGCAATACTATATGTGCACTACTATATGGGTACTACTACAGGGGCATTACCTCAGGGGGCATTACTATAGGTGCACTGCTGAAGGGGGCATTACTATAGGGGCACTGCTGAAGGGGGCATTACTATAGGGGCACTGCTGAAGGGGGCATTACTATGGGGGAATTACCAGGGGCGGGAGCCAAATTACTGTCTTGCCCCGGGTGACAAAAATCCTATTTTCGGCCCTGTGTTGTGACATCTATATATAAATTCTTCATGTTTATACTTGGACATCACTGCTACTGTTTATATTACTGTGTTCATTTTCTTGCATAGGATCTGTCAGCCCTGGATGTGCCAGCTGAGCTAGCTTCTGTTTTGAATTCTGCGCAAGGTGAGCTCTACATATACTGTGGAAAATTATAATGTAGTTAGGGTATGTTTTAAATGAAGTGAAGTAGTTATGTATCTCAATAGAACTTTGGCCCTCATTCAGAGCCGCTCGTTAGCGGCAGTACGCTCGTTCCGAGCGATGTTCGCACATCTGCGCATGCGTACGGTTTTTAGTACGCATGCGCGAACCAGTCAGTGCGGCCGAAAATCGTTTGTACGCTATATAGCGAGTGCCTGCTATTTTGAGTGACAGAATGAGGCGTATGTGGGTGGTAACAGGGGAAGGTGCTTGAAAACGGGAGAGTGGAATTCGAACGCAGGCATGCTTAAAGGTCAAAACGGGCGTTTTAAGGGTGTGCATAATTAATCCAGCAGCGTCATTGACCACGTCACTTGGTTTTTTTAAACTCAGAACTGCTCGCAAAATAGCGGTTGAAAAAACCAACCACAAGTATAGCGAGCAGTTCATACGCTGTACGATGTACTCGATTAATCAAATAAATAGCGGACATGACGTATGGTGCGAGCGGCCAGGGGGCGTTTTTATCAAATAAACGAGCGTATGTTTTGCTCGTTCGTTCAGACTTAGAGGTGTGAACAGACTGCAATTTGCGAACGGATCATTTGAATAGCCACCCCTTGTTTTTGAACGAACGACCGCAAATAGCGAACGGCTCTGAATGAGGGCCTTTGTTCCTTTGTCTTTTTCTAAATTAATACTACATTGAAAGTGAGCAACTATGGAAGAGTTGTACTACTGTAGTGTTAACCTGATGGAGATATCCCAAACCACATTCCAAACAATCGCATTGTATTTAGACAAAATTGGACTAGTCAGCCTGGTAAAAGCATTAGCTAGCCCTATATAGGCCCTCCTTAAGTGGTTATTTAAAATCAGGTACTTCATACCCCAAGTATCTTGTTTTAAATAGAAATTACCTAAGATCTGTATTTGTAAACTAAGAGATTAAACTGAAGTTTTACTGATAAAAAAAATTGTACAGTAATAGTATATTTCACAATCTTTGTGTTAGTGGTTCTTTGTATAGATCAGGAATTGTAAATAGTAATACATTTCTATATGCTCTTACCTTATAGCAAGGACTCATGCTGCAGGTACGCATATCACAGAGGTGCCCCCACCACAAGTAAAGGCTCAGTGCATGTTGTCTCTTGCTCCTGACATAAACAACTATCCATTCTCCATCTTCATTCGTTCGTATTTTAAGGTATGTGCCTTTTGTGTCCCTTTTCTTCATCAATCATGTCTAATGTATAATTTGCATATTCATGTCATCAAACAGTTATTTGCCTATAGCTACATAGTAACTATTGTCTAGCATATACGATAGGTTGACCATGTTGAAGTATTCACATACTGTATACAGAAATCTCTATTTCCAGTACAGTAATCATTCTTAAAGCTCCATGTCTTCAATTTTTGTGGTCTCCCAGAATGCTGTTCTGCCACCTTTGGGACAGCCCCTACATGATCCACTAACTCGGGTATCTCAGAACGATCATGGAGTTGCACTGCAACTGTACAAACTGGTGAGAGAGAAAAAATTAACTACTATGCTTTGTGTCACATCACATTGGTTAAACAGTACTAGCCACTGAGACTCTCCTGTACTCAACCTAGGCTTTGCGATTTGTGGGGAACACAACAATGCCCCCCTGGCAGCAGAGGATTATTGGTAATTACATTGTGGAACGCTGCTTGCGCCAGCCATCACTTAGAGATGAGGTCCTGTGTCAAGCGGCAAGTCTGACCGTGCAGAACAACAATGAGGAGCAAAACCATCGGGCATGGCTACTCCTTTCAGCCCTACTCAGCTGCCTCATCCCCTCACTTACTTTAGAGATGCCTCTGCTCAAGTAAGTAATTACATTTATTAATAGTCAGTAATTTTACCTAGATCTATTTTGTAAGGTACCTCTTTATCTCATTCTTGTTCAGATATGTCTCAGATCAAGCCTCTGAAGGATACAAGGCTATATGCCAAAGCAAGATGCTTCGAGCCAAGCAAAACAATTTTGATGAATTCCGCTCACATGCCCTGACTCTGCTCGAGTGGACAGCCAATGAGAGAAGAGGGACGATGGTGATGGATTTCTTTACCTACAATGGTAAGGTGGGAAGTTCCCCTACATACACCCTGGTCACATCGTGTACCAGCTGCTCATTGCTACTCATTAGGATCCTTCTATCAGTTCCATCTGGATGTCCCTTGCATTAAATATTCTCTTTGCATATACACTACTTACAACATTTTCCTCTACTAGCCTCACTTTTCCTAATAACCCTTTCCACTTGTGCATAGGGTTACTAGCTTTTGTATACCTTATTTGTTTCACTGCATTAATTAGTTGTAGCTTGTCTACAAATATTTTATATTTTACTTTAATCACAAATTCATCATTTTAAAACTGAATTTTAAAATGTAAACCTTTACATGTCATTTTACTGCACACACAAAATCTAAATGTCTGAGTGTCTGTCTGTTCCTTCTCCTTCTCCTGTTTGTCTTACCTTAATCTCCCCTCTGATGTGTGCGGCTTGCATGTGATACTCTGGGCTGTGCCTGTTGTCGAACTGTAATGATGTACTATTTCAGGGAATGAGAAAATTAATCTAATGTGTATTTAATTAATTAGACAATTAGAAATGGGTTTGGTAGTATGACAAAGGTGTATTCGAATTTGTGGCCTAAAGAGAATTGTTCTCCCAACTGGAACCTGGGGGTAGCCTGTAAAAGGAAAAGTACTCTCCGACGCTGATAGGGATGCTTCTAAAATGTATTTAAAAAATACCCTAGAGATAGTGTCTATGACACTGTAATTCCCAGGTTCCCATGAATGTGAGTGATCTATGAGAGCGGTGTCTGTGACACTATGAAACTCAATAGGACAAATACCACAAGCTGGGTACACACTATGCAATATGTCATTCGTACAGCTGACGAACGGCAAATCGCTAAGTGCCACTGCCCGTGTGTACAAATGATATGTCTGTGAACGACGTTGCTCACAGACATATCAGGTCGGCCCTGTAGCAGAGCCGAAACTGATATATCTTGCAGTTAAATCGGTACACCTGCCTGAGTACACGGGCTACTCTCCAACCGCAGAAACCGCCGACACTGACATCACAACTGGGCAGGCAGATTTAAATACCCGCCCAGTTGTGATGTCTGTACAGACATACTGTGTCAAGCAATCGATTTGTAAGTGTGTATAGCTATCCATATTAGAGATGAGCGGGTTCAGTTCCCTGAGAGCCAAACCCACCCGAACTTAGGGGATTTCAGTCAGATCCGAGTCGACAGGTTTTCCCACCTGACTCGGATCTGAAAACGAGGCAAAACGTCATCATCCCGCTGTCTGATTCTCGCGGTTTTTGGATTCTATAAACCAAACAATTGACTGTCATACAATCCTTTGATTTGGCGAAAAAGTATAACCGCAAACACCCAGTTGCACAGCGGATACTGAAACCATAACAACTATGCTGGTATTAGATGTGCGTCCAGTATTCACCATTAATGCAGTGGGTTTTACACAGTTAATGGAGGTCGTGTGTCCCCGCTACCATGTCCCTTCTAGACTCCATTTCTCTAGAATAGCAATTCCCAATCTGTACAAGGACATTAAAAAAAACCTTATTAATGTCCTCCGAAATGCCGTTGTGCCACTGTCCACTTAACCACAGATATGTGGACAGGGCAAACTAAAGATTACATGGTTGTGACAGCCCACTGGGTAGGTGTATTGTCTCCAACAGTGCAAACAGCAGCAGCAGCTAACAAATGCCAGCTCATTCAGAGGCAGGCTACTCTGTGTATCACCGGTTTCACTAAGAGGCATACCGCTGAGAACGTCTTAGAGAAACTCAGGGAAATCATTACAAAATGGCTTACCACACTTGGACTCTCCTCGGGATTTGTGATTTCTGACAATGCCTGCAACATTGTGCGAGCATTACATGTGGGCGAATTTGAACACATACCAGCTTTTTGCTCACACAATGAATTTGGTAGTGCAATTTTTTTTTAAAAATGACAGGGGCATGCAGGAGATTCTCTTGGTGGCCTGAAAGATTCTGGACATTTTCGACATTCAGCAACTGCATGTCGAAGATTGCAGCACCAGCAAGAACTGTTGAATTTGCCCTGCCATCAGCTGAAGCAAGAGGTAGTAACTAGGTTGAATTCTACCCTCTATATAATTCAGCAGATGGAGGAGCAGAAAAAGGCCATCCAAGGCTACACTATGGCCTATGACATGGGGAAAGAAGTGGGAATGCACCTTAGTCAAGCGCAGTGGAGAATAATTTCCGTGTTGTGCAAGGTTCTCAAACCCTTTGAACTTGCCACACGTGAAGTTAGTTTAGACACTGCCAGCTTCAGTCAGGTCATTCCCCTAATTAGACTTTTGCAAAAGCAGCTGGAGAAACTGAAGGAGGAACTGAAATGGAGTGATTCCGCTAAGTATGTCGGACTTCATTCGCTTTGACAGAATCCAAGGGTCGTCAATCACTTGAAATCAGATCACTATATTTTGGCGACCATACTTGATCCTAGGTTTAAGTCATACCTTGTGTCTTTCTTTCCGACGGACATAAATCTGAAAAGATCCAAAGAGCTGGTGGTGAAAAAATTGTCAGCTCAAGCAGAATGTGACGCAGCAGCATCTCCTTCAGTTTCTACAGCTGCCAGGAAAAAACTATATTTTCCTAAGAGACCCACTGCTGGTGGTGATGCAGATCAGTCAGCAAAATCTAATGTCATCTGGTTGGGTCTGAAAGAACTTCCTACAATGAGTGACATGTCTACCGTGACTTTGTCTGATACGGTCACCATTCAGAGAATGTTGGATGACTATTTTAGGGATAGCATCCAAATAGGCATGTCACTCTGTCCCTTTCACTACTGGCAGGAAAAAGAGGCAATTTGGAGTCCCTTACACAACCTGGCTTTGCTGTACTTAAGTTGCCCACCCTCCAGTGTGTACTCTGAAAGAGTTTTCAGCTCAGCCGGGAACCTTGTCAGTGATCATCGTAGGAGGTTACTTCCCCAAAATGTGTAAAACATGATGTTCATCAAAATGAATTAAAAATTCCACGAGGAAGACCTTTACCAGCAATTAAGTCCAAAAAATACAGAAACGTCTGTAATGGTGGATTCCAACGGGGACAAATTCATATTGTGTGAAGAAGAGGAGGATGCACACACTGATGGGGATGATGATGACGACGACATCGAATCTAATGTATTGTAAAGCCAGTTTGTGTATGGGATCATTGCCACCAATGTCCACTGCGCATTGGCAGCTTGTTTTGTGGGGGGTCCAAACAAACCAATCATTTCAGCTGAAGTGATTGGTTTTTTAAACTGTGACTGTCCTGTTTCATATATACAACATAAGGGTGGGTTGGAGGGCCCAAGGACATTTCCAACTTGCAACTTTTTTCCTTTTCATTATGTGCTGGTTAAGGCATTGCTGTCTGACATTTTTAATGTTATGGTTTATGAATGTCCAGAAATTGTAATGGCCACAGACAGCATCTCCTGCATGCCCCTTTCATATTTTTTAAAGATAATTTTTAACCAACTGCTGCTTGTTGTGTCAACCCGACGGCACAAGTCGCACAACGGTGACATTCAGCCAAGGGTTATAAGCCCTTAAGGCTGCTACACGGCCCAAAGGCTGCATCCTGCTTCACGGCCCAAAGGCCACCTGTCGTGACTCCTCATCCTCCCTCAAGACTGTAATCTTGCCAAGAGTTCCAGGCCTCAAGGCTGTTGCAGGACTGATTCCTTCCTAATCATAGCTCTGTATTCCACTACTACTCAGTCCGGAGGCTGCTTCAACAATTAACCATCAACTATCAATTCTTCAGCCTGGGGCTGCACCAATTATCAATTCTTCAGCCAGGGGCTGCACCAATTATCAATTCTTCAGCCATGGGCTGCACCAATTTATCAATATCAACTCTTCTTACTTCAGCCAGTGGCTGCACCAATTATCAACTATCAATTCTTCAGCCAGTGGCTGTACCAATTATCAAGTATCAACTATTCTTACTTCAGCCAGTGGCTGCGCCAACTATCAATTCTTAATTCAGCCAGTGATTGTATCAATTATCAACTATCAATTCTTCAATGCTCAAGGGGTACCCCAACCATCCTCTTTGCACAGTCCTCAACTCTATTTATCACTCAGTTTTGAGCCAGCTAGCTGAATGCAACCTTTTTGCCCTTAACTAGATGAAAAACATCAATATTGTGAGCTGTGTGGTGGTCAAAATTGACTCTAAACTAGTGGAAATTAGTGTTATTGAGGTTAATAATAATAGTAGGAACAAAAAAAAAGGGCCATTTTATGTGCTTTTAGCTGTTTTTATATTTTTTCTTAAGAGAAAATCCAGATCCAAAACCAAAACCGAAAAACATAACCCAGAGGTGAGGTTTTGGCAAAACCAATCCAGAAAAAAAACCAGGGCAGATCTAGATCCAAAACCAAAACACGGGGGTCAGCGCACATCTCTAATCCAAATGGGCGCACGACCAGCCAAGTTTTAACCCAGCATTACTCACACAAAGTGAGCTATATGAAACAGGAATGTCCAATCATAGGGTAAAAGCTGAAGCAACAGTTTATTTATAATTAGTGTCAATCAAATATGCGATACCTGCATCGCTGAAGGGCGACTAACGCGCCGTCATGCAGGGTGGAGATGTATACAACACTTCTTAGGTTGGGGCTGCAGCGTCTATGTGACGGCCAGGAATAGCTGTAGGCAGAAGACCTCCACACAGGGAGCTGCCTCAAGTATGGGGGGGTGAGAGGACCTGTAACAGCTGTGCTTGCTGTGATCCTATGATGACGTGAGCTGGTGAGAGCTGTGGTCTGCATAGATGACGTCAACGTGTTTCATGTCCTTGGATTCAGAGACTTTCTCAGAGTGTTGAGAATTATTTTGTGCTATTTTGTGTTTGCAGAGTCTTAGCAGGACTCAATTAATTTGCAGCAGGTGTTTCTCATTGTATGATTTGGAATATAGCGCCTCGGTGTCATAGTAGTGATTTATCACTAAAATCTGCTCCGTGTTTCACTGCACCAGTCTGCTGCTTCTTCAGGCAGTGAAATAGTGAATTTAAGTGTAATTTAATTGAGGCACATAAATCTTACATTAAGTGGTATGGGAACATAACTTGGGATCATGAATTAGCTGAGGAGGTATGACTTGTGTGACAAAATGGTTATCAATGCTATGGAATAATGCACATCAAATGGATGTTTTTATCACACAAAATACAAATATGTATTTAGGTAATGAGACAGAATGCTGAATGAAGTGCACTTCCTGGATATGAGATGGGTCAGTGAAAGTACTTATAGCATCTTCCTGATGTACCTGCTGCATGAGGCACTGTGCCTAGTGCCCTTGCTTTCTCCTGTGCATGCACCATCTATCCCTGCCTTCATTAAATACACATCAGATGATTTTTCATATTCTATCAAAACTATTTTTATTAGCCTGTTAGTTGTAACAAATCATAGTGGTCTATTCATAAAAATGGTGATAAGGATGATTTCATTAATGCTGCATACTTTATTGATAAATCTCTCTATTGTCACCACACTGGTAAGGGTTAACTTCCACTTCAGCAGGAAAATCTCGGGATATGAAATGCTTGAGTTGACATGCTTGCTTGTACAGTGGAAATGAAAGCCTAGATTTGGGCTTTCAGTTTCACTAATTGAAAAAAAAAAAAATCAGCTTAAAAAAAACAAAGTTAGAAATTAGATGGAGAAAAAATCTAAATTAAAAATTCTAAATCTTTAAACACTAAAAAAATGCTTTATTCAAAGAATATAGGATTTGTTCAATGATCTGCTTCTGCTATTGCCATCTAGAGAACAATATGCTTGTTAAACAGATGTTTGCTAATAGGTTTCCCCATGACAAGACAATGAATTGATTAAAATCCTTATTGCAGTTGTCATAGGCAATGTCGCTTTTTGCTCTTTCCTAAATTGGCACCATAGTGTTGTGCCGTATCTTTCGTTTGCACGTAGACTAAGGAGCTTTATGGATACCACCAGCAAACAATGTTGTTCAGAGAGTAATGCTGGGTACTGTGCAATATGTCTTTTGCACAGCCCACAAATGATATATCGTTAAATGTGTCAGCTCTGATGTACAGACGATATGTCTGTGAATGACGCCGTTCACAAACATATCTTGTCGGCCATGCAGCGCGGCAGATGCAATATATTGTGTGGATCTGGCAATGTGTACTGGCGACCGACTTGTTACACTGTCATCACAACTGGGTGGGCAAATTTAAATGTCCAATGGATATAGACAAAGAGACTGCTCACTCTGGGATTGTGAGGGCCAGCTGCAGTTACCGTATGATGTGATCCAATCTCAAACAACACATATATAATAAACTTATTATATATATTACATTTAAATGCATGCCTAGCTGTGATGTCTGGCCATATACAGTCTTCAGCAACGATTTAAAGGAAACGTGAAAAGCTATTCATTTAACATGAGCACACATGCAGCAAGTTTCTCGCAAATCATTTTAGATAAGATCTTACAGTTCTCATTACATGGGGTGTTCACATTAATTGTATTGAAAAGATGTTTCATAAAATGATCACCCAAGTTTGAAAATTATGATCTCCCAAAAATGTTCAAGTGATCTCTTTTCCACGCATGCTGATTATATTACGTTAGTAAGATTTAGCTCGCTCTGTGTGTTTGCAAATTGTTGAATGCCAATAATTTGCGAAAAATTCAAAGCATTGTTGCTTTTGTGGGATCTCTGAGCTCAGTTTCAAACTGGTCTCTGCCTCCGCTTTTTTTGGAATTCGGTTTCTGTCTCATATCTGTTTGTTACTGTTGTGTTTCTCACTCCTCCTGATGTCTTTGCATCTCTCTCGTACACTTTCTCTCTTGCACATGCACTTTTAGGGGTATATTTACTAAAGTGCAGGTTTTTAGAAGTGGAGATTTTGCCAATAGCAACCAATCAGTTTCTACCTATTATCTTCTGGAAGGTGCTAGATAAATGTTAGAATCTGATTGGTTACCATGGCCAACATCTCCACTTCTATAGAGCCACACTTTAGTAAATATACCCCCCAGTCTTGGTGGAAAATGAAGACAAAATGGGCAAGAAGGTAGAGAAAGGAGGGGAGGTGGAGGACAGAATAGCTGGAATAGGAGGAAGACATAGGGATAAGATGTCATTGCGAATATACCTCTAATTGTGTTTTTTTTCTCTCTCTCTCCCCTCCCCCCGGGGCCAGATCATCCAGGCGACCCAGGCCTGGAGATGAGCTACAACATTTAGCAAAGCAAATGCACCACTTTAGAGTATTCCTCTGCTTCCATAAAGCTGGCCCATTGTCTGGGACTCATCAAAAATAAATTGTGCCGTAGATCAAAAGTGCTTCCCTTCCTTCTCTGGCCTGCCCTAATCTTCCACACAATAACTGCACATCTGTACATTCACAGTAGTTGACAAGGTCTTAAAATCACTAGCATACAACATGATATATTGAAGGGCTGAATAATGTGAGTAATAGAAAGTATAACTAATAATATTTTGCAGCTAGTTCCATTTTTATGTAATCTGTTTTTATTGCCAACGAAAACAGCACGGTACAGATATGGCCGCAACGGCCTACAGAAACATCAAATAAATTCAAATAACAATATGAATTCAATGGACAAATATAATCATGAGGCATGAAATGAAAGAACAAGAAAGAGTAAGTCTCAGATCGCATGGTTTTGTACGTGCTTTCAGATATTACTAAGTAAAATAAAATAAAAGTAAATATAATATTAGAAATCAAAATAACTAAGAAAATAAAATACCTAAAAATTAAGAAAGAAAATATTATATAAAGATAGCAAAAGAATGGGGAACATTAAAAGAGGATGTCGCTATATCCTAAGAGGCATTTAAGTATTTATTTTGTACTCAGTAGTCTCTTTAAAACTCAGCCAGCAATGCCAAGTGTCCGCAAATCCCAGGGGAGCTGATTTAGATAATGAGAGGTCTTCCATATACATATACTGGTCTATTCTTTGGAACCATCGAGATATGGGAGGACAAGTCGAAGACCTCCAATAACATGGTACAGTAGCCCTCGCAGCATTCATCAGATGACGCAACATGGATTTTTTATATATAGATAATGGAAGGTCAGACAAATTTAGCAACCAAAATTCAGGTTTATCAGATAAAGAAAGACCAGTGATCAATTCCGATAAGTGTCGAACCTTCCTCCAGAAGTCAGCTAACACTGGGCATTGCCACCAAATATGGAAAGGGGTGCCCACAGCCTGTTGACAACGCCAGCATAAATCAGATAAATTTGGAAACATCCGATGAATGTGAACAGGGCACCTATACCATCTACCCAAAATCTTATATTGGGTTTCTAGAACTTGGAGTGAAGAGGAACTAGCAAAAGTAAAATCAAATATTTGTGACCACTGATCCTCAGTTAGTTCCCTTCCTAGTTCACTATGCCAAGCAGAGACATAAGAAGGTAAAGATGGGTTAGAGTACTCAAGACACATTCGATATAAGGAAGAAATAAGGTGTCTTGGTGGATCTACTGCCATACATAAAACTTCAAACTTAGTTGGAGTCCAGCGAGGATCACTAGCCTTAAGAGAGTTAACATAGTGTCTTAATTGGAGATATACCCTGGTTCCATTTTTAAATATGCCACTGCTTATCCAGATTATGCAACATATATTTAATTTGTGTGTGACGGTCCTGAATCACAAAGTCCGCACACTTGTCCCCACAATTCTGCTGTATAACTCCGTAGCGGATGCAGTGGCTGTTTGTAGGAGAGGGGAAGAAGGTTGGGGCTGATCACACTCACTATGACAAGAACACACCTGTAATGTAACCATGCCCTCATTTTGGAGGATGCATGGCTGTGTAATGACTTGTGCTTTTCAAGTGTTGAGTAATGTACAATTATCAGGTTAATAGAGATGGATAAGTATTTAACATTCAAAGTTTATTTCCATACATACATGTTGAGGTGTAACAGTACTATAACATTTTAGATATGGGGTAGGAGTCCAAGCTTCAAGGGTAGACCAGTCATGGAACTGCCGCAAGTGCAAGTCACACATCAAGTTTCATAAAAAAGCATTTTAAATTTAAAGTAACTTTAACATTTTCATTAGTTTGTTTTGTGCTAATGTTAAGCAGAGCAGTAACTAGACTTTTTGGTGCCCTGTAGAAAATATACCCAAGCGCTTGAAAAACATAGTTACTGATGTATATGCAGCGGTAAATAAAAAAAGGGGCAAATTGCAACCCCACAAAAAACCACAGATGAAAACAAAAACCTAATATACAATTGTACCAAATATATAATAATAGAATGATGTATAAAATATGCACATGTATAACATAAAACACATAAATCACAAAAATATTATGCAGATGGAAATAAAAATATTAGACAATGGTGGATAAATGAGAAATAACAGTTGGAATGATGTCAGGAAAAGAGGGACATCACATGGTTAGTAGGTCCCAATTTGATAGTCTTCACTGACAATAATATAACAAGTGTATATCCCAAATCTTGGATCTAGGTTGATTTAGAAAAATAGCAGTGGTAGCAAATAAAAGTCAGCACTCTGTATTTCATATGTACTTGAATGCAATAGTTGAAAAAATTGTATCCATAATAATACCTGTATTGGTAATTAGTATCCGTATGTCCGTATCAGCTACAAGGTAATAATGTGCCGGGCTCAGTCAGTAGTGAAAGCCGCTGTGCTAACTGACAGCGGAGCGCCCCGTCTGTTGCTGCTATCTTGATCTCTAGCCGGAGTAAGGCAATAGGTGTCCCCAGCATATCATAGCAAGGCTGGCATGTGGAATCCGGTTACCGGCTCTAGTACTCACTGGTGTGTGAGAGAGCCGTCCGTGGATAGAATGTCTGAAAGAACACTGGGGGTGAATGTCCACGGTGTGGAAGGCGCGGCCACGTCTTACAGATAATTCACCACACACAAGTGGATGGGAGCAGCAGGTGCACAGTAATAGCGGAGGTGGCTGATGGTAACGGAACCAATATCCAGGCAAAGCAATTGGGAACAGCGACGCATTTCATCCCGATCTCGGGACTTTTTCAAGCTTTTTTTTTTGGTGCCCTGTGCAAGAATGATAATAAACAGAAATTTGACAGGCCCAAACAGCGTCCCCTGACCTGTGGTGCCCTGTGCAATGGCACCGGCTGCACTACCCTAGCTACGGCCCTGCTGTCAAGTGTCGTTATCTATGATGCAGCAAATGGTTTACTTTTCTTTCTCTATTTTCCACCACAGAGGAGAAATACACAGCAGAAGTAGATTCCTGGACAACAGCAGAACAATTGCCAGGCTGGTTACTGCAGTCCAAGTGAGCATATGCTTTACAAATTACAGCACGTGTGGTTGTGGGCACGTTTACATGTAATAGATCATTTTAGAAAACTAAAGAATGTCAATGTTACTGTATGTCTTCTGAAATTTATTTGGGCTTCAACTCACACAGAAACATCCAGACTTATTGATAATTATATTGATCATTGAAATCTTGTGATGATTGTCCAGTTTCTGAGCTTACTCATTGCAATTTTTTGTGTTTTGTATTTTTCTATGTTTAAAAAATTTCTAAATAAAGAGGTGTTGGTGATAGCACCCGTGGTTGGACTATCTCCATTCTGGATAGCGATCAGTGGTATGACCTTTCAGGAGACGATTTCTTGATGGATGTGATTGCCGTGGTGGAAGACGGAGCTCCTACTGATAGTTTTGAATCTTCCGATTTTCCCTTTGGAGATAACGGAGGGATTCCACAGCCTCCTCTTGACTTTGCACCACAGCTCCCTTCTGGTCTTCCCTCTTTCCCTGCACCTGGACTACCTCCGGATCTCTCATCATTCCCACCTGCGCCTCCACCTGTTCCTCCTCCTTTTGAAAGGTGAGGAATTTTTACAGAGGGAGCTGTGAACTACAGAAATATATTTTTATTTAGGAATTTATCTGTTTGATGTAGTAGTAAAAGAAAAATAAATATAGGGTACATTATAGTTTAGTGATCAAAGCAGTAACTATAGAGGATGATTATGATTCTCAATGATAATGATTCAACGCTTAAGATTGGATGATGAAAATGAATATTGATTTGTGATGACAAGTTTGCAGGGCTTTAATAATGATCAATAGAAGGATGAGGTCTTAATAATTAGCTGCGTCCACGTGAACATAAGGAGAACATAAAAAAAAATGCACACAGATGGTGCCCTGGTTGGAATGAAAATCATGCCACAGTGCAGTAAGGCTGCAATGCTAACCATTGATCCCATTGGTAGACCATATGATTCCATTTCCTCTTTGTATGGCAATACATGTAGTTTGCAGTGTTTTTCTTGCATATTAAATTACAGTATAACTGAGAGGACTCAACCTTTTTAAAAAATTTAGACAATCTCTTTCTTCCTGTTGGGTAAGTTAGTCACATAGGACACGTGGTGAAAAACAGGCAAGGCTCGACCACATCTGCTAATTTACCATCAAGTGACACAACTCACACATACTAATTATTATACTTATTACTAGGCTGACCCAGCCAATCCATCGACTCTTCTGCTTCATTTACCTCATGAACCTCATTTACCGTGGGGGTGGGGGAAGGCGAGTTACTGTACTAGCTTTACCATTATAGCTATTTAAACATGGAAATGTTTATACACTATATAGACAAAAGTGACAGCAAATAGATCTACGAGAATTTATTGACATCAGTACTTTGTAGTAATCACTGCACGTGGTGGACCTATAGATACCCTTTTTGGCAAACTATCCACAAGTTCCTGGATAACAGCAGGCGGTATGTTTTCCCATTCCATCTAAAGTACAGTGACCAACTGTGACACTGAAGAAGGTCAAGTTGGCCTAGAACGCACCCGTTGCTCCAATTCATCCCAGAGGTTCTCAATGGGATTATGATCTGGACTATGGGCTGGCCAGTCCACCTGGTTTACAGAATTTTCTGTATACCAGTCCAGGGTCGCTCTGTAAACATGACAGGTGGTATTGTCATCCTGATAAAAACATTTGTTGTTTCTGTAGAACTGCAAGTGCATTGGCCTCCCTACGAAGTGTTCTTGATGAAGTATTAGTGGCCATTTGGAACTCATGTGCAATGGTATGCAGTTCACTTGCACGGGGGTATCCAATCACTTTTGGCTACATAGTGTATTAAACCCTGTGTTGTCAATTTTTCCACAGCTGCTGGATTTTGGGGTCTGGTCCCTGCTAGCTAGATGTTCATGGAAATTTTCTCTACTTCCAATAATTTCTTTAAATGTTATCTATCACTAATTGTTTGTGTTTATCTGCAGTTTAGACCTGATATTGTAACACAAATAGTAGTAAGTTTTTCTAAAGCTTTGTGTCCCCATCTTTCCTATTAGAGTTAGAGAAGTGGAGATGGCCAGGTTTGATTTTGAGTGAAGCACTTTAAAATCTAGGCTGTATTCCAACTTCCTATCCTGCAACTTTTTTGTTTAAATGCAGCAGGAAGTAAGTAGATATGGACCAGTTTTTGCGTTCTCACTCATTAATAATTTTTGAGGTATGATGTGACTAGATTTGTCATATTTTCCTTGTTATCTACCAAGCATCACACTGGGCTACATACTGTATTGCCATACTTACCTACTCTTCTGAAATGTCAGGATCCCCCTGGATTCCTGGAGTCTAGACAACACTCCTACGCCCCGTCCTCTTCTGTAGCAAACTGGGCAGGGCCTTGGTGACACGATTCATGGCACCACGGTCCCTAGTCCTAGTTGCCCCTGGGACCTTCCCCTTAAAGATCTCTTGGAGTGGAGTCCCACAAAGATGGCTGAAGTAGATTTTCAGGTAATACTATTTTGTAGACAATCTTGCGACTTTTAGCACTGCGCATGCTCCGGACACAAGCTTTCACATATATGGAAGATTCAAAGTCGACTTGTGGCTGAAAGGCCCTAATAGGTTGATAAAGGTGTGTCCACACGAAGGCTGTCAAATGTGCACTGATAATGCTGATGCCTACTTAACCAAGCATATAAAAAGGAGCAGAGCAGTCACTTAGATGCATACAATTCTGCATGAGGGCAAATATTCAAATTTAGTTCCATTCACTCAGTGCGAATGTCATTACGGCCGAGATGCATGCAACTCTGCATCCATCCCAAAGTCAGCAAATATGTATACTGGTGCACAGCTTCACATGGGAAAGTTAATAAATAACAACGCAACCAGAAAATAAATATTGATACACGAGTAATATATTCAGCACAGTCCCCATCTACTGGACTAATTTGAGTAAAAAAAAAATGTTAATATACTATCTTTGTTTGATATATACTGTGTTCCTTGTTTTGAAGAACAAAAGTGATATGTGCGCTGATCCCATTGAAAGACACATGTACAAAAAGTGAGAGTGATAATATGTTTAGGTGTATTTGTATAGTTCCATATGATGTCTGGGCATGCTGGAGGTTTGGATGAGTTTAAAGATATTTGGTGACATCCATTCAGAATTGTGTTTATGGTTCTGTTTTTACAATGCATTCAATTTTTGTTGGATTCAATCCTAAATTATTCTGGTTACAGAACAAATATTCCAATCCCACCGGCCCCACCCATGCAGGCGCCTCCTCTGCCACATGAAACACAGGACCAAGATGAAATGTACTCCTTTCCCTATAACAGAGGTAATGTGAAAATGTTTGCAGTTGGTATGTAATGGTGTATTTTTGCCATTTTTAATGTTAATCTTAATTACTGTCACTTGAATATCATTAAAACACAAACAACCACTATGTTTGCAGTGGGTGGTGGTCCCCAAAGAGCAAGAAACCATTTGGATCAACTCTTCCAACCAGTGTTGTCTTCAGTGAGTAAATCATCGTTCAGTTATATTTCCTATACATTTTTATCTCCATCCTGAACAATTCTCTTTCTCACACTTGGCACATCTATCTTCTCATCACTTGTCTGCTCCATGCAGGATTTAGAGAGGTCTGAAAACCTCAACCAGCGCATGAAAGGTGGTGGTGGCATTGGACCCACACGGCAGAATACATTTCCCTCCCCAGGTGAGAGATTAAGGCCCATATTCAATTAGAAACAAAAAGCCAAGATCCTCAAAAAGTATAGCCGATTGCGACTTTTCACCTGTCGGAAACTTATCTCCGTATTCAATTCCATCCGCTTTTCTCCTTTGCGGAAAGTCAATTCGATGTAATATGCAAAAAAGATTCGCCTTTGAAAATAGTGCAAACTTTTTGTTTTGGGGTGCAAAGGTGGGGAAACCACTCAGAACCCTTGGGACAGCCCCCCAATGGACAACTGCGTCAAAAAATTCCTTAAAAAAAACTTAAGAGCACCCCAAAAAAGTACTTTGAATTTGGCAGCGAAAAAGCACAAAGTGGGGGGACAAGTTCGCAAACTAGCGAAATAAGGTCCTGGGGGTGCTCTAAGAAGGGGTCAAGTGTTTTGGGGATTGCAGGTGCTTTTGTGAGGGAGGAATTTCATTAAAACTTCACTTTAAAGACATTAAACTATGCTAGCACCCATTTTCAGGTACCCCAAATTTGCGGGACTACTTATTTTCTCCAAAAAATACTGCTTTATGCCATTCTTCACCACTTGTACAAAGATGCTAATTAGAGGCAATTGTACCAACTTAAGTTCCCCAAACAGTTTTATTAGGGGAAATCGGGCACTACTACATTGATCCCCAATGTTTCTGCATCTTTTTGGCGGCTACAGGCTCATTTCCCCGATTCTGACAGCACTTTCCGCTTGTTCTGACTTCGTGTGTCGCCGTTTTTCCGTCATTTGGAATAGAAAGGGCGAATAGTGGGGGCGCGCACGATAAGTTTCCGTGGCTAAAATACACGATGTAGGCGAAAAGTCCGGCATGCAAAACTCTATCGCGGGTGAATGTGGCCCTAAGCAGGAATTCACATCAATGTTTACCTTCATCAGATTGCTGTAAGATTATACAAATTTCTGAATTATGATCTGGATGTTATATAATTGCATTAAATTGCAGTTGCAAGTAGGTTATTTTCCTGTGACAAAATCTCACAATTACAGTACTTGCCAAATAGCATGACAATTACTTGACCAGGGAATTCCTTACTGTAACTGTATTCATACAGGTAGGTCAGAGCTCTATCATTCGCATAAAGACCAAGGGGTCTATTTACTAATCTGTGTTAGAAGATAATGTGAATGGTGATAAGGTACCAGCCAAACAGCTCCTAACTCCCATTTTTCAAACAGCCTGTGACATGGCAGTTAGGAGCTGATTGGCTGGTACCTTATCACCGTTCATTTTATCTTCTAACACAGCTTAATAAATAGACCCCCAAGTTTTTAATGGCCTGGTGGGCTCAGGTCAGATGTCTCTTTATAAAACCACTTTGCTAACAACCACTGACCCGACTCCAAACTCATGGGGGTATATTTACTAAAGTGAGAGTTTTTAGAATGGAGATGTTTCCCATTGGTTGCTATGTAACATCCTCTACTCACTAGTTACATAAGAGGACCTTTGGTAAATTACATGTAATATAAATTACACACTGCAATAAGGAAACTACAACACCCCTGTTATGGGCTGATAATAAAGCATAATTCATTACATGATTTTTAGAACAGGATCAACTTGACCTGCTTCTGTATCCTGGGATAAAATAACTATATCTGTTTTAAGACATGAAAAACAATATAAATTATTTTAAAATTATATATTGTTACTTAGAACAGATGATGGATATTCTATGCATGTCAATTTAGGGGATAGTTTGGGAAACAATTATTTGTTTTTGGTGTGGTCTTTATTTAAACAAACACACAAAACAGAATTATTTATAAAAAGAAAAACAATGAAAAGCTGATAAGTCACCCATTGTTTTAACCTTGCATTTTGGTATGTAACTTA
Organism: Taudactylus pleione; assembly: GCA_031769625.1. Taxonomy (NCBI): domain Eukaryota; kingdom Metazoa; phylum Chordata; class Amphibia; order Anura; family Myobatrachidae; genus Taudactylus; species Taudactylus pleione. The sequence continues at coordinate 2,720,889 of JAUIMM010000289.1, read as the reverse complement.
ACAACTAACTAGAAATAACCAGTCATAGACTTTTATGGAATTAAAGAGGGCACAGCCAGAATTTATTTATCAGATTGGAATTGGAATTGAAAGATGGTGGCAGTAAGAAAGCAGTGCTCCGAGGCTACAGCCCAACAATTGTATTTGACTAAATAAAGAGGGCGGATCCCCGCCCAACGCAAACTGGCCTGAGGCAGTATCATTCTCCCTTAATTGGCACAGCCTTGACCCCTCCCTAAAATGAAGGCCGGGTCCTCCCCTATGGAGAAGACCAACTTGCCGCTATCAAAAGGAAAATGCCACCCAGGCACTCTTGCACCAATAATAGGCCGCCTAGGAGCACTGCTTCCCACCAGGCTGCACCTCTACCTGTTGGAAGGAAAACATGAAAATTGCACAGTCCAACAAACCAAAAAAACGCATACAAACCATATAATTCGGGTGGGTGGCTGAAAACTGGAAATAGGAAGATGGCTCCTCAAACGTAGCTATTTAAGGGACTAGTAGAGGCCTTACCAACTGCCATAGGCTATCATTTTTGATTGAAAACTTCCCAGCTAAACCCTCTCTCTCCTTTAACCCCCTAAAGAAAAATACTAGCAAAAATCCTTTGCAAAAAGGGTGCTTATCTTTCCTCAAACTTATACAAGCATTCGGAGGCCTTAAGTCACCCATTGTTACTTTCAATCTTGCATTTTGCTATGTAACTTAACAACTATCTAGAACTAACCAGTTGGAGACTTATGTGGAATTAAAGAAGACACAGACAGAATTTATTTATCAGATTGGAATTGGAATTGAAAGATGGTGTAAGAAAGCAGTGCTCCGAGGCCACAGCCCAACAATTGTATTTGACTAAATAAAGAGGGAGGATCCCTGCCCAACGCAAACTGGCCTGAGGCAGTACCATTCTCCCTTAATTGGCACAGCCTTGACCCTTCCCTAAGATGAAGGCTGGGTCCTCCCCTAAGGAGATGACCAACTTGCCGCTATCAAAAAGAAAATGCCACTCTGGCACTTTTGCACCAATAATAGGACGCCTAGGAGCACTGCTTCCCGCAAAAGCCAGTCTCAAAGAACCGAACCCGCCACCCATCTAAAAACCTTACACTTCAAAGAAAACCACAAAGGCCTATAAAAACTTTCCTCCTTGTACCACAGTCGAGGATTTCTTATACTCGCCCTCCCATGTTGGTGACGTGCCTGGAAAATAGCAGCATTGACCTTCCTACGTACCTGATCTAAAGCTGCACCCCCTTGTGAGCCTCTCCAAAACCACCTTGGCACTATTTCTGACCATACCAGCCCCACAACTGGCTATTTATCAGCGATTGTTTTCCATTCCCATCTAATGGCATGTATAAGTTCAATGCCTTTGCAAGTGCCCAGGTTCGTTGCTCCCTAAATGTATAACTAACCAGTCAGGGGCCTCAAACCATGCTTCTGCAGCCCATAAAGCATCTAAAAGGCCGAACCAATGTATACCCCTAAACCAAAACCACCATATCCTGCTACTACCGAACATTTGAGTTGCCTGAAATGCTAAAGGATGCTTGCTAGCCCAGTAGATGTATGAATGTCCCACGAACCACACCCGACAGTTAGCTTTCCCAGCAATACCTGCAAATAGGTTAATCATGTCATAATTGGTAAACATTTTTGAACAGCCTAGACATGGGAAGGGAAACAATAGTTGGGTGACCCAGATGAAGGTGAAAAACATAAAACCTCTTTGAGGGCAAAACTGAAAAGCCCTTCAAACTCCAAAGCGGCAATAGGCATAAGGCCACTGGGTTTCCCAACAAACTCGCAAGGAGCGCTGCTAGCTAAGGGGGTCATTCAGACCCACCCGCGAGCGGCTGTACGCTCGCAAGTGGGTCGATGGTCCCCACTGCGCATGCGCACGACAGAGGGAGCTCCGTCGTGCGCATGCGGGAGACCCGACGAGCGAAGGACTTTCCTTCGCTTGGAGTGTCTCATCAAAGAGGGCGTGCTGTCGATGGTGACTGACAGCACGCCCCCTTTGGTGGGCGTGCCTGCCAGACGGAGGCGTTCCCAAGGAAACGCCTACCGTCTGAAGCCGGCCCCACTGACATCACTAGTGATGTCAGTGGGAGTGATTTTGGCTCTGATAAAGCCAAAATCACTCCTGGCCTTGCGGTTGAAAAACCCAACCGCAGGCTTTTACTCGCAGTTCCGATGGTCGCGATGGTCAAGACCATCGCGACCATCATTTTGCACGCTCGTATATGCTGTGGGTGGTGACCCACAGCTATACGAGCATCCAGGAGGACGCTCCATATTAATGGAGGTGGGCCCTGATTCAGAGCGAGCGCTCTGGTCAGAGCGTCCGGCTCTGAATCAGGGCCTATGTATCTTATCCCACCACAAATAAGTCCTGCAAGCTGATGATTTCCATTGACCTAACTGTTTTAAAGTGTAAATGGAAGTGCCTGCAGCTGCTTGTCAAGTTGCTGTCCCAATCCTAAAAGAGTGGGTTCCAAACTGATCTAAAGGCAAGTCTAAGGCAATCAAACAGTTTTGAAACATCCTTGTAAACTGAAACTTGGATACCGCTGTCTGTTCAGCGTGGACAAGCCATTGTGCGTCACCTGGGGGCCATATTTTATTAAAATACTCTGCCAAAACCACTGGATTGATGACAGGGTCCGCGTGCGCCGGGATAGAGAAACATCGCCCCCTAGCCAGTTGATCGGTTTTTGATTTTTGTATGTGGCACAATATCAGGTCCGTTTTAACCGCTACTGTACATTACTGAACAGCAATCCTGACGTTGTCGAACTCTTATTAATAGACACCAATTTGCCAACCTGAAATGCCCCGAAATAAGCTAATGAGAACGCTAAACTAAAAAGCGCTGCTTCATAATCACCCACCGCGACCCCCGATACAGCGCTATCAGCTCCCGCAATAGCGTTGGATCAATAGGCCTACATGAATCCCTTTAAACTATGTGCTCTTTCCCCAACCCCTCATTGATTTTGTTAACAAAAATGATTTGGTTGGGTCTATCATGCCATGCAACCTTGAAAAATAAGAAATGCCGGACAAAGCTGCCAACATTGTTGCTCTGGAACGACCCAGTTCGTTCCAATTCTAAACAAATCTAACAAGCAATCATGAATCGACTTACCTCCCTCTCTCATGGAAGCTAGGAAGCCTACCAGTCATTACAAGCCGCCGAATAAGTCCTCAGCGTACTTGGGGCCAATGACATCAATGCAAGTCCTTCAATGACGGCGCGACGATCTGCCAGACATGTACAGGACAAGATAAGCTATGCACATTAGTAAAAGGAGGCAGCATCTGAAATTTTTTCCATTGAAAACGAGACAAGGCATCAGCAATCTCATTTTCCACACCTGGCACGTGATGAGCCCGGAATTCTATATTGTTGCATAAACACAAAAGGGGTAAATGCCTCAATAACCTCAAGGCCAGAGAGGATTCAGCCCTTTGATTATTGATGGCGTACACTACTCCCAAGTTGTCACCAAAACACGATCCTCCTATTACTAAGTTTGGTAGCCCACAGTTCGACTGCGACCACAATTGGAAAGCGCTCTAAAAGCAGCATGCTCGCAGTTACACATTGCCGCCTCCAGGAGTCAGGCCAAGCCTCCGCGTACCACTCACCCTCCAAGAATGCTCCGAAACCTAAGGAACTGGACGTGTCCGTAAATAACTGAAATTCATAATTGTCCACCGGTGCTGGCAGCCATATTCGAACTCCGTTAAACTCTGTTAAGAACATCAGCCATACGTGCAGATCCTCCCACAAGTCTTGTGATATGCGGATAAGGTGGTGAGATTTTTTAACCCCTGCTGTGGCGCGTTCAAATCTCAGCCCAAAAATCCTGCCTGTAGGTATCACTCTACAAGCAAAATTCAAAGTCACAGAAATTGCTTAAGCTAAATCTTTTTTGATCAAACAAAGAATTCCAACAACTCTACTAACCTCTGAACCTTTTCCAATAGTAAGAGGCAAAGACCCAGTATAGTATCTATCTCTATCACTAGATAGGACAATCGCGCAGACGCCCCCTCCATTTTATCGTGAGTAACTGGTATTCCTAGTACGGTGAAAAACACAATGCAAATATTACGAGTTTACGGTAAACGAAAACCATCTCTATAACCTTCCAGTAAGAATGCTGCTTTTTCCTTGAGTGGATAGTGGTCTAACCACTCAAATAAATTAATGGGCGATGCCGCCTTACTTAACACCTCTTCGCTGGTCACTGAGGTGTTCCCCCCGATTCGGCTGCAGTCTTTGGCCGGGTGCCCGCTATCACACAGCATGCAGATGTCCCTGTATCTACAACCCGATCCATTGTTGCATTGGGCGCTGTTGAACGCGTAGCGCTTTCCGCGGCTGGTCCCAACTAGGGCGTGGCGTGCCGGAAAGGGCTGTTTCCTGACCGTACCGGGGTCTATGGGCACTTTGATTTGCTGGTTGACCTCTAGCCAGTGTTCAACATCCTTGAAGCCAAATTGAAATATTGCCTGACCCTCCTGCTTATTCCTAAAAGTTTCATCATATTGACACCACGTATTCCCTGTTGCCGAGATATACATGCCATGAACTAATTGCATATATTTCAACACATTCATGTACTCCCCTGGCTTAGTATCTAAGTAACATGCCGCAAAAACATATTGACGCCTGCTGGAAAAATGGGGAGGCAGGTCTGTAAGAGGGAGCAATGGAAAGAGGGAGAGCCTGATGCTGCGCAGTGCCATGAAAATAATGGGGACAGCTGGCATGCATTAAAGGGGGGGCACTTTGCAGCAGCTGTGTGCACACATCCAACCCTGTACCAACTGGGGGTACGGGGGAAAAATAAGCACCCATAGGTGAAGGGAGGGCTAGGCATCGCACAACCAGGGGGATACAGGGGGCCCTGGATGGGCCAGAACCCGCAAGGGAAAAATCCTGCTTAGAGCCCCTGGGGCTGAACAATACGGGGGAATCGGCCCCTTCTGTTTCTGCTACTCCTAAAGCAGAGGGGGCAAGGTGATTGGGCAGCATGTGAAACCAGCCTACTACTGAGAAACTGTTTAGTGCTTAAAATGGCCGCTGCAGCCTGGTGGGTGGGGCCAACCGCCTATGCCGGGCGTGAACAGGCCGGAGCCTGGGGCAGATATACAGCCTGGTGGGGGATGCCTGGACTGTTTGCGGCGCCACCGGAAAGCCGGGCTATTAATGTGGATGGGAAAGGAGTGCTACCACCCGAGTCCCCGGCGTGCGCTCCCGGTAATCACAGTCGCTGCCTGCCGGGTACCGCAAGTCGCATCTGGAAGACAGGGGCGTATCTACCCATTGGCCAGGATGGCACTTGCCAGGGGCGCTGACCAAAGGGGGGGCGCCACCCGGCAGTGCCACCAGTAGCCAAGGGGTGGCCAAGTCCCTCGGCCCCACAAGTGTAGGGCAGACCGCAGTGAGAGCAGTCTGCCCTACACAGTTTACAAACACGCAGCCGCCAGTTGTGCCTTCTTCACAACTATTAGACCTCTCTCCGTGAAGTTCTTGATGATCTGATAAATGGTTTATTTAGGTGCAATCTTACTAGCAGCAATATTTTGTGAAGCCCTTTTTGTGTAAAGCAATGATGCCTGCACTTGTTTCCTTGCAGGTAACCATGGTTAACAGAGGAAGAACAATAATTTCTAGCTCCGCCCTCCTTTTAAAGCTTCCAGTCTGTTGTTCTAACTCAATCAGCATGACAGAGTGATCTCCAGCCTTGTCCTCATCAACACTCTCACCTGTGTTAACAAGAGAATCACTGACATGATGTCAGCTGGTCCTTTTGTGGCATGGCTGAAATGCAGTGGAAATATTTTTGGGATTAAGGGCCTGATTCAGAGCCAGACGCTATTTGCGCTCACTCGTTCAGAAAAAGGGTCCGGATATTTAAATAGAGAACTCGCTCTTTGCGGTCTGTTGACACCTCTATGTCTGAACGAGCGAACGAAACATGTGCTCACTATTTTGTAAAAAACGCCCCCTGGCCGCTCGCATCCTACGTCATCTCCGCTATTTATTTGATTAATCGAGTACATCGAAAGGCATCTGAACTGCTCGCAGTGCTTGTGGTAGGTTTATCCTACCGCAATCATGCGAACAGTTCAGGCTAAAAGACAACCAAGTGACGTGGCCGATGACGCTGCTTTGTTAATTATGCACACCCTTAAAACGCCCGTTTTGACCGTTTGGCACACCTGCGTTCGGATCTCCACTCCCCATTTTCAAGCACCTTCCCCTGTTGCCACCCACAAACGCCTCATCCTGTCACTCAAATTAGCAGGCATTTGCTATTTTGCGAGCACACAAATTCCGACCGCAATGACTGGTTTGCGCATGCGTATTACAAGTAACCCATATGCATGCGCAGTTGTGCGAACATCGCTCGGAGCGAACGAGCGGCCGCTTACGAGCGGCTCTGAATCAGGCCCTAAGTTCATTGTCATGGCAAAGAGGGACTTTGCAACTCATCTGATCACTCTTCATGACATTCTGGAGTATATGCAAATTGCCATCATAAAAACTGAAGCAGCAGACTTTGTGAAAACCAATACTTGTGTCATTCTCAAAACTTTTGGTCATGGCTGTACACTGAACGACATATCGTTCAGTGTGGGCACTGCACAGTTTAATGAACGACTGACCGATAACGATATCATTATCGTTCAGTCCTTCACTAGTCACCTAGTGGATGTGCCCCATTATACAAGTATTCGGAGGCCTAAGTGTGCCTAAGTAAAGAATAGTTACAGTAACCAATCTTACTCACAGGGAGCCTCTCAGCATAAATATTGCAGTGCAATATGTTACAATGAAAAATCTTCCTGCTGATTGGCTAGTTTCAGTGACAATGAGATGGAAGCTAGTACTGTATTTAGTATGTACTAAAGTACCTAAAAGTGCAGTCTGTAACTAAAGCTATGGTGTAGGGCACTGAATAGTGTAAGGATTCCAGGTGGAAAATTTACCTTTTACATTGTTTTATAACATACTGTATAAAAGTAATTCTAAAGTTTGCTTATATTTTGAGTACAGATGCACTTGCTTTTAGGTTATACTGGAATTGGTTCAATGCCCTCCTACTCTATGCCAGTGATGAATGGAATGATGCCTGCCATGGGAAACATGCAAATGATGCCTTCCATGCCAGGTAAGACTAAAGCTCTGGTATTCCTTTTTAATTAGACATGACTGATTTAATTTACGTTTAGTTTAATGTACAGAAGGCATGGTATATAACCAGGGCCGTTTCTAGGGGCAGGCAACCCGTGCAATTGCACGGGGCGCCCCACCCAGCAGAAACAGTCTGTTAACTGCCGGGCGCCCGCTGAGATTCAGTTACCAGCGGGCGCCCGGCAGAGCAGAGCAGCCGGAGAGACGGAGCCTCTGGCTTCCGGCTCCCGGCTCCCCCAGTGTGCACTATGGGAGGACGTCATGACGTCTTTCCCATAGTGCAAAGGAGCAGCCGAGCGGAGCGGACGCCGGAGCGGGGCTGAAGGTAAGTATTAGTGCTTTTTTTAATGTGCAGGCAGCCTGGACAATACTCTGGGGGCACTTCTGCTAGGGGAGACACCACTACTGGGGGCACCAGGGCACTACTACTGGGGACATTACTCGGGGGGCACTTCTACTGGGGGCATTGCTTAGGAGGTGCCACTACTGGGGGCATTACTCAGGGCCCAGGGGCACTACTACTGGGGGCACTACTACTTGGGGCTTTACTACTTTGGGCACTACTACAAAGGGAGCATTACTATTGGGGGCACAAATACAGGGGGCATTAATATTTCGGGCAATACAACTGGGGACACTACTACTGTAGCACTACAGCAGGGACCATTACTATTGGGGGCATTACTGTTGGGGGCATGACTACAGGGGGCACCACTCCTGGGGGCACTACTACTGGGTGCACTGCATAAAGGGCACCACTACTGTGGGCTCTGCATAAGTTGCACTACCACTGTGGGCACTGCATAAGGGGCATAAATACAGGGGACACTGCATATGGGGACAACTACAGGGGGCACTGCATAATGGGCACTTTTGCCTGAGAGCCAGTGGGGGGGAAGCCTAAGACCTGTCGGGATGGAATGGCAAGGGAGGGGGCTGGTATGAAGTGTGTATTATGTGAATCTTGTTTTTTCAATGTGTTGTATGTGGTTCTGGATTTAATGTATTTGAGGTGGATGTGGTTTTAAAACGTAGTTTATGTGCTTCTGGCTTTTCCAATATATTATGTGGAAGTGGTTTGTTGCAGTGTATTATATGTGGATCTGGCTTGTATTTTCAATGTGCTGGATTCGCTCCCAACGCACTAAAAACGAGTGTGATGCAAGGTCATACTTCTGCAAATGTCACACCAAAGGCATGCACACAGAAATTCGGCGTGGGCTTGTGACAGCTAGGCCCCACCCCATTTTTTGAGCGCGCGCCTGTGGCGCGCACATACTGTCTGACTTTTATTTAGCTTTACCTCTGACAGGTTTGCCACCCCTGGGCTTAGTAGTCACAGTGGCTGTCATTCTGTGGTCTTTCGAGATCACACTCCCTTACTGTGATACCACACCCCCTCACGATGAGGCCACGCACACTCCACAATATTACTGCTTCGAGGGGGGGGGGGGCGCATTTTGACTGCTCGCACTGGGAGCCTCAAACCCTAGAAACTGCCCTGTATATAACATATACAGCCAGGGCTTGTATTTACAAACTGAAACGACTGTTTGATGAAAAATAATGCTACATTATAATTTGTCTGTTGTTTGCTGAAGTCCCTAGGATGACTGCAATCTCCAGACAGGCATGTAGCATGTAAGCCTAAAGCTGGGTGCACACTTAACAATGTGTGTACCCAGTGCTGTGATGGACGGCCTCCCCTTGGGCGGCCACTACACATTACACGGTGCCCGACTGCCCAATATGTCGGCATCAGCGCTTAGCACCACCCCTCCAACATGACATGACCACAAAACATAACCATATGTACATATACTGAATTTCTGATTACAAAATTAGGGAAATTGTTTTTGAAAATCTTATATATCTTAATAGAAATGTGGGATGTACCTGAAAACTAGGTACATTTTACTATTATAGAAATATTGCTATTTATCCAAGAATTTCACTATTTGACTAGTTTGTATAGAAATGAGTAATAATCATGTACATTGTTGGCTACTATATTTGATGCATATAATAATTACCTTTTGATTCACTGGGCTATGACACTGCTGCTTTTGTATAGCATTAATAAAAGAATAATATTAAATCATGACGAGTCTCCACTGATTCAAGGGGAATCGGTATGTAATGCCGGGGCTGAACCAACAGTGGAAAACCCACGGTTCAAAATCCCGACGGGGGGTGGTAAGTAACCCTCCCCCCCCGCCCAATCCTCCCTTAGTGATACCTAACCCTAACCTCCTCCCTTAGTGACTAACCCTAAGGGGGTGCCTAACCCTAACCCCCCCTTCCCCTAGCCTAACCCTAAGTCCCCACGGGGGTTCCTAAAGCTAACCCCTCCCCCCTCTGCTAGAACCTAAAACACTCAGCTTACCTTCATTCGGTATGCTGGGTGTCAGTATTTCGTAGTGGGGCTAATGATAGATGTCGGGATTTCGAAGCCTATCTTTAGCCCCATGTCGGGCTTTTAGTGCCGGTATCCTGACTGCACCCTGATTCAGGGCACCAAACATGTAACACGCTTAAAGAGGGATTTGCAGTAACAGTGCCCTCCCTGGTGTTAGTTACAAATATATGTATATAAAGACAACTACTGTATACACACTTTCTTAACTTGCAGAAATTAAACAAGAACAGAGCACTGAAACTAACAATAATATAAATATATTTGACTGTATCAATTCATTACAATGCTGTGTAAATACTAAATATTAATTACCCAGAGGTAATTGCACAGGTTTCATCATGTTTTCCTTTTTCCCTTTGTAATTGTTAGTGGCCTGTTAGTCCACTATCCCTGTAAGGCATAACGCAAGTGTAAGTGACATTAAGGATATATTTAAGGAGAAATACAGTCTGCTTTTCTATGTGAAATATTAATTTTTAAACTAATACTCATTCAGAATTGTGACAGCAATGCCATTAATGATTACTTTTATTTAAGGAATGATGCCCCAGGGAATGATGCCACAAATGATGCCGCAAATGATGCCCATGGCCCAGCCAGTAGTGCCTGCGATGGACCCTGCACAATTAGCAGCACAGCAACAAGCGTTTATTCAGCAACAGGCCCTGCTTTTGGTATGTGCACTTATCCCAGTGCTTTGTTTGGTCTTTGTGTACAATAATGTGATGAGAGAGATCAGAGTACAAGAAAAACAGTCATCTATTTCTGACATAATAATCTTGATCTCTGTACGTTTTCAGTATTGTGTACAGTTTTTCTGTGTTGCTGGTTATGAGCTTCTATATCATGCTTTTTATAGGCCCAACAGATGACACTTCAGGCCTCAATGCTGTCTCAGCAGCAGCAACCACCTCGTGCTCCTGCAACTTTACCTAAGCCTGCAACTAAACCAACCTCTGCTCCTACCCCAGCACCTAAACCAGCTCCTGCTCCACCTTCCGCACCTGCTCCACCTCCTGCCCCACCTCAAGCTCCTTCATCAACCGCAGCCCCTGCTCCCCTTCCAGCCCCTGCTCTGCCTCCAGCCCCTGCGCCGCCAGCTAAAGATCCAGTGCCAGAGCCACAGATGCTACAAAGAGCACCAGAGGTAATATGTGTGGAAAAATACTTTGTCTCATCTATAGCTGACTAATAAATGAACAAAAAAGAAAAATAAAATTCACATTAATCTGCCATTTTATCCCAATCTACATTAAGACACTGCCTCAATTTCAAAATACTAGGAAAGATTTATCAAACTCTGCTCTATCAAGCACAGGATGATATGTGGCAGAAAGCACCATGTTCCAACAGAGTGATCAACCAGCTACTGTAGGTGGGTGCAGACTGCACAGATGTGGTTCCATATTATCCATTGCAGTAACAAAGACTTGGCAAGTACATGCTTGTAGCAGATGAGACCTCTACAGCCCTCCAGTTCTGGATAGAGCGATACATATCAAATTGTCCTTTTGGTAGTGCACCACAAACAGAAGCATTTTGTGACAAGTCATTTACATAAAGTGATGTTTATAAATGTATCATTTAGAGGTATAATTTAAAAATTGCAAAGAAATGGCATACCGTTACTTTAGGATTTACTTTCTAGGTGTATTGGGATGAAGAGACTGAATATTCTTATCAGAAAAAAACATTCCTTCAGAAGAAACAATTCTTCCAGCGGATGGGTTAGTCATGGATCACAGATTATAAGAAATGGATTTATGAACAGAGATTTAGATAAGAACTAACCATTTTTGTTTTTGCATTTCATAGAAAGTAAAGAGATTCAAATACAATCACTGAAGCCTCCTTCTAAAATCCTACTTCCAACTCCTTCAGCAGTGTCGGAGGATGACAGTGACGAAGAGTCTCCAGAACCTCCTGACCCAGAGCCCCAGCCCCAGCCAGGTGATGTCTCCAGTCCTCTCTAATAAAATAATGCACTAATAATGCCAAATAAGACTGGCATCTACAAATATTTGTAGCCAAGCAACCTCTACCAAATACAGTATGCTAGATTGTTCGATCTAACACTAACTTTCCATCATTTTACTATAATAGACCACTGTGATCAATAGGTACAATGTTTTTTCATAGCAGTGACAAATAATCACATGATTGAATGCTTCATATTTACAGCAATATCATCTCCAAAGGCCCCACAATTTGTGCCGCCTCTTCCTCCTCCCTTGGACCTAGAGCCTCCAGAGAGAGAGCTAAAGAAAGGTGGTCCGGTTAAAGCAGCCCCTAGACCAGAACCTAGTCGACAAATAAAAGAAATAATCAAGATGTATCAAACCCGTCCTCAGGAAGCGCCCATGCCATTTGAACCAGTCAGGTGAGATATCTTAGAGGAGCTCAAGAGAGATGGGTATCAGAGATGATAAACAAAGTAAAAGCTAATTTGGGGTGCAATATTATGGATGAGAGGTGGACAGAGGACAGATGGACACAAATTTACGCATATGTTCTTATGAGACGGAGCAAGCACATAGTAATATACAGACTACAAATGAACAATGAATGAAGAGATAATAAGAAATAGAATGCAGAATCTTCTGTCAATAACCGTGATCCAGTGGCTGATGACTGAGATAGATCAATTGTTAGGGAAATTTGAGAAAATAATAGTGAATAACGAGAAAGTAGATCTATAGAGCAGCCATTCAGATGAAAAACATTTTGTTCGCCAGAGTCCTGGCACTATATTATCAGTGATTAAACCCTTCCTCCTGCAGGAGAACAGTGCAGACCTTCGTAAAGAAAAAAGACCCCAAAGAAGAAGCACTAGAGAGACTTCAAAATGCTGTGCCCCCTCCATCTTCGGTAGGAAACAATGCACTGAGCATGTGGCTTTGTTTGACTTCTATAAACTTAATATCATATTGGGGTTTTGAACAAGGTATAGATAGAATCAGAAAAAATTTGATGCAACCATAAAATCTTCTTTTATTCCAAGGGCCCTCCAAAGCCGCCACCACCTCCGCTTCCTCCTGCAAATGAGAAGAAAAATTCCATTCGAGAAAAGCAGAAGCCACTTTTAGGGTTATTTCAGTCAGGACCACTTGCCCCAACATCACAGGATTACAAGGGTCCAGGTGAACATGGAAAGTAGTACTTCTGTACATTAATTCTTGCATGTGCACCTTGCTGTTATAGTCTACAAAGTGTAATCTTTCTCTTTTATTATCATCCAAATTTCCATTTTTAATTTCTGTTTTCACAACCAAATTGCTGTGTCTTGCTTTAAGGGCGATCTCTCGAAGGTGACCATAATACAAGGTCTTCCCTCAGCAAGCATACGGCTAGTGTCTTCTTCTCGTACAGTGATGTCAGCTGGAGACTTTATGTGCGGAAAGAGGTAACTTAAGTAACTATTCTAATGACTAAATCATTGTCTTCTGAAAGAAGAAAGTACAGTACGATTTATAGTGATATATCTAGGAACAACACTCAGCATAAAAACAGGCTAGGTAGGACAAGGACACAGTGTGAGGGTAGGACAACTTGCTGTAGATCGTAGGGCAAGTGGCAGTGAGTTGCAGGTAAGGGAAGGACTGATCAGCACTCAATTAACCTATATCCAACGTAAGGGTGAGCATACAGTATTAGAGATGATGAGCAGGACTTGGTGACAAATTCAAGGAGCACAATTGCTATGGATAGTGCTCAGTAGTGAAAGTAAGGTGCGCCATTAAGAAATTAGCAGCTGGTGCGTCATACCACCCGACGACCTTACCGATGCGGCACTGCCATTAGCTGCACACTGCCCAGCAAATCACAGTGCTCGGCAGTGCTATTTTTGTCTGGCTGCAGCCAGGGCTGCCAGGAGTATGATGCTGATGCTCTTGCTCCCTACCCTGGCTGCATGACACCAGAGTGCCAAGATGGGGGCATGTCTGCGTGACACACCCTTGTGTGGCCACGCCCATTTTTTTATTGAATACCTATAAAATAAATTGTCTACTTGCACCACTGATACTGCTAAGTGGACAACAAGAGGAAAGAAAGCCTTGCCCATGAGAGCTTACATACTAAGGGGAGTGGTGAACATTTGGAAGGTGAACTGTAGACAAGGGAGTAAGCGAAAGTGGAAATTTTGGAGAAGGGTTAGTAGACGTTAATAAACTGCTGAGACTGGTAGATAGTCTAACTTGGGAGTTGGAGCTGGAGAAACCTTCGACGCAGGTATGAGAGTAGGTAACCAAGTTAGAGATTACAAGATGTGGACAGAAACGAAGTTGGAGATGCAGGAAAACTGGGGCATATATAAGGGCTTTATATTTGGTGAGGGGCTTGAACTGGATTATGAAGGAGATGAGCCAGTGAAAGTATAAAGGGCCTGGTAACAATACAGACGCAAAGTCAATGTTTTACACAGATTGAGCGATTGTCCGCCATTAGGTATGCACAGCAATTGAATTGTGATTTCGGGGGAGGTAACGGGGTGGCTACAGAAACACGCGCCGGGTCCATTAAACACTGTTTTGTGGGCGTGCACACTGCATATATTAGCCACTGCAATCTTGCTTGCAGCTGGAGAGCCCTATGCATGTCAGGAGAGGTGCTCGTTTGAGACAGGTCATACTTACTTAGAAGGGTGATGGGTGCCTGATCTGTGTAGATGATTCCGATGTTGGATGGATATGAGAAGGCAGCAGTGGGCATCCCTATGCTCGGGTAAACTTTAGAGTCATTAGCATATATTCACAATTGTGAAGCAAGTAAAATCGCAAATTAAATTGCGTCCAGATCAGGAATCAAACCCAAAGATACAAGCTGCAGCATTCAAGGTGGATTGAAGAGGGAAAGGCAAGTTCAGGGGTGTCCAAAGAGGAGGAGTTTACAGTAGTTGATGTGGGAGATGATGAGTGCATGGATGAGAGCCTTGGTGGTATCATGGGTGAGAGAGGGCCTATTCTAGAGATGTTGTGGAGATGGATATATTTTGAATGCAAGGGGTAGATGAGGAGGAGGAGCCAAGGATGACCAGCGCACTTCAAGAACAGCAAGTAGGTGCATGTTATCAAAGAAAAAGAGAGGAACTCTGGAAGGGGGCAAAACAATTAATGAAATTTTGGTCCTGTTTAATTTCCAAAAGCTTTGGGGCATCTGGGATAAATGGAGGAGAGGCAGGAAGAGACACAAGAGAGAATGGAGGGAGGAAAGTTATATATGAGTGTCATAAGCTTAATGTGGTATTGGAGACCGAAGGGACCAATTCATTTTCCAAAGGAGGTCTGAGGACCCTGTTCATGTAGAGGAAGAGGTTAGTGTTTTAAGAGGTGAATGTGAAACTACAACTCACGAAGACCAATGGAATGGAGGGTTTGAAGGAGAAGCAGGCAATTTAAGTGTCAAATTTATGATCATACTTCTCAAAGCGGGTGAGAAGTAGTAGGCATTGGTTTTGGCAGTGAGAAGGTCATTGGTGACGTTGGTGAGTGCAGTTTCTATGGAGTGGAGGAGAAACCAAAATGGAAAGGTTCAATAGGGGAGAGGGAGAAGAGGAATGTGGGGAGTTGCAATAGACAACCCTCTCTAGCTTGTCTGTAATAACAGCATAACAATTACAGTGGATATGATACCTATATAGATATATAGCAATTTCCTTTATGTAATTTTTTTCTTTTGTTGTAGATCTTCTATCCGAAAGAGAAATTTACCCACCCATATTACCTGAACCTTTTGTGTGAACAGGTGAAGGATAGGGACAGACATGAAATGTGTTATACTTGATATATGCATGTTCCCATTCCACCGCAACACACACACACAGATAATAATGCACATGTAATTCATAAACAAGCTATCTATTGTGGACAATAAATGCAAACATCAATGCAAAGTCTTATATTCTGGTGTTACCAAGGTCTGAAATTGTTCTTAAAGGATCCTGAATATTTATTGTCCAAGCACATCATTTCATTCACTCCTTGTTGATGGTGGTAGAAAATACTGTCAGCCTGACATAATATTTGAGGGGTTTTATTATTTTTTACACCGCAGCATCAGGTTATTGATATGTGAAATCATTTGTGTATGCACAGCTCTCTAAAGTGCCACCATAACATCTTCATGAAATTGCAGTCTGACTGATGTTTCCATTCCAAATCCTTGTTATTACAGTGTATATATTTTGAGTGTGCTTAGAATGTTTATACAGTTGCATGATCTAATTTCAGCAAAGCTTCATACGTCGGACAGATGCTCTCACGTTATAGTTGCCCTCTGGTCAACAGAGGAGATTGTAGGGGACAGTGATTACAAAGTTACAAAATACAGGAAACTTTCGAAGTGCTCCAAAATATAAAAGTGCCGCCCTGGCAATACGAAAGATCGCCATCACACTCTCAAACTTAGGGGGAATGTATTAAACCTTCTAAAGAGTGTAGAAGTTGCCCAAAATAACAAATCAGCTTCTAGTTATTATTTATCAAGTACATTCTATAAATTCATAGGTGGATGCTGTTAGGTTGGTGTGGGCAACTTCTACATTTGTTCACTTCTCCACTATTAGACATTAAACAAACATCCTACTTTTATAACTCATGGCCCACTAGTGCTAACTTATAACTACAAGCTAAAGTAACCTAGTTGCAGATATATGTACATATATGCACATTATTGAGACTGTGGTTTGGGGAAATTAATAATTGTGCACCTGGCAATGTTGTGGATACTTTGAATGTTGTGCATTTTTCTGTCTGTGGTTATCCCAGATAATTCGGGACACATTCTCAGAGACTAGTTTGAAACTGACACGGGAGGAAAGGAGGAAGATGAAAGATTTCTTAAGTAAGTATGAGGACCATGCACAGGTTATCATGTGATTTGGGTGGTCTGTGACACAAGGAAATATTGTGGGTAGCATTGAGACTGATTCAGCTGACTCTATATATAGCATATTAATGAAGCACTTAACAAATACAGTGTATACAGTAATACATTTCTTTATCAGATGACTTTCAAGTAGGGAGTGATGCCAGCTCCATCCTAGAGGATTCCATCAAGAAACGTATTGTCATGGCTGCCCGGGATAACTGGGACAATTACTTTTCTCGCCTCTTCCCTGTAACTGTGAGTAAAAATAAATTCAGCACTAAAGATCACAGTGTGATTCCCGTGGCACTGTTGTAGTGTGTTGCTTTTCATTTGCATTCCTATGGTGACTTCTTTGTGTCTCCTGTGATTTTTGGTGTCGTTGGTTTTTTTTGTTCTGCTTTAGGCTTCTCTACATATTTTTGTACCTTTGTCATGCTCAGGGATGTATATAGAGTTCATGCTGCCGTACATGTTATGTGTAAATACCAACATGATTGGCTTCTACTATCCATTATTTTGTTGACAAAATAGTGGGTTGGTAAAGTAACAAAAAATTAAAGGAAAAAGCTTTAAAAGAACTAGCATAAACCAATTCTATGACCCCGTGAACAGTGCTACCCTGGATATGTCTAATTTGCTTATATGGTAAATATAGCCTTATTCATACTTTGCTCTGGCTATGAAATGGGCACCTGTGCTTAGGTCATATGATGCTCTCTTTATGCATTTGTTATGATTACCTTTATGGATGATGATGGGATGTCTGTGTCACTGCCTGTAATAATAATATCACTGTTATATGCAGCTGGATGAAGATGTAGAACAGCTGCTCCTGGGAGTTTCTCACCGAGGTTTTAGACTTCTGAAGGAAGTGACCACAACAGGAATCCAGCAGAATCATTTAAAGACTCTTTGCAGTTACAGGTGAGGTGAAGAAATTGGGGAGTAATAGGGAGACAAATATCTAATAATCGGTGTATTGATATAATTATCTACATCCTTTTTATCCTGCAGTTTTGCAGATATTCTCTCCATTGAAATGTCTGGTTCCAGCACCCTGCGCTTTCTTCTTCGCAATGAGGATCTCCTGTTGCACTCTAGCAAAGCTAAGGCACTCAAGTCTTTGGTGGAAATCTTCCTTCAGGAACTGATCAAGGTGAGAAAGAGGACAATGATGGTCTCCTGAGGTTGGAATTCAGTCTCCCAGAGCTCATGTGTTAATCTCGTTTTGTTCTCTTAGGATTCAAATCATGTGGTCGCACTCCGTAGCCATATAACTGATGACAAGAGTCTTCTTAACTTCAAAAAGGGTGACATCATCAAAGTGCTACCAATGGAAGGACTAGAGCCAGGTACTTACAGGAGCAACACAGATGGCATGGCTGTATTTGTGTGATGGACATAACATTACAACAGTTAATGGCTTTATATGCAGCATGTGATGCTTGAACACAGTGGAGGTACTATGGGTACTGAATTAATATAAATGTAAACACAACTTATCCATTCACTAGGAACTAGTGACATCGCTAAGATACACCAGCACCTTAATTTCATAACAGTGGTACATTTCCAATTACACTTTGACACAGAAATTAGTAATTGAGGGAAATTAGTTATGTAACAATTTCAAGGATATTAGCCAGTGTTATTTCTTGTACATGTAGAAAAGTAAGGTATTTGAAGAGTGATTATTATATGAGACCCATATAATTATACCATGCATCTTTCTGAGGGGAGCGCTTGGAGTCAAAGTGTGTTTCAATTAAAGGTAAAATTTATTTTGACAAAGATAGACACACATTAAAAAGCAATTTCCTTGAACATCAATAGTTCACCACAAATATACATATGTGCAAATGCAATGTAAACATTACAACATTACAAAGTGCCAATATAGTGCAGAACAAATGTGCAAACATCAACTGTAAACATAATTGCCCCTGGTCTCATACCCTTTTAGGCTGGTGGTGTGAGTAAACACTCAAGAGAATGTCCTCAGAAAGGTAGGCAGTTTAAACTACACAGCACCAAGCATTGCCTTTAAACATCTGAGATGAAGTCCAACAAAGGGGTCCATTCAAAGCAACATGGTAATAACTCAATGCGTTTTGGATGCCTCCAAGCATCTTTTAAGTGCAGAATACCATGCTGTAAATACTGCAGCTATTTAAGCGAATAAACCGGAAACTAGAGTCCCTCATTTCCTGTAAGACTTCCCGTGGTTTGCGCGTCGGCCCGGAAGTGACGTCAATATGCGTACCACTCCGGACTACTGAAAACTGGAAGGAGTCATCTTTATGTTCCCACGACCACCTCGAAGATGTTGTCGCTATTTGTGGGCGATGCACTCACAGGCATCAATCCAGAAATCACACCACATATCCGAATAATGGATGTCATCATCCTTATGTCCCCGCATCGGGAATAGGCGACTGGAAGATGTCATCGCCACTCGCCAATATTGTAGTGCATTTCTTAAGTGGCATATACAGTGCATCCGGAAAGTATTCACAATGTTTCACTTTTTCCATATTTTGTTATGTTACAGCCTTATTCCAAAATGGAATAAATTATTTTTTGTCCTCAAAATTCTACACACAATACCCCATAATGACAACGTGTAAAAAGTTTTTTTGAGATTTTTGCAAAATAATAAAAAAAAACACTAAGTAATCACATGTACATAAGTATTCATGCCCTTAGCCATGAAGCTCAAAATTCAGCTTCAGTCCATCCTGTTTTCACTGATCATCCTTGAGATGTTCCTACAGCTTAATTGGAGTCCACCTGTGGTAAATTCAGTTGATTGGACATGATTTTGAAAGGCATACACCTGTCTATATAAGGTCCCACACTTGACAGTGCATGTCAGAGCACAAACCAAGCATGAAGTCCAAGGAATTGTCTGTAGACCTCCGAGACAGGATTGTCTCGAGGCACAAATCTGGGGAAGGGTACAGAAAAATATCTGCTGCTTTGAAGGTCCCAATGAGCACAGTGGCCTCCATCATCCGTACATGGAAGAAGTTCGGAACCACCAGGACTCTTCCTAGAGTTGTCCAGCCATCTAAACTGAGCGATCTGGGGAGAAGGGCTCTAGTCAGGGAGGTGACCAAGAACCCAATGGTCACTCTATCAGGGCTACAGCATTCCTCTGTAGAGAGAGGAGAACCTTCCAGAAGGACAACCATCTCTGCAGCAATCCACCAATCAGGCCTATATGGTAGAGTGGCAATACGGAAGCCACTTCTTAGTAAAAAGCACATGGCAGCCCACCTGGAGTTTGCCAAAATGCACCTGAAGGACTCAGACCATGAGAAACAAAATTCTCTGGTCTGATGAGACAAAGATTGAACTCTTTGGTGTCAATGCCTGGCGTTATGTTTGGAGGAAACCAGGCACCGCTCATCACCAGGTCAATACCATCCCTACAGTGAAGCATGGTGGTGGCAGCATCATGCTGTGGGGATGTTTTTCAGTGGCAGGAACTTGGAGACTAGTCAGGATAGTGGGAAAGATGAATGCAGCAATGTACAGAGACATCCTGGATGAAAACCTGCTCCAGAGCACTCTTGACCTCAGACTGGGTCGACGGTTCATCTTTCAGCAGGACAACGATCCTAAGCACACAGCCAAGATATCAAAGGAGTGGCTTCAGGACAACTCTGTGAATGTCCTTGAATGGCCTAGCCAGAGCCCAGACTTGAATCCAATTGAACATCTCTGGAGAGATCTGAAAATGGCTGTGCACCGACGCTTCCCATCCAACCTGATGGAGCTTGAGAGGTGCTGCAAAGAGGAATGGGTGAAACTGCCCAAAGATAGGTGTGCCAAGCTTGTGGCATCATATTCAGACACAAAAAAAAAATCCCAGATGCACAACTTCAATTACTAATTATATATATATATATATATATATATATATATATATATACATACATTTTGCAATGAAATTTGCAATAAATAGAGGTTTTTAGCATAATCATGGCCAAAGGTTATGGGCCTACCCACCATATCCAGATAACCTCTGTAGGGTAGGTCCCTAACATACAGGGGTTCAAATCCAGGGCGCAGGACCCACAAACCAGCTCGGCCGAGCCTCCCCAGGGCATCGCTCTGATAAGAAATGTGAAGTGAAAAGTAAGATAGTTAAGAGCAGCATGTATAGAGTAGAAAGGTGAAATTACATATATAATAAACAAACAGTAAAAGTGTTAAAATTGCAAAAATGGGAAATGTGTTATAATGTGATGCCCTGAAGCAGACCAACCAAAGCAATCCAGGGGACACATGCCCCAAAAGTCAACCCAAAGCTGCACTACAGTGCCTAATACAAGTGTGCATTTACAATGCCAGACTCCATGCTCTAAACCAATAGGGGTGGGGTGCTAGTCCAGGCTGAAGGTGTCTCGTGCCTTCAGGTGTGCAAAGAAGCACACTAAATAGAATATATGGGAAAGGGGATCCTAGACTGAACACGCTGAATATATATAGTGGGAGGTGTTACCTGTTGAGACTGTTAATGCAGACACAAAAAAACAAATCACAGATGCACAACTCCAATTACTAATTATATATATAAATACATTTTGTAATAAAATTTTGTAATAAATAGAAGTTTTTAGCATAATCATGGCCAAGGCATCATATTCAAATAGACTTGAGGCTGAAATTGCTGCCAGAGGTGCATCAACAAAGTATTGAGCAAAGGTTTTGAATACTTATGTACATGTGATTTCTTAGGGGTTTTTTTTCATTAAATTTGCAAAAATCTCAAAAAACTTTTTACACGTTGTTATTATGGGGTATTGTGTGTAGAATTTTGAGGACAAAAATGAATTTATTCAATTTTGGAATAAGGCTGTAACATAACAAAATATGGAAAAAGTGAAGCATTGTGAATACTTTCCGGATGCACTACAATATTGGCGAGTGGCGATGACATCTTCCAGTCGCCTATTATACTTTTCAGATGCACTGTACTTGCATTCCACCCCAAACTTGTTTGCATTCCAGCCATATAGGGATCAAAACAAACTCTTATCGGCATAAAGGTGTAAAACCATGATATTTGTTTTCTTTCTTTTTCAAGCGGTAACTCCAAAATGCCTCCACCATAAACTATAGTGGTACTTAGTATTCCCACTTTTTCCATCCCTAGTAGGGGCAAATAGGGTTACATCATATTGTCAGAATATATCTCATTGAATATAAAATAAAATAAAAAAAGGGGAAATAGATAAGAATAAGTTATTATATAAAATCAGAACAAAATGCAAAATAAAAGCCAGAATATAAATTAATCTAAGAACCATTGTAACTCAAAATCTGAGTTTAAACCTTTAGGGACCAATGTATCTAATTTATATATCCATTGCATCTCTTTCTTCGCTAGTCTTTTATCTAAATCTTTGGCCCGCCAGTTCTCCTTTATCTGTTCTATCCCCATAAACAATTTAAGATGGAGTTCATATTTATTATGAACAGTCTTAAAGTTTTCCGATAAGGGATGTCCTCTAAAAGGCTTTTATGGATATTGTATATATGTTCGGATTTTTAAATTCCTAGTGGTTTTGCCCACAAACATTAGTCCGCATGTGCACTTGAGCATACATATTATATTCCTAGAATGGCACATGATAAAACGGTTTGTCATATTTAATGTCATTTGCTGTGAAATAAATAATCATTATGGGATTTTCCTCATAACTGGTACTGCGGTACATTAAACATGAGCTGCACCTATGAAAGCTCTTATTTCTTTCACTTGTTGGTTTAATTTCCATCAAGGAGCTTTTTACCAGTTTTTCTTTTAAGGATTGAGGCTTCCTATAAATAAAGGTAGGTTTTGGTGGTAGGTGTTTTAGTATTGGACCCTCCTGGAGTGTTCTCCAGGTTTTTTTAATACTTTTTTCCTATTGTTTGTAATGTGATCCATACTGACTAAAGAAAGCCCACTCATATCTCAGGTCTCATTATTTTTAACCTTTTCCTTTATTAATACATCTCTTTCTATATTTACTACTTTTTCTTTAGCTTTATCTATTATTTCTAATGGATAACCTTTCTCTCTAAACCTTTTTCCTGTTTCTATCCTTTCTTCTTCAAGTACTTCCACCTCTGTACAGTTTCTCTTTATGCATTTAAATAGTCCCATGGGGATATTATCTGACCACCTTCTGTGGTGTTCACTGGTGAAATCGATATAGAAATTTGAATCAGTCTCTTTCTTAAAAGTTTTTGTACAGATTTTGCCTTCTTTGATATAAATATTAAGATCTAAAAAGGTAAGGTTAGTTAAACTTATGTTAAAAGTTAAAATAGTTATTAAACTCATTTTCATTCAAATTCTGACAAAACTGTTCTAAAATCTCCATTCCACACACAAAAAATATCATTACTAAAATGGAACCAACACACCAGGTTTGCCCCCTCCTTCTTTAAAGGGTCTATATGTAAACGTTCCCAATATGCCATAAACAAATTGGCATAACTGGGGGCAAACCTGGTGCCCATAGCAGTTCCTAAAATCTGAAGATAAAATGAACCGTTAAAATAAAAATAATTGTTTTTTTAAAATAAAGGCAATAGATTCAGTGATAAAATCTTGGAATTCTCTAGAATAATCACTCTTATCTAAAAATAATTAAATTGCTTGTTGACCTTTATTCCAGTGTATGATCGTGTAGAGACTACTGACATCAGTACTTGCTAAAACATAGGTCTCTTTCCATTCAAGGTTTCTTAATTTCCTTATAGTGTCAGATGTATCTTTTAAGTAGGAATCATTTTTAATCACTAATAGTTAGAGATATTAATCCACCATCGCAGATAAATTAGAGGTTATACTGTTAGAGCCAGAGACAATGGGCCTTCCCGGGGGGTTTATTGCATTCTTATGAATTTTTGGTTGGACATACATTGTTGGTACCATTGATGTTGTAATAATTATAAAGTATTTTTCAGACTGTGTAATG
This sequence comes from Taudactylus pleione, assembly GCA_031769625.1. Classification (NCBI taxonomy): domain Eukaryota; kingdom Metazoa; phylum Chordata; class Amphibia; order Anura; family Myobatrachidae; genus Taudactylus; species Taudactylus pleione. The sequence continues at coordinate 2,697,404 of JAUIMM010000289.1, read as the reverse complement.
GCACCTTTTTCAAGTACTCTTTTTGCTAGTTCTTCTAAACTTTTCACAACACTCAAGGTGGAATCATCCCTGAGTTTTTTAGAAGTATTTTCATCATCCAATTGTTGGTTTACCTCTTTACTGTAGCCTTCCTGGTTCATGACTACCACTGCCCCCCCCCCCCCCCCCTTTGTCAGCTGGCTTAAATATTGTCTGGTTATTGTTTTTCAAGGATTTAATTGCTTCCTGTTCTTTTTTAGTGATATTCTTTATTTGACTCAGTCTCATATTTTTAATGTCTCTTTCAACTCGGTATCATTGTACATGTAGCCATACTATTAAATTGGGTTTTTTGTGTAGAAGTATTCCGGCGCTCCAAGGATCAGTGTTATTTTGGGGGAAAAAAGAGAATGGAAAAAAATAATAGTGTAAATCTGTGATAAAAAACAAAAAAGAAAGTATATAGACATATACTCACCCTTTATAGGTGAGATCAGTACAATGGACACAAATCAACACCATGGTCCTACGGTGGTTGCAATAGCAACGATGAATCGATTTAGATAGGTCTCAAATCCTGACAGTAGTCAGTATGTGAAGAAAATAAAACATGCCTCCATAGTGCAAATTGGTTGTCATTAAGTCAGAATAATAGTAAATAATATCCTGCTCACCTTATTCCAATTGCATAAGCACCTTAGACATTCATTGTAAATCCCGATGTCCATCGGTAATGAAAAAATATATATCTCTTAAAAATAATTTTATTTAACTTCCATTAAAATAATTTCATATATGGCCATACAAAAAAAGAAAATCAATAAAAATATTAAATATAATATAATTATAAATGATAAAATAACCATAAATAGTGCCAAACCATATTGTAAAAAATGTGAAGAAGGCACCAATAGCAGCGTGAGTATATGTCTATATACTTTCTTTTTTGGTTTTTGTCACAGATTTACACTATATTTTTTTCCATTCTCTTTTTTTTCCAAGAAATAACACTGATCCTTGGGAGTGCTGGAATACTTCTATACAAAAAACTATCTTTATCCGGATCTCTTTTGAAAGTTCCGATTATTCCAAGCTGCACCTTCTTTCGGTTAATTTATAAGACCACATAAGGATAGTAGCGCCAATCATCCAAACCTATTTTTATCATACTATTAAATTGCAATACATGTTGCTAGCTGCTCAATGACTTCAGTAATATCACTCAGGTGCATGTAAGGGAGGGGTTATTCTATACAAGAAACAGTAAAAAGTGTTCCACCAGCACTCAGAATGAAATCAGCAATAAGATTTGGAAAACTTCATGGTGGTAGATAATTAAGAGATCTCAGTTGCATATATTTGCAAAAATATGGCTAAGCCTCCAGGCCACTTTACGGCATCTCTGCTTACTGGAGGTCCCTAATAATTAGTCAAAGTCTGTAGTGCAGAACTATTAAATTGCCCTCAAGCATATTTATTTATTTGTTTATTATTTTCTGTACATTACTTGTGTGGCTTAATTTTGTATTTTCTATGCTAGTAGTCCAGTCGTACAGAAAAATATCTAAATAACTGGAGGAGGCAATAGATTAAACTGTTCAGTTTAATAAAAGTGCTATTTTCACGATGTTCAAATTGATTTTATGTATACATTATTTGGATGTATGTCTTCAGAAGCACAAGAGAACACCTACAGACTCTTACAGAAAAACAATACATAAATAAAAAACCTACATACACATGGTACCTTACAGTAGGTGTAAGTTAAACAGTAGTAAGGACTACACTGACCTGACAATCTTAAAATGTCTGCTGCATATTCTAATAATTTGTCAAATTTATATCCTGCAGGTTGGCAATTTGGTTCTATTGGGGGGCGCTCTGGTATTTTCCCTTCCCGGTTTGTGCAACAAGCTGCAGCTCCAGAATATTACAGCATAGGTGAGAAGAGAGACAAATGGGAAAGTAAGAGTAGGCCAAGAGGACTACCCAGGACCACTAGTAAGGAGGTGAGTGCACTGCAAACTAATGTTAAGCTGGACCATACAGTAACTGAATTGAAAACTCTATTGTGCTAAAATACAACTTTTTATATGGCTTATTCTCTCTGTTCATCTCCACTCTCATTACTTCTGACTGGGCCACTAATATTATGCCTAATCTTTCAAACAGAGTGGTCAGTTGAGTGATGAGATCACCCCTACAGCCAGTCCTTCACTCCAGCCCAGCGATGGAGCACATTACACCATGATTGAGTTTGCTCTGAAGTATTTTCGGGAAGCACAAGCAATGTGAGTTAACTGTATATATTGAGACCTTCAAATGGTAAAGGCAGTTTAATATGGAACCACAAGATTTTCTAAATCATATCCTCTATAGATAACATGATTATTTGCAAATTATTGTTGTTAAATTTTATGATGTCTTCTGGTAAAATAACAAAAAAGTAGTATGTAACCCCTTAGACAAAACTATAAACAGTGCAACACACTAAAATGTGCAGTTATGTAGAATCTATTTTCCAGATAGAAACTTGAAATCAAGATTAGCTTTATTATATCAATGATGTATACAGTGTAATAAACCACTATTATATATACACACCTTCTCTTAATACTGAAGACATCAAAACTATGAAAGAACACATATGGAATTATGTTGTAAACAAAAAAGTGTTAAACAAATCAAAATATGTTTTATATTTTAGATTCCTCAAAGTAGCCTCCTTTTGCTTGGATGACAGCTTTGCACACTCTAGGCATTCTCTCAATCAGCTTCATGAGGTAGTCTCCTGGAATGGTTTTCCAACAGTCTTGAAGGAGTTCCCACTTGTTGACTGCTTTTCCTTCACTCTGCAGTCCAACTTATCCCAAAACAGCTCAATTGGGTGTAGGTCGGGTGATTGTGGCCAGGTCATCTGACGCAGCACTCCATCATTTTCCTTCTTGGTCAAGTAGCCCTTACATAGCCTGGAGGTGTGTTTGGGGTCATTGTCTTGTTGAAAAACAAATGATGGTCCCAGTAAGTGCAAACCAGATGGGATGGCATGGCATGCTGCAGAATGCTGTTGTAGCCATGCTGGTTAAGTGTGCCTTGAATTTTGAATAAATCACCAACAGTGTCACCAGCAAAGCACCCCCACACCATCACACCTCCTCCATTCTTCACAGTGGGAACCACACATGCAGAAATCATCCGCATCTCACAAAGACACGGCGGGTTGGAACCAAAAATCTCAAATTTGGACTCATCAGACCAAAGTACATATTTCCACTGGTCTAATGTCCATTCCTTGTGTTTCTTGGCCCAAACAACTCTCCTCTTTTTCTTGTTCATCCTCAGTAGTGGCTTCTTTGCAGCAATATGACCATGAAAACCTGATTCACGCAGTCTCCTCTGAACAGTTGATGTTGAGACTTGTCTGCTACTTGAACTCTGTGAAGACTTTATGTGGTCTCTGATCGGAGGTGCTGTTAAGTAGCGGTTTCTGAGGTTGGTAACTCTAATGAACTTATCCTCTGCAGCAGTGGTAACTCTTGGTCTTCCTTTCCTGGGAGTCGGTCCTCATGAGAGCCAGTTTCATCATAGCGTTTGATGGTTTTTGCAACTTCACTTGAGGATACATTCAAAGTTCTTGAAATTTTCCGTATCGACTGACCTTCATGTCTTAAAGTAATGATGGACTGTCGTTTCTCTTTACTGAGTTGAGTGGTTAGTGCCATAATATGGATTACAACAGTAGTCAAATAGTGGTGTCCACTGTGTACTAACCCTACCTCGGCACAACACAACTGATGGTCTCAAACACATTAAGAAGGCATGTCATTCCACAGATTGACTCTTGACAAGGCACACTTGTTAATTCAAAACCATTCCAGGAGACTACCTCATGAAGCTGAATGAGAGAATGCCAAGAGTGTGCAGAGCTGTCATCCAAGCAAAAGGGGGCTACTTTGAGGAATCTAAAATATAAAACATATTTTGATTTGTTTAACACTTTTTTTGTTTACAACATAATTCCATATGCGTTCTTTCATAGTTATGATGTCTTCAGTATTAATCTACTATGTTAAATATAATTTAAATAAACAAAAATGATTGAATGTGAAGGTGTGTTCAAACTTTTGACTGGTACTAATATATATATATATATATATATATATATATATATATATGTATGTCTGTGTGTGTGTGTGGTGCTGAAAATCCTAACATAAAGTACTAATCCATTCAACCAAACTGTTTACTCGGCAGGCTTGGCTGGAAGGGAATGGCTGCTGAAGGAAAGAAACCAGCTGAGTTGGTGCAACACACAAAGGTAAGCTATAGACTACAAAAGACTTTTACTGTTATGGTATTATTTACTCTCTATACTACCATCTCCAGCAGATACCATGGTCCTCCCAAAACTCCCTATTCCCTACACACATGCCAATGCATCCCCAAAGGCAACAGCCTTTCAAATGCCACCATCAACACCATAATGCCACCTTTTATAATACCACCTCCAGCAAACGCCACCCTACTCCGCACAGTATTACCTCCTATACACACCAACACTCACATTACAATGCCATCTCAAATTTATGCCACCACCCTCCGCACATTACCACCTCCAACATACGCCGCAACTACTCACCTCACAATGCCACTTCCAATACATGCCACCACCCTCGTCACAATGCCACCTCCAACACATACCACCACTTACCTCACAATGCCAATACACACTAATTCTCCTTCATCCACTAGGGGACACTGGAGCTACGACACTGGGGTATAGACATGGGTCGAGTAGGGCCTGGCACTTGAAGAATTTCTAAAGATGTGACTGGCTCCTTCCCCTCTATGCCCCATCACCCCAGTTTTTAAAATGTGCCCAAGTGAGCACAGAGCATTGTGGGGCTGTCTCCTGCCTATTAGAATTTACTTTCTTATTCATTTATTTTAACCACCTTTTTATGAGGACAGGCAGGCTGTGGACTGTGGCAGCCTGCCTGCTATGTGGGAGCCGCCAGGGGGCACTGCCATGGCTACTGCTGCCAGTGTCCAGTGCCCTGTCTAGGGAACCACAATTGAGACCACTGTCTCAGTGAGGCCGCCACTACGCAGAGATTGCTAGTGCCCAGGTCCTCACAGTCCCCAAGGCCAACACCCCGGCCAAAGCAGGTGTAAGTATACACACCGCTCCTGATTAGCATGAGCTGTGTTAAGTCTGGGCTCAGTGCAGCACTACGCGGCTGACACTGCTAGGCAGCAACTCCTCCTCCACTTGTTGTGAAGGAGAGAGGGCGACCATGGAGGACAGCGCGGTACAGCCGCGGCTGTCACAAAGAACTTCTCTCCCCTTCTGCCGGACCAGTAATAGGCGGGGAGTTTTGTTTCATGAGTATCTGCCGGTGCAGACTCCAGATTCCAGCGTCGGGGAGGGGGGGTGGAGCAATTGATTGGCGGCTTGTATCGGAGCGCTCTGCGGGTCAGAGACACTCCAGTGCCGCCCTTCTACTTACCTCCTCCTTAGGGATGGGCATCGATGGTCGATGTTTGGCAAAAATCAATGTTTTTCTTTCGATGTTAGTGTTTTTACCATTTGATGGCAGCATTCCGATGTCTACTGCCGTCGAATGGTAAGCATTTGATGGTGTTCCAATGGTGACTTCTTTTCTTTAAATTCTAAAAGCTATGCCTCCCCTGGCTGCTGTGTGTCTGCCTGTGAAAATCTCCATGGTTCATGCTACTGGGATTGTTGTAGGCTGTTACTCACTGCCTCAGACGTGACCCTCAGTCCCTCCCTTTCTCCCCTCTCTGCTAGCTCTGATTGGCTCTTACTGTCTCAGAGAGCCAATCAGTGTGCAGCCCTGGCCCTGTGCAACAGCAGTCACACACAGAGCTCAGGAGGAGTAGGATAAAGTGACATCAGTTAATTTATACCAGCTCAGAAGGTATGCAATAATAATAAGTACACAATACGATTAGCCACAGACAGTTGTGAGTTACAACACCCTGTTGAACTAAAAACTGAATTAGCATTAGCACAGCACCCAGGCCAACATATCATCATAGTCTGTGCAGTGCTGATCAGACTGACCTTTCCCTGAGTGACATTGAATCTCTCTGATAAAATGGTTACATTTCAGGCTAATGACTGGCTGTTTATGTGAATATAGTGAGAGAAATATATCGGAACCCCGCCCCTAATCCCGTCTCTTGACTATTCATATAAATAGTTTATACCATCGAATTCTTTTGATGTGATGGTTATTTACCATCGCATCGAAAGATTCAATGGTGGAAGCACTGCCATCATTTAATGGTGGGCTTAAGATGCCCATCCCTACTCCTCCTCTCTCTCTTGACGAGCTCAGCACTCAGGCGCCATTTTCTGATACCAGACACACTTAACGCTGCGGCTGCAGATTCTGCTGGTTAGAGCCGCGGTTGCTGGGGAGCCAGACTAAATCTAGGGTCTTCAGTTTCCGTAAGGTGGGAGCTTGGCTGTCTTTTCTCCTTCTATGTGCTGTCTCCCCTAACTGTCATGTCGCTGTCTATCTGTGTCAGGCAGTTGGCTGCTGCGTGTGCATGTGCGTGTGTTAGCTGTGTGTATGATGGCAGCTGAAAAAACTTCACAAAATTTTTTTGCTTGCACTAGGTGCAAGAAAAAGTTTCCTCATGCCCACTCTGAGGCCTCTACCCTTTGTGAGGAATGTGATGCAGAGCCCTCTATTCCCCCACAGGGTGTGAATACTCCACCACCCTGGATGTGGTCTTTCACTGGGATTATGGCGGACTTAACGCCAGAGTTAGACCTTGAAAGAGGGGTCTGAGCGCAAGATGGAGATCACTCGCAAGTTAATTTATGTCGCCGCTGGTGCCCTTCTTAGACCGGCCTTTTAAGGCTCTTGGGTCAACAAGGCAGTAGAAAAGGGGGGCGAGCAACTAGCAAAGGGACTGAGGGCCTGATTCAGACCTGCTCCCTAGATGCTTTCGGTCGTATAGAGCCAATGTTTGCAATCTACGCATGCATATAAGTTGCAGTGCTCATGCACGAACCAGTCTGTGCAATTGTGAAGTGATTGCCCCTTGTACATAGATGCCTCGCAAGAATGAGTGACAGGACGAGCCGTTTGTGGGTGGTAACAGGGGTTGGTCGAGGGAAACGGGGGTGTGGTCGTGTGAACGCAGTTATGTCTGTGCATCTTAACGCTGTTTCAGAGGCGTGCATAATTAAGACGCAGCATCATAATACACTTCACATGGCTGAATTACAGTACACACTGAAGCACTCACAGTGCTTGCGGTAGGGTATGGTCAGCCACAACTGCTGTGTATGCGTTCGATGGTACTCGATGTTACCGATTGTTAAATACACTTCCTGGAGATGACGTGTGTTATGAAGGGAAAGTTACACCGCGATCGCATGCCAACGCATCTAACGGGCGTGTCTGAATTGGGCCATAAAATCCAATACTTCCAGGTTGGAACTCATCAACCTTGCGGAACACATACAGGAATCTGCAGTATACTTGGGAGAAGCTTCCCGTGACATTGGCCAGGTAGGCTCCAGGATGTTGGCCTCAACTGTTGCCGCTCGTCGAGCCCTGTGGTTACATTCCTGGCAGGCAGATGCAGAATCCAAGCAGGTGGTGGGGAAGGACTCCCATATACGGGTGACATCTTGTTCGGACCCGAGCTGGACAAATGGATTTCCTTAGCCATTGGCGGGGAAAGCACTTTTTTGCCTTCTTCGGTGACAATTCCAAGGGAGACCAAGGGGAGCTTCCTCGCCTTCCAGAGGAGGTTGTGCCAAAGGATGCCAGGCTCCCGTCATCCCGTTCCGGTGGGGCATTCCACAGATAGATCTCATGGCCTCCAGGAACAATAACCAACTACTACCTCTGTATTGCTCCAGGACGAGGGATCCCAGGGCGGTAAGAGTTGATCCTCTGTTTCTTCCCTGGCCATACAATCTGGTGTATCTATTTCCTCCATTTCCTCTGATTCCACGGGTGCTCAAGTGCATAAACAGTAACAGTCATCCTGGTGGCACCGGATTGGCCCCGTCAAGCATGGTACGCGGCTCTTCTATCCCTCCTGGTGGATGAACCTTGGTCTCTTCCACTTTGGTCAGATCTTCTGCAACAAGGACCCTTTGTATACCCCGACCTAAGTAGTCTTCGTTTGATGGCGAGGCTGTTGAAACCACCATTTTAAGGAGTTGGGGTATCCCGAGGAAGGTTATTCCTACCATGCTTCGGGCTCGGGCTTCACCTCGGCACATTACCATAGAATTGGAGATCCTATGTGTCCTGGTGTGTGCTGCGTGGTTCATCCACTTCTTTCTTCCACTTACCTCGTCTTCTTCTTTTTCTTCAAAGAGGCTTCGATGCAGGACTTCGGTTGGGTTCTCTTAAGGTGCAGGTGTCTGCCTTGTCAGTGTTCTTTTAGCGTCGTTTGGCACTGCTTCCTGAGGTTCAGACCTTTTTTCAAGGAGTGCTGCGAGTTCAGCACCCCTTTGTTCCCCCTACCTCTCCTTGGGACCTCAATCTTGTACTTACTTTTCTTCAATCTGCACTCTTTGAGCCTTTGGACGAAATTGACGTGTGTGTGTGTGTGTTTGTTTTCAGGGAGAATGATTAAATGTTCTCTGTAGGGCACTGCGTAATATGTATTTGCTATATAAACAACTTTTAATCACTAAAAATACCATTACAATACCACTTTAAAAACATCTATTTCCCAGAATGCTCCCTCCAGCTCCAACACCTATCCTTCTTTTATATACGGTTATTTTACACCAACCACCACTCTCCACACAATACCACTTCCAAAACACTATCCTCCTCAGAGTGCCACCACCAATATACACTCCCTTCCCTATCAAGCCATCTGCAGCTTGCATCACCATCCTCTCTACAATGCGAACTGCAACACCAACTCCCACACATACTATCCCCTTCTCTATAATGATCTTCTAAAGCACAATGTTGTCTTCAAAGACAACCACCTCTAACATACGACACCACCTTTCATGAACAGCTATTCACACACAACACTACCCTCCTCATCTCTAATACCCCTTTCACACATGCACCGACCCAGGTCCTGACTATGGACCTCATTCAGAGCCACTCGCAAAAAGCGAGTGCTCGCTCTGAATGAGGGCGGCCGCTTTTCTTTTTTTTAAGATGGCCACCTGGCCGCTCGCTAAGCTGTGGGTGACCACCCACAGCTTTTGCGAGTGGCCAGGTGATGGTCGCGATCATCGCGACCATTGGGCTTGCAATGAGACCCTTGTGGTAAGGTCTCATCTGCCGCAAGCCCCAGTGAGTTTCCGGCTCTAATAGAGCCAGAAGTTCACTACTGACATCACTGGTGATGTCAGTAGGGCTTCCCACAAATAGCAGGCGTTCCTTCAGGAAAGCCTCCGTTTGTCCAGCCACCCCCACTTCACCTACAAAATGGGGTGAGCTGTCGATCAACATCGACAGCCGCCCCGTTTGTAGCGAGTGAATTTCTCACTCGCTACGGGGCTTGCACATGCGCAATGCACAACCATCAACATGCATGCGAGCGGGTCTGAATGAGGTCCTATGTGTGAAAGTGGCTGACCCAGGTCGAAGTGCCCCGGTCCACGACCCTGCTATGTACCAGGGTTGGGGACTGAGATCTGGGAAATTCACGCTTTGATGTCTGTCTGAAAGGGGAATAATACATATTATTATCCTCTTCACACAGCCATCACAAATAAAACTCTCCTCCTTAACTTCCATCTCTAACACCCACCACCATCCTTTCCAAACTATTGTTCCATGAACACAAATAACCTACCCACAGTAGTTGCCTGTACAAATGTCGAATAGCTTTTACTTGTTTCGCTACACCCACTATCATCATCTCTACCCTCCCATCCCATATACTGTATTATTATCTTTTATTCATGCCAAAAAGTTTACACAGAGCCGTACAGGGTATATACACAGTAACAGTAAAATGTGACAGACCAATGGTACAGTAAAAGTACAGTGACATATAGATGGACAGTACAGATCAGTAAAAGTTACAAACTACTATAGGTAGGACGTGCACTAGAGAATGACGGTCGGGGACTCGCAATATCTTGACAGGCAACTGGAAATGAGTCATTGGAAGGTCAGATCAGCAAACAATATACCTGTACCCATCAAAGAAACAAACACACAGAGACAGAGTCACTGAAAGGAGATTCTGAATGCAAGGATAGTGCTAAGAGGAACATGAGAAAGAAGGGCCCTGCCCTTGAGAGCTTACATACTAAGAGGAAGGTAGAACAGTTCGAGGGTGAACTGGGTAGAAGTGATGGGCTGGGAGGTGAGAAGACAGAATCTGCATACACCATCATCCGTACTACACACCTCCAATCTCCATGTTCTTAGCTCCCTACATACATTACACAATACAAGCCTTACCTCCTCTGTCTCCCTATGTACAATATCCTCCCATTCTGTCTGCATCGACCACCATCCTCTCCCACCAAGCCTCATGACACACAATCATTCCTCCTGCCCAGTCTGTCTACACACACATCACCACCCTAACCATTACCATCCTGTTCCCTTCACATTACATCATCCTCTTCATTCAATCCTCCTGCACCCTACAACATCCTCCCTGCCCTATCTCCTTACACACACCATTATTATTCCAATCCTGTCTCCTTACACACACAATATTATTCTCCCCACCCTTGTTCTTTGAACCCTGTACCATGCTTCTCACCCTCCGATACACGTAAGTCATCCTACCCACACAATCTCATTACATGCTACCTTCCCCAACTGTGTCTCTGCACCATATATTATCTATCCTCCACACTCTGCCTGTCTGCCCACCATCCTCGCCACCAAACATTTCTATAGCCACTACCAACATCCTCCCCACCTTTCCTCCCTACACACTATCACCATCTTGCTTATCATGCACACTACACCATCTTTTAGAGACCTACCTCTGTGCACACACCGCTAGCTCACACATTCCTCGTAATGTTGCTCACGTAACTTTCATTTGTTCTAGATTCCAATTGCAGAGTCTTTGATTTATTACACCGATAAAGAGATGAATGACCTATCAACTCAAAACTTCATGAGTATGTAACCTCACTGCACTGTCAAGTGTGTTTTGATCACTGTTTTAGTTAGAAATTGTGGGCATGTGGAAGAAATAAACATAGCTCATCACTGAAACTCACATTTGTAATCTGGTATTAAATTGTGATATTTTTACCAAAATATAACTGTACATCAGCCCACTTTAATGCCCGTTCGGAGTATAGTTCATGGTCTCATGCATACTTGCATGTAATGTTTTGTGTTTTACCCCCCAGCTCTGATGAGATTCATGGGAGACCAGCAGTATAGAGAGCAGGATGATGTGAAATGTATCTATGAGATTCTTCTGGTGAGATTTTGATCAAATAGATCATGTGGGAGAGAGAAAGAGTTAAAACAAATATTAAATGTATATTTCACCCTACAGCTCTGCAGAGAAAAAACAATTCTGAGGGATGAGGTTTACTGTCAAGTGCTGAAACAGATTACTGAGAACCCCAAACAGTGAGTACCCCTAACGCTCATTCTGTGATTATCTATATGGTCACAGATGTAATAGCCATGCTTGTCTGTAAGTCCTCAGCAAGAATATCACTTGAGCCGAGTTCTTACATAAATAACATTGGTCTGATCTTAGTTGGAAGCAGCATTAATGTTGGACGCAGTCAAGCAAAATGTTTCTTCTGCCCATGTTTCCAAGTCGCACTGCTCATGTGGCCATATTCCGTACGCAGAGTGGGAGTTGTGATTTGAGGCTCACGGGAGAAGCGTGTTCTTGAAATTGTATTGGGCGTTCCTGGACGGTGAAAGGTGATGGCTGGGCAGACGCACAGAGATGCTCCATCTTAGGGTACTGCTATGGGAATGTTGTGAGCTTTGTTGCCATAGTCGGAGAAACTGCACCTGCCATAGGGTGCTGACAGTGGGCATCTCAGTACTTGCACATTCATACGTACGGCTTTACACCAGGGGAAGGGCTTGTAGCGGCATTTGCATAAAGACACAGGCGTGCAACTGGCAAAAGACGCATTCTGAATCAGAATCAGGCCATTATGTACTCAATGTTATCACCATTTTCATAGTCTTCTCTCCTAATAAGTACAGATATTACTGTATATACAGTATGAATATAGTATTTGGAAACACTTTGCATACAGTAGTCATTTACTTGCACTTTGTTTTTATATAATTCTAGTAAGCTTAAGGGGTCTATTCACTAAGCTGTGGAGAAAGACGTCCTAGCCAATCAGCTTCTAACACATTTTTCAAACACAGCCTGTAAACTGACAGTTAGGAGCTGATTGGCTGGGATTTATCTTTTCTCTATTTTATCTCTCTCCAAGGCTTAGTGAATAGATCCCTTACAGTAGGACATAGACAGTATTTGCCTTTGACCCCCAGATCTGCGAAATCCCAGCTCTAGGACAGTGAATAGTTTGTTCTCTAGAACATTTTTTACTATGTAAACCATTAACTGATATATTATAGAATTAGGCTATTGTATTAATCTCCAGCACAAAAGTGGTTTATCACAAAACATGATTTACTCCACAGTGACATGTTATACTGCTGCCCTCTAAGACAGGTCTCTACCCTTATAGGGAGAGTTGTAACCGAGGCTGGATGCTCCTGAGCCTGCTGACAGGATACTTCCTTCCTTCCCCCACATTATTGCCATGTGTTACAAAGTACCTTCAGGATGCTTCTGATACTTTCCAAGGTGTGTAACTAAAAATGATGGATTATACAAATACAAGAAAAAAATTGCCTATTTAGAGTTTTGTTGAGTAGATGCTCCGTTTGCTGTACTATGGCTTGGTTGGTGTAAATGCAGTGATCTTATTTATGTATTTATGAAAGCTGAACATGGGATGAAATTGTAAAGCCTTTGCAAGTACTATTTGACTATTATCCATATGCTCTAGTCAAGTCAGGTCTAATTACTGTTTCCCCTGTCCTGGATTTACGTTTCACTCTCCTATGGTACTTTTTATGTGACGTTTAATATCCTGTTCCCCACTGTTCTGTCTCTCCATGGTTTCAGTCCTGATGGCATCCAAAAAGCTAAATAGTCATGTTTGTGCAAGATAGTCCCAATATTTAGAGGACAAAGGTATGGTATTTCAGAAAAGACATGACCTACATATGTGTCCTCATATACCTAGCATCTATATGGCATACAGGCCAGGACCTGGCATGCCAAGAGGGGCTATTTGTGACTTGAGCAACATTGTATGAGGACAGTGTAGCAGATGTGCAGGCTGATTAGGGCCTGGTGTGGGTGTATCAAGTGCAATGCCAACTTTGTCTTGGGATTCCAATTGGGAAATTATATGAGCCATGCTGCACCCAGTACACCTGTAGCTGTAACTTACCATCCCCCTGGCCCTCCCTCCAAATTCCTTGACAACTTTGCTTCCTGGATCCCTCACTTTCTCTCCTCAGACCTTCCCTTCATTATCCTAGGTGACGTCAATATTCCAGTTGATAATGGGGGCGTGTCCTGATTACCATAAGCCACGCCCCCTACATGACGTTATTTGGCGGCGTGCCCGCATGGCACGCCTCCAGATAATATCAGGCTGAGGGGAGCCTCACTAGCTGGGCTTTCCCCACCTCTTTTCTGTCACTAAATGGATGCCGCGCTCAGCATCCATTCAGACTCCAGCACCGATGCACAGCTGCAGTGGTGGGGGTCCCCAACCTCCCGAATTGATCACCCGCGGGCCACTTCGGCCCACGTGTGGAACAGCGGGACAGTACTGGTCAAACACCCCTAAAGCCGGCCCTGCCTCTCTCCTTCAACTCCTCTACCTCCTAAGGCCACCATCACTAAGCGTAACATTGAGGCTATCGACACCATTTTTTTTCCTCCCTGCTTGACTCCCTTCTCTCCCCTATTCTCTCTCTCTCCTGCCCTGAACAAGCCACTTCCCTGTACAATGCCTCCCTTACTTCTGTTCTTGACTCTGTTGCTCCGGCAATCACTTCTCACCCACGCAAATCCATACCACAACCTTGGCATTCCAAATGCACAAGATACCTGCAAATGTGTTGACGAACCGCCGAGCGACAGTGGAGAAGATCACACTCTAATGGTGCGTACATACGGTACGATGGGGGGACAATCAGATAGTTATCTGATCGTCCTGCATGTGTTGGATGAACGTTATCGAACGTCCAAAACATGCTGCAGGTCCCTATAGTAAAAAGGCTAACCTGGTCGATATCGACCAGGTATGCCTGCTTGCACGGACTACCGACGATGGTCGGTAACAACCATACGTGGCCACCATCGTTGGTCGTTTGCGGGGGCCAGAAGCTGTCAGATTTAAACAATAACTAAAGGATCATTATCGTACAAATCTGACAACCTGTTTGACCGTGTGTATGCACCATAAGTAAGGTAGACTTTCTCCAATTCAAATGTATGCTCTCATCCTACAGTGCTGCCCTTTCTCTCTCTAAACAGTCATATTTCAAGAACCTCATCTCCTCCCAGTCCTCAAACCCCCAGCATATCTTTGCCACCTTTAATTCCATTCTATGCTCACCCCCTCCTTGCCTCCCCTCCTCGCTTTCTGCCCTTGACTTTGCTACCTACTACCCAGCACTCCATCCCCTCCTTTCCCGGATCACCCCTACCCATCCATTTTACCAATTCTGACATCCATCTCCCCTGTATCTGGAGAGGAAGTCATGACCCTCATCAGGTCCCACCCCCCTCCACCCTATGCCTTTCAGTATGCACTGCTACCTCCCTACTTGTGCCTGTTCCCATCTTGCCCACCTCCTCAATCTCTCCCTCTCATCTGGCACTTGGCCTGATTCAGAGACGCACTGACAGAGCTCACTCTGAATCAGGGCCGGCCTTCAGATTTTTTAGAGCGGCCTCCTGGCCGCTTGCATAGCTGTGGGTGACCACCCACAGTGAGCGGCCAGAAGATGGTCTTCACCATCGCGACCATCGGGCTTGCGACGAGACCCTTGTGGTAGGGTCTCGTTGCCACAAGCCCAAGAGTGCTTTCGGCTCTAACAGAGCTGAAAGCACTCCCACTGACATCACTTGTGATGTCAGTGGGGCCGGCCCCAGATGGTAGGCGTTCCCATGGGAATGCCTCCGTCTGTGCAGCCACGCCCCTGGCCCGCCCACCAAAGGGGACGTGCTGTCACTCAACATCGACAGCACGCCCCTTTGGTACGAGACCCGGAGCTACGGTTTGCCCGTCGCTATCCGGGTCTCGCGCATGCGCACGACAGAGCCTGCTCCGTCGTGCGCATGCGCACTGTGCCACCATCGACCCACTTGCGAGCGCATACCCTTGATCCTAGCACTCTCTTCAACTACCGACCCATCTCTCGCCTCCCTTTTGCCTCCAAACTCCTTGAGCGTATAGTTTACAACCGCCTTACCATCTTTCTTTCCTCCCACTCCCTCCTTAACCCTTTTCAGTCTGGCTTCCATTTTCTCCACTCCACTGCAATTGCAATCACGAAAGTCAGTAATGACCTCTTTGCTGCCAAATCCAAGGGCCAACACTCTTTGCTCATTCTCCTCGACCTCTCTGCTGATTTTGACACTGTGGACCACCTACTCCTGCTGCAAATCCTTTACTCCCTTGATCTACCTGACACTGCCCGCTCCTGGCTGTCCTCCTACCTCTCTGACTGATCCTTCTCTGGGCCTGATTCAGACCCGCTCACGAGCGTTGAGCGCTCGCAAGCGGGTCGATGTTGCCCAAATGCGCACGACGGAAGTGGCTCCGTCGTGCGCATGCGCGAGACCCGAATAACAACGGCCAAGCCGTCGTTATGGGTCTCGCACCAAAGGGGGCGTGCTGTCGATGTGGATTGACAGCACGCCCCCTTTGGTGGGCGTGCCGGGGGCGTGGCTGCCCAGATGGAGGTGTTCCCATGGGAACGCCTACCGTCTGGGGCCGGCCCCACTGACATCACTAGTGATGTCAGTGGGAGTGCTTTTGGCTCTGATAGAGCCAAAAGCACTCCAGGGCTTGCACAGCGAGACCCTACCGCAGGCTCTCGTCGCAAGCCCGATGTCGCGATGGTCTTGACCATCGCGAACATCATTTTGGCTGCTCGCTATAGCTGTAGGTAGTCACCCACAGTTATGCGAGCGGCCAGGAGGCTGCTCTAAAACGTAGGAGGGACGGCCCTGATTCAGAGCGAGCGCTCTGTCAGAGCGTGTGGCTCTGAATCAGGGCCTCTGTCTCCTCTCATGATTCCTCTCCCCTACCACATCCTCTTACAGTAGGTGTTCCCCAAGGTTCTATTCATGGACCTCTCCTATTCTCCCTCTATACGTCCTCTCTAGGTGAACTCATCAGCTCTTTTGACCTCCAATATCATCTCTATGCTAATGATACTCAGATCAACCTTTCCTACCCTGATCTCTCCTCCTCTCCTCACTCATATATCCAACTGTCTCTCTGCTATATCTTCCTGGATGTCCCAGCAATTTCTTAAACTTAATATGTCTAAGACTGAGCTGATCATCTTCCCACCCTCCCACATAACCTCACTTCCCACTATTTCTTTATCAATTGATGGCATAACTATCTCCTCTAGCCCCAAAGTGTGCTGTCTTGGAGCTATCCTGGACTTCTCCCTCTCCTTCAAACCACATATCCAGCATCTCTAGCAGTCCTGTCATTTCCATCTCAAACATATTTCCAAGATCAGACCCTTTCTTACACAGGATGCTACTAAAACCCTCATACACTTACTAGTCATCTCCAGATTGGACTACTGTAACCTGCTCCTATCTGGCCTCCCCAACTCCCATCTCTCTCCTCTCTAGTCTGTCCTCAATGCTGCTGCTCGGCTCATCTTCCTCTCCAAGCGTTCTACATCCACCTCCCCTCTCCTACAAGCCATCCACTGGCTTCCCTTCCCCTTCAGAACCCAATTCAAGGTTCTTACACTCACTTACAAAGCCCTCACCCATTCCTCTCCCATTTATATCTCTGACCTGATCTCCCTTTACTCTCTAGTCTGCCCTCTTCATTTAACAAATGCACGTTGCCTCTCCTGACAACTGATTACTTCCTCCCGCTCACCCCTCCAAGATTTTGCCATTGATGCTCCCCACCTTTGGAACTCTCTTCCTCTCCCCATCAGTTCCACCTCCATACAATTCTTCAAATGTACTCTCAAGACCTACTACTTAATCAAATCCTTCCAGCGCTCATTCTAACTTGCTGCTACATGCTCCTTCCTCCCTGTCTACCCCATCTGTGTCACGCCTGTTTGTGTGCCCCTCCACAATCAAATGTAAGCTCTTACTAGCAGGGCCCTCTACCCTCTTTTGCTTCTCTTTACTTTCATCTACTCCTTACTCCCCACTAGGGTACCTAACTCTTGGTTGCTTATGCTGTTGCTATTTGGGTGTTATGATTGCTAATATAGCAATGTATATTATCCATGTCCTTGTCCTGCATTGTATTGTACTGTACTGTAAGTCACTGGTCACTTATTTGTTTATGTACTTTGTAAGGCGCTACGGAACACTTGTGGTGCCATATAAACAATCATAATAATCCTGAAAATACTACCCTTATTTAATGAGATTGAAGTTAAATGTTTGGAAATAATTTTTAATATGTAAAATAAAAAAATATAAAATGTGAATACTGAGCAATCAGGTGTCCCATCTCCCTGCCTGTTGGACCTTCTCCAAATCCAACCAGTGTCTGTGTTCCTATGATCCACCCGCATTTCAGCAGTTTACCCTAGTTACTGTAATATCGCTGCTTATTTGCATCTCATACTGTACAACAACGTAAGCAAGCAAAGGCGGTTGTGTACAGCAGCGACTACTACCCTCTTGTAGTTAGCAATCATTGATGGTTAAACATCGATGGCCGATGGTTTTGCCATCGACGGCATAGAGCCAATGGATCTCCACCATCGATGGATGAATGTGAGTCGACTTTTTTTTTTTTTTTTTGACGGGACAGAGCTTAGCCTCGCCCCCAATGGTGACTAAGCCCCACCCCTATCTCTGATTAGCCTGCAACCCGATGTGCCACAGCAGTGATGGCGATCAAGGGGTGCAAACCATTGATGGTTCACCATAGATTATTTTTGTGCCATCGACATCCCACCAACGGCCATGCCTATCCTCTTGTATGAGGGGGGCTGCTGTTGTTCCAGTTGGCCGGGTCCAGGCACCAGTGCTCACAAGCGGAGGTGGTGCCACACATGCGCATAACACTGGTTTCTAGGAACTGCATCTGCTGCAGCCCCTAGAAGCCACGTAGGGCTGCCCGAAAGGCAGAGCAGCCCAGACTGGCAGTCCCAGGGGAGAATACACATGCCCCTGGGGCTGCCTTTCCTGTGTGTGACTGGCAGGTAGTGCTTCTAATGGGAAGCCACTGCCAGTCACAGTGTAGCCAGTGCAGTCACGAAATGCAACTGGCTCACTGTGGTGGAGTTTCCTAGGGGGGGCTGACGTGTGTCCTTTGCCCATTTATTTTCTTTGTGAAACAAATATTATATACAATGTGCAACCAAAGTCTCCACTTTTATGTCTGGGATGTGGACGCTACAGAAAATGTTTTACAAGTGAGAAATGCATTGCTAAGAGACCCCACCTTCTTTCCCATTAGAAAGCTGTCCAAGCCACTTTCACTTGTTTGTAGTTGATTTCGTCACTCAGGCTGGCTGAGGAATTTTAGCCTCATGACAGGTACAGAGCAGAGGCCCAGCCTTAAAAAGTGATTTTCTGTGTAGAACATGGGCTGATTTGTTGAACAGCTAAATGTCTTTTCGCTGGACCTCACAGTAGGTTTGCTAGCAAAAGGGCTTGTTTTTGCTTTATCCCACCAATGGAAAGGCATTGGATCTTGGATTATGAGCTAAAAAGGCAGGCTAGGGGTTCTATAGCAAGTACGAACAGAGTGGGTGACAATGGGCAACCCTGTCTTGTACCCCTACCATGAGAGAAGTAAGTGGAGATAAACCCTATAATACATATCCTAGCCACCAGGGTGGAATACAGGAGCTGAAGCCTACTTATAAAACTAGGACCCAACCCAAATCTCTGAAGCATCTCAGACAAATACCACCACTGCCTCCTCCCCAGCAGAGCTAGGTCTGTGAATTTGGGATAACAAATGCCTAGCATTAGTAGCAATTGACTTGCTAGGCATTGAACCCATTTGATCAGGATATAATAATTGCAGGATCACAGTTTTTAATCTAATAGGATGTTACAATTTAGACAAAATTGCTTTCTATGTCAACAGGGAGATTGAATCCGCACTCATGGTTGTCAATTACTCACAGTGTACACCTTTGGCTATGTATGTACTTCTGGATCAACTGTTCAAGGGCAAATACTGCTTCCCCCCACTGTCTAAAGGGCCCCATACATCTGCTGGTCGATTCCCTGATCGGACCGGAACCGCCCTCGAAGGTTGCCAATCTGTTGGGGCATCAGTGAAATTCTACATGTTAAAAATCCCAAATTTGCTGATCAAAATCGGATTTCACCGATTTGCCAATCACGACCAAAATATAACATTGTTGGATTTCACTGATGCCCCAGCATCTGGGGATTGGTGAATTGGCCCAATGCTTCGCTGATGTATGGGGGTCTTAACAGAGTATAGCTAGTTTCATCTATTTTGGTTGAATAATGTTTGACCTTAACTTTCCCTCACATATGCTAAATAACCTTTATCTTAAGAGTTTGCAATAAGAAGTCTGCAATAACCTGTGCAAATCTTATAACTTAATAACACTTTCTCTTCAGTACATGTATCTAGGATTCAACATTCAAGGCAGAACACCGGCTTTTAAACAGGAGCTACATAAGGATTTTCAGGCTTTACGTCACAATGTAATATATAGTACAGCCATGGCCAAAAGTTTTGAGAATGACACAAATATTGTTTTTCACAAAGTTTGCTGCTTCAGTGTTTTTAGACCTTTTTGTCAGATGTTACTATGGTATACTGAAGTAAAATTACAAGCATTTCATAAGTGTCAAAGGCTTTTATTGACAATTACATTAAGTTTATGCAAAGAGTCAATATTTGCAGTGTTGACCCTTCTTTTTCAAGACCTCTGCAATTCGCCCTGGCATGCTGTCAATCAACTTCTGGGCCACATGCTGGCTGATGGCCGCCCATTCTTGCCTAATCAATGCTTGTAGTTTGTCAGAATTTGTGGGTTTTTGTTTGTTCACCCGCCTCTTAAGGATTGACCACAAGTTTTCAATGGGATTATGGTTTGGCAAGTTTCCTGGCCATGGACCCAAAATGTCAATGTTTTGTTCCCCGAGCCACTTGGAGCACCTTGCCATAAGACAAAACGGATAACTATCATGCTGGAAAAGGCATTGTTAGTCACCAAACTGTTCTTGGATGGTTGGGAGAAGTTGCTCTTGGAGGATATTTTGGTACCATTATTTATTCATGGCTGTGTTCTTAGGCAAAATTGTGAGTGAGTCAACTCTCTTGGCTGAGAAGCAACCCCACACATGAATGGACTCTGGATGCTTTATGGTTGGCATGACACAGGACTGATGGTAGCGCTCACCTTTTCGTCTCCGGACAAGCGTTTTCCAGATGCCCCAAACAATCTGAAAGGGGATTCATCAGAGAAAATAACTTTACCCCAGTCCTCAGCAGTCCAATCCCTGTACCTTTTGAAGAAAATCAGTCTGTCCCTGATGTTTTTCCTGGAGAGAAGTGGCTTCTTTGCTGCCCTTCTTGACACCAGGCCATCCTCCAAAAGTCTTCATCCTGTGTCATACCAACAGTAAAGCATCCTGAGACTCGGCACTGCACACAGACTGGTCTCCGAGAGCAGTCCATATCTCTGGGACCCTCAGAGTGACTAAAATGGGGGTTTGGGACCTGGGGCCACACACCCTGTCTGAAAGGTCAAGCCCCCTTTTGCAGCGGGTTCACCCACACCGGGTGTCACCCTGGGGAGGGATGTCATTTCTCACTGGGTCAAAGTTCTGCCCAGCACACTCCGCCATGAGGTCTGACCAGGACCCCAACAACTCCATAAGACATCCTAGACCCTTCTGTGAAGTTTTCATCCAAATAAGGACCAGAAATGACTCCCCAGGTCAAAGTTCTCCCCAGCGTACACCATCGGGAGGTCCGACCAGGACCCTAACCCCTCTAAAACCTGGCCAGGATCCAACTGGACCACCTTTTGTTGCTTTCATCCCAATCGGTGCAGGGGTGTCCGAATGTATGACCAGACAGACAAACAAACAGACCAAATCATTTTATATACAAGAATGTTGTATACACCCAGAACCTTGTTTATGCAAGACTAGCTTTCTCTACAATGGATAATATACTCTATTTTATGCTAGTATGATAGTATATATCAGCTATACACTTTACTGTATGTCTTTTGTGCAGATTTTTACTTTGCACACACATATATAAATTGTTTTAGGTAGATATTATATATACTGCAAGAATAGTATAGTATGCAGTTTATGAAAATCGATGGATTGACCCAAGAAAAGACTTACTACTTTTCTCTGTGACACCATGTGTACCTCACATAAAATTATGTGTTACAGCCTAATTTACAATAAAAAGGGTACACTACTACAAGGCATCTTGTTGGTGAATGTGAACTATTACACTTATACAGTCATAAAAATGACAGCGCCCCTTCGTATTCTGGAGTATATAGTTATAGTGATTGATCTGTATAATACTCATAACTTTTGCTTCTATATCCAGAGACCTCTCGGAGCTGTCAGGAACACCTTCGTCATACTGTGTTGTATCATGGACGCAGGCACCTCCCACCACGCAAAGAGCTGGAGGCGCTGATGGTAATTACCATTTATGGGAAGGTGCTGGGGTGATGCAGCATATTGGGCTAGTAGAGCAAATTGTGTTTATAACAAGTAGAGCATGTGCTACAGTATATTATTCTCTCAACAGAGTGGAAGAGTATCTCGACGTCTTTTGATAATGTTAGCAGGGGGAGCTGAATTTACAACCAAAATTAACACTTTTACTGTGAGTATTAGAAGGCCTACATGCCAATTAATATTGGATTGCAATAGCAAGTATATTAGCCATGTAAACCTGTGCAGGGCTCAGACACCCTTATGAGTTTAAATAAAATGTGGATATCACTCATTTAAAGTGACTCTTGTCACATGCTTTATACTATTTATATAGTGCTATTCTTCAGGACTCAAGGCGCTTTGCATAAGTCATGAACAAAATCAGAGGTTCAGTTTTGCATTTAGAAGTTTGGTTAGTAGTACTGATGGATCCCGAAGGTTACATTTAAAATTGTGGTTAAAGATATAGATAACTGCATTAAGTAATATGAAACCAATTCATAAGATCATACATTCTTAAAGAGGAGAAATGAGGTATGTTAATCCTTCAATGCTAAGACATTTTTTTTTGTAATCCATTTCAGCTATTCTGGCACTTTTGAGCTGATCACATTCTGAATTCAATATCATAATTTCTTCTTCCTCCACTAGGTGGCACAGGGACAATGCTGGCTATAGCCTGGAGATGGGTATCTAACCAAACGGTTAAATACAAATACCCACAAAGCCCATGTTCCTCTCCTCTATACCCCACACCCAGGCAGAGGCCCTACAGTTTTAAGTTTGGTGGTTTTGAAGGGGCTACTTTAGGTGGTCTCCTAAGAATGTATTTCTTTTAATTAATTATTTGAGTGTGCAGTGGAAGGCATCCTATAGGACGCCCCCACTGCTACTTCACAACCCCAGCGCCGGCACACACTGGGGACAAGGTAGACATTGGCTGGCAGGTAGGAGCACCTGGGTCACTGTGCTTTCCACTGGACCACCAGGGATATATATTTATGGTACAGGGGTTGCTTAATACAAGCAGCGGCGACCATATTCCCGGTGGATTGTGCCAGAAGGGGGAGGCGGGTGCTTCCTTGTTCGCCCCTCCCCCACTCCTGAGGCGTACTTCTCCCTTGCGGCCAGTAAGTTCCAGATGCCTCCTCACTACTCTCCTCCCCCTCCTAGACGCTGGGCGGCCATTTTACTGCATGCCTGCCTCAGCGCTAGTGTGAGAAGTTTGGGTTCCGGTCTCCTTTATAGCCTGCTCCCTGCAGCTGTGCTTTATTCTGCTCCTTCCTGCTCTTTAGCTGGATTGCTGAGCTATTTAGCCCACTATTCTGCATTAAGAGGTCTGCGTGCATGTAAGTAAGTGCACCCTTTACTGTGTGCCTGTGCTGCTGTTACTGGTCACTGGGGGAGCATCACTTGCAGAGGTGAGTACAGCCTATGTGTGTATGTATGTATGTATATATATTATAATATAATGAAACAAAAGAGCCAGCACCTCCATAAATAGAAAAAGTAGAAAAATTTATTATATTTGAATCATGTCCATAACTTGCAAAAGGTACATCATAAGTATGTCATCATGTTCAACTGCATCAATAAGCAGTACAGGAAGGCATTTTGCAAAAAATCAGGCACATGTATGAGGTACATGAATAAGGCACATAACTGACAATCAAAGAGAGTGTATACTCATCATGGAGAAAAAAAGCGCCTCTGCTTTCTTGCCATCGGTTACCAACCCGAGATCCAGAACTTCTGCATCTCGTTCCTTTGGTCCTCAAGGAAGGTCAGAGGTCAGCCCTTTCCCAGGAACCAGGTTTCCGCTTCTAAAAGCTCTAAGCACAGAGGTAAGCAACCATGGTCCACTAGACGACCAGCTGCCAAGCCAGCAGACAAGCCTGCCACATGATGGGACAGGCCTCCTTCCAGGGGACCTCAGAGTGGGAGGCCGGCTTCTTCATTTTTCATCTGTGTAGATGCAGAACACAACAGATGCTTGGGTCAGAGGAGTCGTCTCTCAAGGCTACGCTCTCACCTTTCGTCAACGTCCACCTTCCTGGTTCTTTTCCACCGGCCTGCCTACAGCCAGAAAAAGCATAAGCTCTCGAGGCGTCTGTTTGCTCTCTCTCAGGGGTCATCATTCCAGTTACCCCATCCCAGAGAGGGGTAGGTTTTTACGCCAATCTATTTCTGGTTCAGAAGCTGGATGACTCCTTTCAACCCATCTTCAACTTGAAACATCTGAACAAGTTTCTTCGGGTTCCCAGATTCTGCATGGAGTCCCTTCAGTCCATCATTCTAGCAGTGGAACCGGGGGACTTTATGGCATGCATGATGCATATTTGAATATTCCTATATGAGCCAATTACCACCAATTTCTCAGGTTTACTATCCAAACCAGTCACTACCAGTTTCAAACTTTGCCCTTTGGTCTGTCCACAGTCCCTCGGGTGTCATGGTCATGGCTGCACACCTGCACAGACGGGGCATCAGAAATTTACCATACTTGCTGCTACTGGCGCAATCTCTGACAATTCTCAAAGAATGCATTCATCTGACAGTATAGCTCCTACAGCTTCACTGTTGGATAATCAATTGGAAGAAGTCCACACTAGCACCATCCCAAGAGATGCTCCATCTAGGAGCACTGTTGAATTCCAGAGCTCAGCGAGTAGTCCTTCTTCTGGAAAATATTTCGGCCTTAGAGACCAAATTACGGAATTTTCTCAGTCAGCGTTGAGTGTTCATATACTCGTGCATGTAGGTTCTAGGGTCGTTGGTCTCAACTTTCGATATGGTGGAGTACGGTCAGTACCACTCCCGGCCTCTCCAGGGCCTTATTCTAAAACAATGGATCAAGTCTCGCCCGAACCTCAAGGCTCAGACCTCTACTTCGTCCTCAGGAGGTACGTCTCCCTGCTGTGGTGGCTCCAGAGCTTACATCTGGACAGGGGATGCCCATTTTGGAACCAGGACTAGGTCCTTCTCACCACTAATGCCAGTCCTTGAGGGTGGGGTGCGGTCACATGTCACCTAACATTACAAGGATGTTGGACGTGTCAAGAGAGTTGACTGTATCAACATTCTGAAACTGCGTGCTGTGTACAGAGCCCTGTGTCAGGCACAACACCTCCTTCCGGTACGTCTGGTGAAGGTTCAGTTGGACAATGCCATGGCAGTGGCCTACATAAACCACTAGGGCAGCACTCAAAGTCTGGGAGCCATGCAGGAAGTTGGACAAATTCTTAATTGCGCAGAACATCATCTTCCAGCACTGTTCGCTATATTCATCACGGGTGTCCAAAATTGGGAAGCAGACTTCCTAAGTCGGCAGGATGTCCATGCAGGTGAGTGGCGCTGCATCCAGATGTCTTCCAGCTATTGGTCCGTCACAGGAGTCTATTGGACATCGACATGATGGCATCTCGCTACAACCATCATCTTGCTCGCATTGCTCCCACACCAGGGATCCGAATGCTCTCCTTGTGGATGCGCTAATGGTTCCTTGGACCTTCCCCCCTGATTTATGTCTTTCCCCTGATATCAATGATTTCTCTGGTCCTCCGTAAATTCAAGTGGGAAGGAGGCACTCTGATCCTCATAGCACTGGATTGGCCTTGACTCGTGTGGTACACAGATCTCCTGGGCCTCTCTGTAGACGCCCCTCTACGGCTTCTGCTATGACCGGATCTGCTGTCTCAGGGTCCATGTTTCCATCCGGACCTGGCCAGACTCGCTTTGATGGGGTGGCTCTTGAGACATCCATCCTAAGAGCAAAGGGATTCTCTAGAAGAGTGCTTAGGACCATGCTACAGGCTAGAAAGCCTTCTTCGGCGCGTTTATCACAGAAATTGGCGTACCTACTTTGCCTGGTGTTTGACCAGGGTTCTTAATCCCAGGTCTTTTAGTCTTTCCCGGATCCTTTCTTTTCTACAGACGGGTCTGGACTTGGGCCTACGACTCTTGTCCTTGAAGGACCAGGTTACGACCTTGTTGGTCTTCTTCCAAAGGCAGATTGTTCTGCTGCCGGAAGTGTGCACTTTTTTTCAGGGAGTTCTCCACTTTCAGCCACCATTCGTGTCTCCTGTGGCTCCTTGGGACCTTTCTTTGGTTCTCTGAGCCTTGCAGGTGGCTCCCTTTGAGCCATTACAGTAGGTGGATTTGCGCTGGTTCACGTGGAAGACTGTTTTTCTGCTGGCCATCGCATCTGCCTGGCGGGTGTCTGATTTGAGCGCTTTCTTGACGCTCCCCATTTTTGGTTTACCATCCTGCCAGGGCTGTGCTAAGAACGCGCCTGGGCTACCTTTCTAAAATGTTATCCCATTTCCACATTAATCAGGAGATTGTTATTCTGGCATTCCAACCTATGGATTCTTCTCCACCGGAAGCTTTGCTGGATGTGGTAAGGGCTTTCCGGATTTATGTCAGACGGACCAAGGAGATACGTAAGTCAGACTCTTTGTTCTGTATGATGTTTTTAAGTGGGGCTGGGTGGCTGCTAAGCAAACCTTGGCCAGGTGGCTCTGCCTCTCCATTCGCCATGCTTACTCCCTGGCAAACCATCCTGCCCCTGCCGTGGTGACGGCTCCACGTGGTCAGTTGGGTCTTCTTGGGAAGCACATTGTGGGGCTTCTGCTGAACAGCTCTGTAGGGCTGCCACATGGTTGTCTGCTCATACCTTCATCAGGTTTTATGCATGACACTTTTGTGCCCTCGGACACCGCCTTCGGGTGTTCTGTGCTCACTGCAGCTCAGGAATGTTCCCGCCCCTAGGGGACTGCTTTGGGATGTCCCTGTGATCCCTAGTGGAAGAAGAAGAAAAGGAGACTTATGTCTTACCTGTTAAGTCTTTTTCTTTGACTCCATAGGGGGCACGGGGCACCCACCCTGACGCACCTGTCTGCTGGGGGTGTTTCCTTGGTGACCGGTCCGGCTGTACTGGCCATGGTATAGATGGTTCTGTATGTATGCTGGCCTTCCTTCTCTTCCGCCTCACTCCTGCCTTGGGCTTGCTAACTGAAAACTGAACGGCCTCTGCCTGGGGGCGGGGTATAGAGGAGAAGAGCCTGGGCTTTGTGGGTATTTGTATTTAACCGTTTGGTGCACAGACTCTCCCCTCCAAGATATACCCAGCGTTGTCCCTGTGACCCCTATGGAGTCAAAGAAAAAGACTTAACAGGTAAGACATGTCTCCTTTTTTTGCAGTGCAGTACCCACCCAAATCATACCTTTGTTTTTTTTAAAAAAAGACAATAGCATTGGTTCCCTAATAACCCAGCACCAGAATGTACAGTAGTTTCCTAAAAGTGACACAGTAACAGAAAACAATATTTTTTCCATTTAAGTACTACCAAAAAAAATTGCAAGAATTTTACCTAATTAACTTGGCATGTTTTTACTCCAATCTCCCCTCTACACTACTACCACTTATTGTGTGATATTTGTATTTGTTATTTTTATATGCAGATAGAACGATTAGCTGTGAGGTACTGAGGTCCGGCTGTGGGGGGAGGTGGGGGTCTTTGGTGAAGGTGTCAGGTGAGGTCTCCCCCCCCCCAGCTGTTGTAGAACTACACATCCCAACATGCCCTGCCACAGTTTTGCTATTTAGCCATGCTAAAGTTGTTACAATGCATGCTGGGATTTGTAGTTCAACAACAGCTGGAGGACGCTTATTGCCCACACCTGGTCTATCATCTACATTCATTATTTGCTCCCATTACCAGCTACAGGATTTTTTCCACTCTGTGGAATGCCCTTCCTTGCACAGCAAGACTTTCCTCTAGCCTCCAATCCTTCAAACATTTCCTGAAGACTCATCTCATCAGGCAAGCTTAGCAATTTCCCAAACAACTCATATAAACTCCCTAAGCTACTTACTCCAATTACTGCCCCTCTCATAGTTCAAACAAAAATTACATGTATTCTTCCAAACTCAAACAACACTTGATTCCAGACCAAAATTGCAACTGAGAAGATAGTCAAGGGCATCAAGATTTAGGTTAGTGAGAGTTACCATAGGAGAATGGGGGATGCAAAGTGATGGGAGATGTTGAAGGTGAGGGAATGGTGGTTGAAAAGAGGTAAGGTGGCGGGTTGGTAAAGTCAAAGACAGCACAGAGGGTGAAAGAACAGCAACTGGAGGGAGGAGTAGCCACTGTTGAGAGAGGGGGGAAAGGGACTATTGAGAAAGGCTAATCAAGGAAGAGACTGAGAGAAGTTTGGAGGCAACAGAGTTGGTGGGACTATTAGATGGGATATTAGTCTCCCAGGATGCTGAATGGTATGGTCTGAGGAGAGAGAAAGTTAAGGAGCCAGGTGAAGAAGTGATCAAGTAATTTGGAGACAGTGGATGGTGGCAACACTAATATACACAGGATGGAAGAGACGGGTGGAGTGGACCTCATAGGAGGAGAGAGAGGGCTCGGGAGGATTCACCAGGAAGTGGGAATATAGAAGGATTCTGACTCTGTCACATTGATGTCTGCCTGATCTAAGGTTAGGGAAGAAGGTGTCATTGAGGAAAGCCCAAGTTCCAGTTATGTAAAGGGGGTAAAGATTTTACGATGTAGATGTTGTGGGTGGGGATCAGTTTATTAAAGACTGACCTGGCTTTCAGGGGGGCACTTACAGGATGGAGGAATGTGAATGATGTTAGGGGGGTTGCTGGTGCACTGGGGATAGTTGGGTTTGAAGAAAAGAATGGGGGCATTGAGCCTAATCACCGGACATTATAATAATATAATTCCGCTCTATAAAAATAAATTTTTCTGTGCATGCAGGAAAATATTAAATACTGAGAACTTGATTAGTGGTGGTAATGAAAGAAGACCATTCCTACTACTAAACACAGGCATGGCTGTAAAAATATCCCTCTCCTTCCACCAGGTGGCAGCCGATTTGATCCCACAGATCTGTGAAGAGCTGCTGGTCTCTGAACCTAGTGAGATGGAAGAATTTGCTATATTTGCAAACAAGAGCAAAGGTAATTGCTAGGTTCTCTTACATTGTGGCGATAAAGGGGTGTAGTAGCTGGAAGGATCAGATTTGTATTATATATATATATATATATATATATATATAATACACACACAAATACATCATTTAGTGATAAATTTGCTTCTTAAAGGTGAGGTGGTGCGGCCCCTGCGTCCTGGGGAATATATCCATGACTTCCTGCTCCAGGACAATTCTGTGGGCTTTGAGTTCAAAAGAATTACATGGAAAGCTACCTTCAGAGGACGCTGTGAAGTGTATGTTCAAGTGCATTACAACCAGGTTAGTATAAGCAGCCCGTTAATTCAGAACATACAACATTACACAGGTTACCCTGACAACACAACTCCAAATGAACATTGTTCCATTAAGTATAAAATCTATAATCTGCAATAATGGACACTTGTCATCATCTAGGCCCGTCATGATTACATGCAGGGAAAATCTCTGCTATTGAGTCCACGGGAAAAGTTGGAGAGGTTAACAGGAATAGCGGCTGCTATTCAGCATCGGATAAAAGGAATGAACACTCCCCCGAACAAGTGAGTAAAACTGAACTTTTTTGTGAGTCTGCAATTGATATGCTGGATGCTGCCGTATGAACTCAAAGCACGCTGCTAAGCTGAAGATCAAATCTAAGTATGGCAGTGATATGCTTTATTTTTCTACGCCCTAGAGCCTAAGATTGGATTCATATTTACATTTAGTCTTTATAACATTATACTGCAGCCTCCAGCATATACTAATGTTTAATGCTATGCTGATGCTTATGAAGTGGGAGACTGGAGAGGGTCTGGTATGAAATGCCAACAAACATGTCCACAGGTACAACATTTTGACTTGTTACAAAATGTCGCCAGTTGAATTTTATGTTTGTATAATTGCAGCTAACATCTTATGGATTAATAAATAAAATGGGAGGAGTGTGAGCTAGAGTGGCAAGGGTGTGTTCTGGGTTTCAAGTGATGCGTGCAAGAGGCAGGCTAGCAAGTAGTGGGAGATAGGGTCACTAGGGGTGTCCCAAGGAACGGTCCTAGGCTCACTTGAGGTAAGTGCTAGGTGGTCTGGATAGAAAGTGGTGGGTTCTAGGATCACTAGAGGTGAAGAGTTACCTAGCTAGCAAGTGGTAGGAGCTAGACCACCGGAATCCCCTCCGTCTGTATATTAACCACATCCCATATTCAGGTGTAGGTATGGCAGTGATAGTCTGGAGTGCAGACTACAGTATTATATGTTAGTGTAGTGCCTGCTATAATTATGGTAGTAATGTGTATAGGGCTTGCAGTTTATCTTTAGCACGATCATATATTCGGATATTGCTGATACCAATAATAATGAGTCATTTTTAGGAACCGGTACATGATTGCATTGGGAACAAAAATGTATAATAGAGATGCTTTGTTTCATTTTTTAACAGAACCATTTACTTGTAAGCCTTAATCCTGTTACATATTTCCACTTCTATAGACAAGAACTATTAGGATACATTCCTACCTCTGTGCAGAATCGTCTCAATCTACAGGTTGTACAGCAGCATGTCATACCGGAGCTAAAGGCTTTGGAAAATCTGAATGTTTCGCAGGCAAAGATCCGCTTTTTGGGTGAGTGCATTATAGGAGACCTATATTTCTTCTGTAATAAATCTGAGGCTCTCCAATATTCACGTATAATTCAGTGCTACACAATCCTTGTGTCACATTATTTTAGCTTTTTATGGAGAATGTACACAATTCCCTAATTAATTAAGCAGTAATGGTAGGTCTAACAAGCCCTAAGGAAGCAATGATGAATCTGAGCTATGGATACATAGCATATGGCCTAATGGACCACTGTTTGATTACACTGTAGTTAGAGCGGAGATTTTGCCAATATTATTATTTTTTCACCATGCTGTGAGTGTACCTGATTATGACGTGGTCATGCCAGAGCAAACCATAATTACAGTATGTGTCAACAAATGTTTCACTGACAATGCCAAATAATCACAGGATTTGTGCAGACACACACTTTGGGACTGCAGGATGGCACCTGTAAATCAGTTTTAATGGTGGATTATGGACCTTAGAAAGATTAGCGTTAATTTTAGGTGACAAGTTGGGGGCATTAGGGTCAATTTGAAGAAAGTAATCTGTTTTGATGCTACAATGGCACACCAGTGGAGGGTTGTTTAGGGTCATGTCTTCATAAACTAAAACCCACTTCAATAAGCATTGGTGTTTTCCAGCAACTGTCATGTTTAATAAAACTGCTAGTTTCCATCCCCATTTCAGAATAGACCGCTGAACACCAGCACTTAAAGAGTTTCAGGCTAATGAAAATTATCTTTAACCATTTATAATTAAATAGACATTACTTAATTTTTTAATATATCCAAACAAGTTTGTTCAGGAAACATAGATAGAGTTGATAGACACATAGAGATAGTGGGTGTGTGTATGTATATATATATATATATATATATATATATATATATATATATATATATATATATTATAGTGGACCTCTCTGCAGCCTTTGACACCATGATATGAATCACCCTCTCCTATTGCACACCCTTGAGACACATTGGTCTTTCTGACACAGTCCTTTCTTGGTTCAACTACTACCTCGCCAACTGCTCCTCTGTCTCTACCTCTGGTTCCACCTCCCCCCCTCCATTCATCTTTCCCGTGGGCATCCCCCAGGGTTCTGTCCTTGCACCTCTACTATTTTCTCTGTATACCTCCTCGCTGGGTGAACTCATCAGTTCATTTGGCCTCCAGTATCGCCTTTATGCTGATGACACTCAACTGTACATCTCCTCTCCTGATCTCTCCCCTTCCCTTCTATCTTGGGTGTCTACGTGTCTTTCGGCAATCTACTCCTGGATGTCAGAGAGCTTTCTCAAACTCAACATGGCCAAATCTGAACTCATTGTCTTTCCTGCATCTAGAGTCTCCTCCCCTCCCAACATCTCTATCATTGTCAGCGACACCACTATCTCCTCTGTTCCCTAACACCTCTGCCTGGGAGTCATTTTTGACTCTTCCCTCTCATTCACCTCCCACATTCAATCTCTTGCCTTATCCAGCTCTGCAACACCGCTCGACTCAGACCCTTCCTCTCTCAGAATGCACCAAAACCATTGTCCACTCACTGGTCATCTCTCTCCTTGACTACTGCAACCTTCTCTTCACTGGACTCCCCTGCTCCATTGCTCCTCTCCAATCTGTACATAACGCTGCAGTTAGACTTAACTTCCTCTCCCGCCGCTCCACATCTGCCTCCCCTCTCTGCAAAGCCTTTCATTGGCTCCCCTTCAGAATCCTTTTCAAACTCCTAACTACTACGTACAAGGTTCCCTCCAACTCCACAGCTCCCTACATCTCCATCCTCATCTCCTTACACACTCCCTCCCACCCTCTCCGGTTGACCAATGACTGCTGCCTTTCCTCCTTTCTGGTTACCACATCTCACTTCAGAATTCAAGATTTCTCCCAAGCTGCCCCCCACCATTGGAATGATCTCCCTTGTTCCATCAGACTGTCCCCCAGCCTGCATTGTTTCAAGCGGGCGCTGAAAACCCACCTGTTAATAAAAGCATATCCATCCTCCACTTAACCATGTCACCACAGTTTACCTCTTAACTCCCCTTACACTGGCTCACTCCTTATGTCTTCTGTTTATCTTCCCCCTTCCCTTTAGCCTGTAAGCTCCATGAGCAGTGCCTTCCTTCCTCCTGTTCTCATCACCTACTGCTCTTGCACACCTGCTACACCTCCTCTTTGAGCTCTCTGCCCATGGATCCCAAAAATATGTTTTTGTTTTTTTCAGGCAAACTAGACCTGTCATTTGCACCAATGCTGACAGCTACAGGTTTCAGCTGATGCTGTATTTTTTTTATTACACACACTGCATCAGTGGCTGTGTCGAGATTTGTAGTGCTAGTTGTACTGTACTGTTTTACCCTGTATTGTCTTATTGTTTTACTCTCTGTACGGCACCCTATAAATAAAATGTAGTAATGATAATATATAAATAAATAAAAAGTACTTTGGATTTATTTTAGTACTTAACAAAATGTCAAACAATAAATCACAGAATAAACATTTATAGATCCTCTATTTTATTTAGACAGGGGCCGGGATGTACTAACCATGTGGTGTACATCCCGCCCAGTCACTGCAAAAATACTAATTGCATATGTACTAACATATGCGATTAGTATTGTAAAGGACAGCTCTTGCGATACGAGCTGCCCTTTGAAAAGCTGCTGCCGCCGCCGGGTGAGGGGGTCTCTGTGGGTCTCCTCCCCCTCCTAGACCCAGGAGCTTCCTGCTGGTGACCTCTGCAGGAAGTCCTGGGCTCCTCCTCCTCCTCCCTGCACCCGGAAGATTAGGAAAAGGAGGCGGGGGACCCAGGAGGAGCCCGCAGGATGCTGAGGTAAGGAGGGGCCAGCAGGGAGAGGTGCTGGGCAACTGCGAGGTGGCGGGGAGCGGGATGCGGTAAGAAACCCATAAACTTCTATAGAGTAACGCCAGAAATACCTGGCGTTGCCCTCCGCATCGACAGCCGGGGCTTAGTACATATGAAAACATAAATTTTTCCTTTAGTTCATCCTGGCCAGGATCATTTCCCATTTACCTACTAATACATTTTGTAAAAAAAAGTTATTTTATATAGAATATATATAATATAATGTCATGTTAGTTGCTGAATCATCTACCAGTATTAAAGCACCTCCAACACCAATATCTGACCCCTTCCTGTCAGCCAAACAACCTCTCATCTGACACTAAAGGGCCGAAATGGTCTACAGGAACACACATTGCCGCGCTTTAAAACAGCCAAAATGCAGTTTACCAAGTCCTATTATCATACTGGACACATCCTGTGCCATACAATGATTAACGTAAACATTTCTTTGAAGGTAACCAAAAATACCTGACTTTGCTTGTCCAGAAACAGAATATATTAGAAAAACATAGTAACATAAAAATATAATACAAAACAAAATAAGTACAATTTTATCAGTGGGAAATGATACAACTAGCAGCCAATATAGCAACATGTGTCTAAATTGGGTTACAGGTGCACAGCTGATCTCCTCTTGTCTTTTTTAGAAACTGTATCTGAACTACCTCTGTTTGCATACAACATATTCACCGTAAAAAGGATCAGTGAGCCTGGAGTTATCACCCCTTGCTTTGTGGCGGTCAACCAACAACATCTTCTAATACTAGAAAACAACAGCCAGGTATGCCAATTGCTTTATTGTGTGTACCTATAGATAAAACAAATTGTCTTCCCTAAAATGGTATGAAAGCATCTAATAACCACAACGTATACTGTAGTTATAGTTAATTACATTTCTACTTCAGGGTCCATAGGGGTCCACAGGGTGACCTTGGGGTATAGCTGGATCCTGGATCCTCGGGCACCACGGAGTTAAAGCATTTAGCTGCTCCCAGGAAGCACTTGGGTCCATCCTCCTCTATACCTCGCCCCCGAGCCACAGGCACCTCAGTTTAAGATGGTGCCTGGCCGGAGTCGGGTCACCCTGCGGGGGGGGGAGCAGCCCCCTAAAGCTTTTTATTTTTTAACTTAGTCAAATTTATTTTTTATTTATTCTACAGTTTTTTTCTCCAGAGCGGTAGCCACCCATGCTGCCGCTCCTTCTCCCTGCTGGCGCCGCGACACCAGCACTGAACTGGGGATTGCGGCGGGGGAAGCCAGAGTCTGTACTAGCCAGTCTCTGGTTTCCCCCGGGACTGCTGCCGGAGACGCCGGGGAGATCAAGGTAAGCCGCCCACCGCTGATTAGCGGTGGTGCGCGGGTTCCTTTTAAATGCAGACCCATGCCCCCGGTCTAGGGGACAGACCGGGAGCGCTAGCGGTGGCGGCGGGCTCCCCCTCCATTGGAGGCAAACCCCGCCAGGCCACTAGACCACCAGGGTAAATAATGCGGCAAGCGGGATGCCGGCAACCCGGGGGTTAATGGCTAGCCAGGGGAGGAAGCCTTCCCTGTCTAGCGGCTCCTCCCCTCAGCTCAGCGCGCCTTTCAGCTAGTAGTCTGGCGTCGCTGAGCTTCAGATACTCGGCCACTCCTCCTCTGAGGTCTCCAGCAGCCATTTTCTCCAGTGGCAGCGCAGATGCTCTCAGGGAGCACGCGGACCGGTCCCCCTGTGTACCTCTCCCCTGCAAAAGGACAGTGTACACAGCACTATAGCCCTCCCAGACACTGAATCTGGGCAGGTTGATTGTAGTGGAAAGGTGCAGTGAGTATATCTTCCTGCATGGTAGGAAGATATACTTTTGCTAGTGCTGCCTGTCTGTGCTAATTTCTACTTACAATCAGCCTATACCTATCCCTTTCCTTCTCCTACAAGCCCTACAGGTGTGCGGGGGAAGGGTGTTTCTACTGACCTCACTTATATAGATCACGTATTTGTGAGGTCCATCACATACAGTTGTGTGCTACACAGGGCCATATTGTGGGCTGTTGTCCAGTACACTGGTGAGTGCGCACGTTTTCTTCCTGTGTCATAACTGTATATTTAACTATATAGTTTGTCATGTCTGAGGAGGAGATTGAGCACTCCGTGGCTCCGGTATTGTTCTCCTGCAGGCTCTGTTCTGCAGGAGTGGATAGGGAGGATTTGTCACAGGACAGCCTGTGCAGACGGTGCCAGGCGGTCCCTGGTACGTCTAAACCTCCTATGTCGCAGGAGCCACCAGGGGGGATGTTTTCCCAGGTGCTGGTGTCCATTGCGGACCGTCTGTCGGTCCCGACTGCCGTCCCTACTAGGGCGTTGCCCCAGCCTACCATCCCCCATTCCCCGGGTGTCCCACAATTATTGCAGACTCCCCTGGGGTCTCAGCCTGTTGGTCCCTATGCGGGGTTGCCAATGTATATACAGTCCACCCCTGTGGCGCAGCAGGCTGTGGTGCCGTTTCAGGCTCCTGTGGCAGCTCCTCCACCCTGGGTGGATGCGCTTTCCCACACTGTCCAAGATTTGGCGGCAGCATCTTCGGCTTTTCAGTCGATGTTGCGCAGTGACGTGCCCTCCAGGGCGTCTAAACGCACAGTTATGGTGCAGACTGCGCATTTTTCGGACTCTGAGGGGTCCTCGGATGATGGTGAGGTGCAGGATGACTCAGCCTCAGATGCCTCAGTCCAGGAGGTAGACACTAAGTTTTCCATCAATGTGCGGGCTCTGGTTAGGGCGGTGCGGGCCATTCTTCTGATTGAGGATGAGGCACCCGCTCCCAAGTCGAGGTATCCTAGTTTTAAAAAAGCTAAGGTTACTTCTGCAGCGTTCCCCTTGTCTGATCAGTTGACGGATCACATGGCGGTGGCCTGGCAGACGCCCAGTAAGCGATTCCTGCCACAGAAGCGGTTGGCATCCAATTATCCATTTCCGGAGGCGCATTGTAAGAAATGGGAAACTCCGCCTGCGGTCGATTCCCATGTAACACGCCTCATCAGGAGTGCTACTTTGCCATTGCCGTCTATATCCTCGCTGAAGGATCCTACGGACAGGAAGGTGGAGACTTGTCTAAAGTCTATTTACTCTCTCTCAGGGGCTGTAGCCTGGCCGTCCATGGCCATCTCCTGGGTGGCCAAGGCCATTGAGGGTTGGGCCAACGCCTTGGAGGATACGTTTACGGATGAAGCTCCGGATGTCCAGAGGGCGTTGTTAGGACAGATGAGAGATGCCGCTTCCTACATTGGAGAAGCATCTTTGGATGCTAGCCTGCTGACCTCTAGGGTTTCGGCAGCAGCAGTGTCTGTTCGCAGATCCTTGTGGTTGAGGTCTTGCAGAGCAGACGCTGATTCTAAGAAAGGCTTGGAGGCCTTACCTTTTAATGGAGAGTTACTATTTGGTCCGGACCTGGACAAAATAGTAGATACCCTGGCAAAATCCAAGTCAGCCTTCCTCCCTTCAGCTACGACACCTGCTAAGGTCCAGAGCTCTGCCTTTCGCTCCTTTCGGGTTCAGGGCAAGGCAAAGGGTCAGTCCTTCCCGAGGCAGTCCGCAACCAAGACCGCCTCAAAGCCAAAGAAGCAAGCCTGGGGTGCTAGGCGTCCTTCTTCCAAGCAAGAAGATAAGCCTTCTGCATGATGGGACGGGCCTCCCTCTGGGGGACACCAGAACGGGAGGCCGACTTCTTCAATTGGCCCAGTGCTGGCACAATACCACCACTGATGCCTGGGTGCGAGAAGTGGTCTCCCAGGGGTACGCCCTGTCTTTTCGGCACGGGCCCCCTCGCCAGTTTTTTTGCACGAGTCCTTCTCAGGACAAAACCAAGGCCTTGCAGGTTCAGGAGGCCATAGAGGCCTTGCTGACGGCGGGGGTCATTATACCCATACCACAATCTCAACGTGGGATGGGGTATTACTCTACACTGTTTCTGGTGCAGAAACCCAATGGCTCTCATCGCCCCATCCTCAATTTGAAATCCCTGAACAGGTTTCTCAGGATTCCCAAATTCAGGATGGAAACTTTGCGTTCCATCATTCTGGCGATGGAACCGGGAGATTCTATGGTCTCCCTGGATATCCAGGACGCCTACCTCCATGTGCCTATAGCAACATCGCACCAACGGTTTCTGCGGTTTGCTATTCTCCACAACCACTACCAATTCAGGGCTCTACCCTTTGGTCTCTCCCCGGCAGCAAGGGTATTTACCAAGGTGATGGCGGTCATGGCGGCTCACCTTCGGAGCCAGGGGATACCGTTGCTACCGTATCTAGACGACCTCCTCTTGCTGGCAAGCTCCCCGGAGGTACTGATCCAGCATCTCCACCTGACGGTCGCTTGTCTACAGGCGCACGGGTGGTTGATCAACTGGAAGAAGTCCTTCCTCATCCCATCACAGCGGATGGTTCATTTGGGGACCCTGCTGGACTCTCGTCAGCAACTGATTTTTCTGACTCCAGAGAAGGTCTCCTCCTTACAGCTGCGGATTCACAGTTATCTGAGCAGGGGCAGAGTGTCGGTGCACTCAGCGATGAGAGTTTTGGGGTCCATGGTGTCGGCATTCGACATGGTGGAGTTTGCCCGGTTCCATTCCAGGCCCCTGCAGAGAATGGAATGGAACGGATTGCCACACAGGATCCGCTCTCAGATGCTGGTGTCGTCCTCGGAGGTGCGTCTGTGCCTGGCCTGGTGGCTACAGACGGCTCATCTCCTCGAGGGGCGCCCCTTTTGGATCCCGGAATGGGTTCTGCTCACGACAGATGCCAGTCTCCGGGGTTGGGGGGCGGTGACAGGCTCCTTGTCACTTCAGGGTCGTTGGTCGGCGGAGGAAGCGATTCTTCCCATCAACATCCTGGAACTGCAGGCAGTGTACAGAGCCCTGCAGTCGTCCGGCACTGCTCTTCACGGAAGGGCCGTTCAGGTGCAGTCGGACAATGCCACCACGGTGGCGTACATCAATCACCAGGGAGGGACTCGCAGTCGAGCTGCGATGTCGGAGGTGTCCTGTGTCCTGGCTTGGGCGGAGCACTATCTTCCAGCTCTCTCGGCAGTCTTCATCCCGGGAGTCCTCAATTGGGAGGCAGACTTCCTCAGCCGTTACGACGTGCATCCCGGGGAATGGTCGCTTCATCCAGAGGTATTCCAACTACTCGTGGACAAGTGGGGGCTGCCAGAGCTGGACCTGATGGCGTCCCGTCACAATCACAAGCTGCCCGTGTACAGGTCAAGGACAAGGGACGCAGGCGCAAGTCTGCTAGACGCGCTGTCGGTGAAATGGCTGTTTCACCTGGCTTACTTGTTCCCTCCCATATCTCTGCTGCCTCGGGTCCTGCGCAAGTTCAAGCAGGACGGAGGCACACTGATCCTGGTGGCCCCAGCGTGGCCCAGAAGGCCGTGGTACTCCGATCTGCGGAGCCTGTCCATCGACGCTCCGTACCTCCTACCTCAACGGCGGGACCTGTTGTCTCAGGGGCCCTGTCTTCACCCGGATCTGGGTCGACTATCTTTGATGGAGTGGCTCTTGAGACAGCCGTCCTGAGGTCTCGGGGCTTTTCTAGCTCCGTTATTACCACCATGCTGAGGGCGCGCAAGCCTGCTTCCGCGAGGATCTACCACAGAGTGTGGCACACTTACTTTCAGTGGTGCGAGGCCAGAAAATATGATCCCCAGGTGTTCCGGGTTTCGCGTATTCTGGCTTTCCTTCAGTCGGGTTTGGATTTAGGATTACGTCTTTCCTCACTGAAGGTGCACGTGTCTGCTCTGTCGGTGTGGTTCCAGCGCAGAATTGCTGCTATGCCGGACGTACACACCTTTTTCCCGGGTGTTTTAAGAATCCAGCCTCCCTTTGTGCCACCTGTGGCCCCGTGGGATTTGGCGGTGGTTCTTCGGGCCTTACAGGGTCCTCCTTTTGAGCCCTTGGAATCAGTGGAGCTCAAGTGGCTAACTTTTAAGATGGTTTTCCTCTTGGCAATTGCTTCTGCCAGGAGGGTTTCAGATTTGGGGGCGCTTTCCTGTCGTCCCCCTTTTCTGGTTTTTCTTCAGGACAGAGCGGTGCTTCGCACTCGTCCTGATTCTGCCTAAGGTGGTTTCCAGGTTCCACATTAATCAGGAAATTGTTGTACCAGCCTTTCAGTCGCCTGATCTTTCGGCTGGGGAGGCTTCCTTAGACGTCCGTGCACTCCAGGTTTATGTGGACCGGACTAGTTCTGTGAGGAAGTCGGATTCTTTGTTTATCCTCTTTGGTTTTCACAAGAGGGGTTGGCCTACCAACAAAGACTAGCCCGTTGGCTTCGTTCGGTTGTTATTGAGGGTTATATGCAGGAGGGTTTACCTGTTCCAGCCTCTGTTAAGGCTCATTCCACTCGGTCTGTGGGCCCTTCTTGGGCTGCTAGCCGTGGCGCCTCTGCTGTTCAGCTGTGTAACCTGGTCTTCCATTAAGACCTTTTTGAGGTTCTATGCGTTTGACACCTTTGCCTCTCAGGATGCATCCTTTGGGCGCCGGGTTCTCCTATCAGCACAGGAGCGTCCCCGCCCTTAGTTGGACTGCTTTGGGACATCCCCAAGGTCACCCTGTGGACCCCCTATGGACCCTGAAGTAGAAAACAAGAGATATGGTAAGAACTTACCTGTTATCTCTGTTTCTACGAAGTCCATAGGGTCCACAGGGCATCCACCCTGACGCACCTGGCTTCATAGGGGCTCTGTGACTGGTCACCGGTTTTCCGTCTCCCATTTCTGTGAGTATGGTTCTTGTGTGTTCCAGTCTTCCTTCTCTCTGCATCGTCTCTTGCTCCAGGCCTTGGCTGCTTACCAACAGAGGTGCCTGTGGCTCGGGGGCGGGGTATAGAGGAGGATGGACCCAAGTGCATCCTGGGAGAAGCTAAAAGCTTTAACTCCGTGGTGCCCGAGGA
Source organism: Taudactylus pleione (assembly GCA_031769625.1). Taxonomy (NCBI): domain Eukaryota; kingdom Metazoa; phylum Chordata; class Amphibia; order Anura; family Myobatrachidae; genus Taudactylus; species Taudactylus pleione. Next base: position 2,657,114 of record JAUIMM010000289.1, on the reverse strand, counting down.
TCCAGCTATACCCCAAGGTCACCCTGTGGACCCTATGGACTTCGTAGAAACAGCGATAACAAAGGTAAGTTCTTACCATATCTCTTGTTTTCAAGCACAGTACTACAAAATTAAACAGATTAAAGTAAACTTTCATCTATTTTCTTGCTTGGACACATTACAGTAAAAGTCGACCTGTCACCTACATGCAGTGGAGGTAGCCATACTGCAGATTAGACATTATATGTATGAAAATTCAGTCTATCAAATCACTAGTAACCAGTGACATCACTGAAGAATGATAGCTAGGCTTACCTGCTAAAACTAGTTTTATAAAAAAAAAAAAGTAATGCCTACTTTGTTTGGGCTTATATAGATATACACACGAAAAGTAATGGTAGCAGAAAAGGTTATATATTTCTTATGCCACACTCTGTCTGTAAGATTAGAAACCTTCATTAAAATGGAAGGAAAACTCTTCGGGGGTATTCAGTTAGTGGGGATAGCTATCCTGCGCTGGCAACTGTTTCTCCAGCACCTTGTGACCAACGACATTGGGGAATTTGCTTTGCACCGCAGGAAAATCTGAGATGTTGGGTTATCTTAATTAGCAGTGGTCTGCACGGCCGCACATCACAACTGCATCCCCCTTAATGTCAAGGTGATGGCTATGTGGCATTTCTATATAATACTATATTCGGTACATATTCTGAATTTTAATAGTACTTCAGAAGCTGTGTCAGGGCAGCTGCTTATTCCCTGACTTCTCTGTTATACACTGAAATTGTTGAGGATGGGAAATACTTTGAACTATATAATTACATTTGCAGCAAGATACACAAGTGAATGTGTGTAATGTTATTAAATAGATTTAGGAATGTATATTTCAGTTTAACTTGATCTTTTGTGTACAGCAACCACGCATGACAATTAACCTACAAGAAGTCCAGGGTATGCGTACAATGCGCCCTCTGGATAGCAACACATTGCCGGGAGTGGAGGTACATTATGGCACAGCAAGCAATCCTCGCACTCTGTGGATGGACCTCAAGGAGGTAAGTGGCTGTCAACATGGCTAATATAAGAAATAGCTAATTCATGTCATCAGAGGTAAAAGTATAATGTATTTCTGGGGCATTTTCAAAGATGTTTCACTATGAGTATTATGACTCAGTATTGGTGTTTACATGAAAATAAAAATCACATTAAAACCTTTTAACCAAGATGCAATAAAAACTTCACATACCTTAAGTTAGTGGATATGTAACTTCACCAGTCCACCCTGTAGAAGAGACTGAAATCCAGCAAGGGCGTTGAACACTGTCCTGAGCACCAGGATATTTATAGGCAAAGCAGCTTTCTCCTGAGTCCATTGACCCTAGAACGTGGACTGACAAGTGACCAGAATCCTGCCCCCCCGTTCAGATGGTTGCCTTGCAACAGGACAGGTTAGGTCACTACTATGCCCTCTGTTCACAACTAGTTGCCTAGAGAGCTCCACCATAGACTCAGCTACGATGCTAGCTCAAGCAAGGCATATCTCGGCCATAGGGCCAACTACAGGTCAATGCAGATGTTGGCCTGCTGATTCACAGTTGTACAGATGTTTTGCCTGACATTCTAAGAAGGCAAATTTTTGCCACTGCACTGCCCATACCCAGGAGGCCACTGGCCAAATTTCCCTTCCCAGCCATTAGAGAATGTAGGGAGGAAGAATAGGATAAAGAACAAGCATGTTCCAGTACAGGAATGAAAATGTAACTGACACAGACAGCACATTACTAAATTAAACTGTCCCTAAAAAAAAAATTAACAGGTACAGCGGCATGAAAGATTTTGCCCCCTTCCCAATGGTGTAAGATCAAACCAGGCGCCTGGAGGTGAAATAGACGTTACCTCCCTTTTTCACCCATGCAAACTTAATGGGCTGAACGGTTTCAGATCAAGGAAAAGTTATTCAACACCTATATGACCCATGTGAAAAATCAATTGCCTCCCCTAAAGTTAATAATTGTTTGTGCCACCTGTAACAGCAACAACTGCAACAAAATGCTTCCAATAACTGGAGATCAATCATTCACATCGCTGTGGAGGAATTTTGGCTCACTCTTCAATTTACCTGAACTAAAACGATTCTGCAAAAGGAGGGTTGATCGGCCAATATATCGGGTGCCCATCGGTCAGTGTGTACCAGCTATATGTCTGTGAACAACGTCGTTCACAGACATATCACGTTGGCTGCACTGCACAGCCGATGCCCAATATATCAGCCGACCACCCGTACACTTGCAGCCGCGGAGAGGGAGCGCGACACACCCCTGGCCAGCGGGACCCGTCCCCCTGAACACAGATGATGGTTGAACAGTGTGTATGAACAACCATCACCTGCAGATATATATGTGCAGTGTGTACCCAGCTTAAAACTTCTCTTATACCACTTTCAGACAGAAAATGGCAAAAAACACGGCTTTTACCTGGCATTTGCATGCCAGGTTTTTTGCCATTTTCTATCTGATACCGCTGTAATTTAATTTTCAGTGTGAAAGGGGTATAACAGACCCTCCAATATGACCCCTTCCATTAGGTACAAAATACTCTGCTCCTGTACTTCCCACCTAATTTATGATTGCCGTCACCTGTGTTGAACTAATTAATTTATGATTGCAGCCACCTGAGTTGAACTAGTTAATTTATGATTGCCGTCACCTGTGTTGAACTAGTTAATTTAGGATTGCAGCCACCTGAGTTGAACACCTTTCTCATCAATTAAGAAGAAATCTCCATGAGCAGAGCATTTTGTACGTGATGGAAAAAGTCACGTTGGAGGGTCTGCTCTATTATCACAGTCACTCCCCTCTAGTGCTAGTAAAGGAATGTTTTTCTTCTTTTGATATTGTTTCCATCAGACTGGATTGCAGTCTAACAAAACAGCTCCTGGCTCTGTTGTGCACCTATTAAAAACTGAAGATAAGAGGCAGCTGGGGTATACAGGGAGAGAAACCTTTTCTCAAAACATTTAAAAGTTGAAAGTGCCAGGTTCCTCCCATCTTTGTGCCTGTGTCCTTCATATAATGACATTTTTGATGAAAGGAGTCCATCTGTGCAGGCAATGTGTGTCAAATACATCTTTACAGCCCGGTACAGGATAAAACAGGCACTGCACAAAGCTCTTTGTAATGTAGGGGAAATATTTTGCACACTGGGACGTGGACTGAAAATGTTTTTTTTTTTTATTTTCCTCTTTTACCATTGTGGCTAAGGTACTACGTTTCAGAATGCAAATATAGAATGCAAATATAGTCTGGATTTAAATGGAACTATTCCAATAATTGGACTCCAAAAGAAAGGGGCATGCCTTAGTGTGTAGTATTGTCGTGGTGGAATGTGGGCATGTCTTTATGGACATGGGTGGAGTTTGGCTGGGCCAGGGTATTGCGTCACTTTTTAAAATTATACTTTATATAGAGATTATCAGTGTGCACTGTCAATACATATTTATTAAAGCAATGGCTGAATACAACATTATCTCCATGAAAAAGAAATTGAGCACTAATCATAGAATCTCTTGACTATAGGGAGCTCAGAAATCGAAGTTTAGAATATCAATGCTGAAAATGTATAAGCAGTAAACTCTACAAACTAAACCCAATGATTCTTCTTTTTTTCAGCCATATAAATAATATGCTTTTTTACTTTCTTGCAGGCTAAAGAGCTGTACCACATACTAGCCTTAATCATGGAATACCAAGAGTCAACAGCTGCATAGAGCATGAGACCTCCTGATCTAATGTATAAACACTTTATTTACATTGTAAAAGTTTTTATGATCTAAAGTAAAAGCCTACGCTCATTCTTATATAAATATGTGTACAAAATTTACCATACAACTGGCAATGTCCTTGGTGTCCTGAAAGTGTTCAATGTGGGTCACTGGACTAGTATCAGTTGTGGTTATAATCCTACTCTCACTCTAAAGGTGCCCACACACTGAACGACTCGCAAACGATGCTCCCTAGCAGTCCTGGATAAACGATATCATGCATAAAGTGTTCATTTTGACAAACGATCCTTCATGTGTTCTTCACGATTTCCAGTGGGTGATGTACAAGACTGACAGATCTTGACTGCAGTAAGTAAGATCTGAAGATACGATGGAAGACCCACGGGTACGCTCATAGGCATAGTTATTGTCGGTGGACACTCACTATTTGCACATATTTTGCATGATTTGTCGCTCTGATACATCAAAATCGGCAAATTGTGCAAAATATCTGACAGTGTGTGGGCACCTTAAGACCATACGAGGGTACAGTGCTATTCCCAAATAGGATAGACTGTTCCCTTTGTCCTTCACAAGCATGAGCCTGTGATTATAATAGTGTCGTGATTTTCGTCATATGCACGGTTTCTTACAATGACAAATGCTGATGACAATGTTTTGGAAATAATTTAATAAAAGCAAGTTTCAGAAGTATAATACAGATATGATGTAAACCAATAATAAAGGGGAGAAAAACACTGTCTACTGAATATCACCACCACAGCAATCATAGTTTAACATAAAAGCCAAACAACGAACAATAAAAAATAAAATTGTATCAGACAACAATAAACATAACAATTGGAAAACTACCACTATTCAAAATGATGGAAAGGGATAACACTTAAAACGTGGACACTTATTGGAAGCTTTGCACTGACATGGCAGCTACTTCCACAAACATATAGTGCATCCATGTTGTTTGTAAAATAGAAAGCAAGGCAGCCCAGTTAACTTAAGCCGTGTATCCACTAGCAGATACCAGCATGACAGTACGATTACAACATCGTTACCATTCCCCCTGCAGTGCCTATGCTGAACGATTGATCATTCAGTGTAGGCACATCAATCGTCCCCGAACATGGTCTATCTGTCGTTATCGGCAGATTGATCAGCATGTTCGGCAGATAATTGATATCGGAAATGACCAGCGGGAGCACGCATCGCTGGTCGTTTCCAACATAATAGTGTCAGATTTGTGCACAATTACTGAGCGATTGCACGATTACGATGTCATAATTGTGCAATCGCTCAGTAACATCGCATAGTGGATACGCAGCATAGACATGGGGATATACTTACTAAAGTGCAGGTTTATAGAAATGGATATGTTGCCCATAGCAACCAATCAGATGCTAGCAATTATCTTCTAAAAGGTGCTAGATAAATGAGAAGTAAAATCTGAGTGGTTGCCATGGGCAACATCTCCATTTCTATAAACCCGCACTTTAGTAAATATACCCCTTGGACACACACATAGAGAACAAATACATACGGCCGTATTCAATTAGTTTCGCATCCGCGGAAAAGTTTCGCCTGCCTGACTTTTTGCCTACATCACTCGTTTTGGATTCGGAAACTTATCATGCGCATCCCCGCTATTCAATTACAAACTACACAAAAACTGCAAGCGGCGAATTCAGAACAGGCAGAAAGTGCTGTTAGAATTGGGGAAATCAGCCTGAAACCCCCAAAAAGATGCACTAACATTGGGGATCAATGTAGATGTGTCCGAATAGCCCTCATAAAACTGTTTGGGGTACTTAAGTTGTTTCAATAGCTTCTTATTAGCGTCTTTGCACAAGTGGTGAAGAATGGCATTAAGCAGTATTTGTGGGTGAAAATAAGTAGTCCAGTCAAATTTGGGGTACTTGAACATGTGTGCTAGCATATTTTATGTCTCTAAAGTGAACTTTTAAAAAAACATGAAAAACCGCCTTCATACATTACTTACAGCACCCCAAGAAGTCAATTTCGCTAGTTTTTATGCTTGTCCCCCCCCACTTTGTACTTTTTTGCCCCCAAAATGAAATATCAGAAGGTATGTTATACCATAATTCTTTTTCTTAGAGGTCCACAGGAATTACCTTGGGATATATAGTTGGATAGCATCCAATGCACCAAAGCTTTGGAGCTCCCAGCATGCCCTGGTCCTCCCCCCTATATACCCCGCCCCCAGCCATTCAGTTCGTGAACAAGCCTCGCGGCAAGAGACGGAGAGTGGAGAAGGAAGAAACATTTCACAAGAAAACACTCAACAAGCGAAGAGGGAATCTGTGATATAAAGTCCATCTGAGGCCAGGTGTGTCAGGGTGGGTGACCTGTGGACCCTATAGACCTCAAAGAAAAAGAATTATCAAAAGTTATGTTATACCATAATTCTATATTTCCTCTTCGGGTTCCATAGGGTCCACAGGAATACCTTGGGACGGCCTAAAGAAGTTCCCTTAAGGGTGGGGACACTCCTGAGCAGATAGGAGCATTCACCACCCAAAGGAAGCATCCTGGGAGGCATATGTATCAAAAGCATAGAACTTTATAAACGTACTCACGGATGACCAGGTGGCTGCCTTGCAGAGCTGTTCAGCTGTTTCTGATGGACTCGGTCCGATCCACGTAGATCCGGAGGGCTCGAACCACATCAAGGGAAGCCTCACCTGTAGACAAGTCTAAGGATTTAAAGGCCGGGACTACAATTTCCTCATTAATGTGAAACAGGAAACTACCTTTCGAAGGTAGCCCACCTTGGTACGGAGGTCCGCTCTATTTTGATGGAACACCAAATATGGAGAGCATCATGACAAAGATGCCAAGTCAGACACTCTGCGAGCTGAAGAGATAGCCAGGAGAAAAAGCATCTTCGTGGTCAGCCATATCAAGTCAGCCTTAAACAAGGGTTCAAAGGGATGTGTCTGCAGTGCCCTGAGAACCAACCTGGGAGAAAAAGAGGTTGCAGCCGCAGTACCCCCTGCATGAACATTCTAACATCCGGCAGAGGAGCAATCTTGCACTCGAACCAAACAGTCAAAGCCGAAACTTAGGTCTTCACTTGGCTACCTTGTGAGTCAAAGTCTAATCCAGCCTGGAGAAAACCATGGATACCTTGAATATCTTAGGGCCATATCCCTTGTTGGAACACCACAGAAAAAATTACCTCCAAATCATGCGATAGATGTGAGCAGAAGCAGGCTTCCTTGCTCTAAGCATAGTCTTTATCACTGAAGAAGAAAACCCCTTGGCTTTTAAGACGGAAGACTCAAGAGCCAAGCCGTCAATGCCAGCCGAGGTAAATCCTGGTATAGGCAGAGACCCTGCATAAACAGGTGCCGCAGAGGTAGTGGAAACGGACTGTCTATTGATAGACGTATCGGATCCGCAAACCAATGCCTCCTGGGCCAGGCAGGAGCTATTAGTATCATCCTGCCGCCTTCCTGTTTGAATTTTCTGATGACCCTTGGAAGAATGGAGGAAACAGGTATGCCAACCTGAAACTTCCATCTAACTGACAGAGTGTCCATGAAGGCTGCTGAGGGGTCCCTTGTGGTTGTGACGTGATGCTATAAAGATCTTATGGGGTCTATTTACTAAGCAGTGTTAGGAGAAGTGAAAAGTGATAAGGTGCCAGCCAATCAGCTCCTAACTGCCATCTCACAGGCTGTGTTTGAAAAATGACAGTTGGGAGCTGATTGGCTGGTACCTTATCACGTTTCACTTCACCTAACACTGCTTAGTAAACAGACCCCTATGTCTGGTATCCCCCACCTGTCCACCAGGACTTGAAATACCTCCGGATGAAGGGTCCATTCTCTGGCGTGTAAGTCCTGGCGACTTAGGAAGTCCGCTTCAGAGTTGAGAACACCTGGGATAAATATTGCCGATATTGCAGGAAAATGGCATTCTGCCCATAGCAGAAGCCTTGCCACTTCTTCCATGGCCACTGGACTTCGAGTGCCTCCTTGATGGTTTATGTAGGCCACTGTGTCGCATTGTCGGACTAAACTTGGTCAGGCCTGCCTTGTGGAAGGTCCTGGGCCAACATGTGCTTTGTGCACTGCCCGAAGCTCCAATATGTTTATTGGTAGATGACTTCTTGGTCTGTCCACTTTCCTTGAAAAGTGTAACGACCCGTCACTGCTCCCCATCCTCGCAGACTTGCGTCCGTGGTGAGAAGTACCCATTCCGTGATCCATAACGGACGACCCTTGTTTAAGTCATCTCCAGACACCAGACTAGGGAGAGGCGGACCTCCGGCGAGATGTGTACCATCTGGGTTTTTATCCGATGATACTGACCATCCCACTGGGCCAGGATCCACAACTGTAGGGACCTGGAGTGGAACTGTGCATAAGCCACCATTTGAATGTTGCTACCAAGGAGCCCAGCACCTGCATTGCCAAGTGAACTGACACTGTTTGCTTGCAAAGCAGTTTGTGCACACGAGTCTGTAGTGTTACAATCTTGTCCTCTGGAATAAGAATCCTCTGTCCCAGAGAGTCCAGCCATGCCCCCAAGTGTACCATCTGCTGAGTTGGAGAAAGTGATGAGTTCTTCCAATTGATTACCTAGTCGTGCTCTTGTAAGCAGACAATGGTCATCCATAGATTACATTGTAACATCTCCTGAAATTGTGCCAATATCAGGAGGTCGTCTAGTTATGGCAGTATCCTGACTCCTTGTCGTCTAAGATGAGCCGTCATGACCGCCATTATCTTGGTGAATACCCAAGGGGCTGTGGCCAGCCCGAAGGGTAGAGACTGAAACTGATAGTGTTGTTGATCTACTGCCAACCTGAGAAAGGCTTGGTGAGATTTTGTAATCAGCATATGCATCTTGTATGTCCAGGGAGACCATAAAGTCCCCAGGCTCCATCACCAACACAATTGATCGTAGGGTTTCCATACGGAATTTGGGCACTTTGATAAATCCGTTGAAGGATTTCAGATTCAATATAGGGTGGTGTGACCCATTGGGATTTTAAATTAAAATACACAATTGAATTGTAAACCCTTCCCTGTTGCATCACAAGGACAGGGACTATAACACCTGATTCCAGGAGGGCCCCAATAGACTGCCGGTAGGCCGCGGCCCTGACCGGGTCTGTAGGAAGGGTTGTGCCCACAAACCTTTAAACTTTGAGGGGGATGCCTGAGGAACGTGATGGCATAACCCTGACAGACTAGCTCTCGTACCCAGGCATCTGTAGTGGTCTGATGCCAGGACTGAGTAAACTGCAAGTCAGCCTCCAACCCTGACATCCTCCAGGGGGAGGGCCACCCCATCAGACAGTAGGCTTTCTGTCTGGTATGGAAGCAGGGTTGTTGCCTGACCAAGACCCTTTGGGCTGTGCCCTCTTGCCAATTTGTTGGCTGAGGACTACCTCCTTGTCCTCCTTTGTGGACGAAAGGACCGATATGGCTGCCTCTTAGAGGTAGACGTGGAAGGTAATTCCTCTGACCTCGGTGAAGTCATTATACCTTCCAGACCTGGACCAAATAGTGCCTTCCCTGAGAATAGCAATGATTCCAGAGCCTTCTTGGACCCTGCATCAGCTTTCCATGTCTTAAGCCAGAGGGACCTGCGGGCTGCCACCGAGTTGGCTGAGATCCTAGACGCTAGGACACCTGCGTCGATCCTCGCCTCCACCATATACATAGCTGCTTCTTGCAATTGGCCAAGAAGAGCCCGCTGCTCTCTAGACGGGTTAATCATAGACGCCTCTGGTGCCTTACTCCATTCCACCATAACTTTAGCTACCCAGGCTATAGCCATAGAGGACCCAGTAACAGCTCCCGACAATGAAAACATTGATTTTAAATGATTATCAATCTTTCTATCGGTAACCTCTGTTAATGAGGATGCTGCTGGGATGGGCAACGTAGTTCTTTTGACCAGCCTAGTCACATTTGTTACAGGCTCCTGGAGCAAATGGATATCGAGAGGTCAAATTCTTAGTGGGCTGAAAATGCTTATTAGGAGTCTCCCAAGCTTCAGCCATAAGATTCGTCAGTTGTCCAGACCGAGGAAAATAATCTTTAGACACCGACTGGTGCCTAAACACTGGCTCATCATCTGTCAGAGTAATTTCCTCTACCTCTTTTATGTTGAGACACGTTCTAACCAGAGAGGGAACATCCACAACTTGATAATCCTCTATTTCATAGACTGATTCAATGCTCTGAGTCTCAGAGTCTGACAACATAGTTGAGTCAATATGTGACACCTGACAAGACCTTCTCTTATGCCCCTGCTTCTTTATCCCCACTGGCTTCTCCACCTGCGGAGAAGAGTGAGCCGCAGGATAATCCCCAACAGGGATTTATAGGAGGCATATATACAGGATGAAGCATAGGCTGTGGGTACCCCACAGCCTGAGGTACTGCCTGTGGTACCACAGCCGGAGCCAGCACCTCAGTAGCTTTGCCTATCAAATAGGACAAAACCTGAGGGATGATAGCCACCATTTGTGACTCCATTGTTGGTACAGATGCATTAGATATATGCTATAATAATCTGCTACATTTTCCATCAACATCCTGATTAGACAGGTTTGTAGAACAGAATTTACAAGACAAACCAACTAGTAAGCTCACACCCTGCTCATTAACTTCAGACATGATATTATATCAATGCATGGCTTTATATCAATGACATCCCCCCCCCACACACTGTCAGATGGATGAGGAGACACAGTGATAGCTTGAAAACGATAGGCAGTGTACAAGCAGCAGCAACTAGCATAGTCACATTCAATGCATGAATACAACAGCAAGCTGAGCTCTGATCAACTAGCCAGCCCCCACAGGGTAATGGTAGGATATAGGGCACACTATATGCCAAACCTGAGGGAGAGGGATATAGGGAGACAGACCAGCCTCTGAGAACACTGCCGCAGCGCTGCCAGAACGCTCAACTGCGCGTCTCAACCACGAGGAGGTCCTTTATACCAGATGCCGGCTTTCCAAAAGCGGAAGTTTCTCCCCTAGGCTGTGATTTTTGACGGCCGGGTGCACTGCACTACAAGGTGGCAAGACGTGTGCTAGTGCGTCTTACCACCCGTCCCTGGCAACAGACAATACATCCCGTCGCCTACTGAGTCGTCCTGCACACGCAGCCGCCCTCTGTGTCTCAACACCAGAGGTAAGGGACTGCTTAGCGCACTTACCTGCATCTCTGTTTCCCCGACCGCAGTCCCAGGCCTCAGCAGCAAGCCACTCCCCAGCCCCGATGAGGCCAGCCGTAAACCCAGTGGCACAAGGTGGATGCTGGTGTTGTCAGCGTAGGTAGTAGGAGTCGCAGTGCTGGCATCCTTTACGGTGCCTAGCACCGCTAAACTCTGAAAAATAAAAAGCTTGAGACTGCCTGAGCAGTCCCACTGTAAAAACAGATGGACTTGCCGCACACCAAACGAAACAACTGAATGTCTGTGGCTGGGGTCGGGGTATATCGGGAGGAGGACAAGTGCATGCCGGGATCTCCAAAGCTTTGCTGTTTGGTGCATTGGATGCTATCCAACTATATATCCCAAGGTAATTCCTGTGGACCCTATGGAACCTGAAGAAAGTACTTTTTTTGGGGTCTTGTTTTTTCCAGGAATTTTTTTACACCGTTGTCCTTTAGGTCACTGTTTCAAGGGTTCTGAGAGGTTCTCCACATTTACACCCCAAAATAAAGATTTTGCACTTCTTTTCTCCTGCTATTCTTAGGCGAATCTTTTTCGCCTATTACATTGCATTGACTTTCCGCGTAGGCGAAAAGCGTCTGGAATTTAATTTGGAGATAAGTTCCGACCACGCGAAAAGCCCCGATTGGCGATGCTTTTTCGCTTCTAATTGAATACGGCCCATAATCAGGAGATGAAGAAAAACACCATGTTCTTGTGTCTGATAACAGTGGCAAACACAGGGGTTTCCAAAAGCTTAATTTAGGAACAAAGTAAAAAAAAAAAAACCTACCATAATAACTCTAAAATAGATACTTTTTTTTTTGCAACTAAATTATTTCACATACATATGATTGAGGCCAAAACTATTGCTTATTCAGTCTTATCTAGTGAGATTAATAGTATAATACGCTACAAAACAACATTTTACCTGCAGTGAAAGTGGCTGAATCCACCAGACAATATATGTTTCAGGTACGTTCAAGACTACAGTAAGTATGCAGCACAATTCATTTACCATAGAGGTGCCAGTTCTTGCTGCATTCACCATATGGTCGATGACGCTGGATAGACCAGGGATCCCCAACCAGTCCTCAAGGCACACTAACAGTCCAGGTTTTAAGGATAGCCATACTTGAGCACAGGTGTCTTAATTGGTACCTTAGTTATTTGGATTTAACCATTTGTGCTCAAGCACGGATATCACTAAAACCTGGACTGTTGGTGTGCCTTGAGGACCGAGGTTGGGAAACACTAGTCTAGACCAGTGGTTCTCAAACTTCTTTTCTGCCGCGACACACTGAAGAGTGACATCCACATATACGTGACAAGAATTTTTTAAGATCTAAATGAACCTTATTGTACCCAACATACACACTCCCAGCGATTCTTTACTTACCAAATACCCCTTTCCCCCGTGTTCTCATTAACTATTGTAGTTTATTTACCTTAGGACTTCTTTCCTCTCAGTCTCCCATCCTACTGAGTCTGCAGCTGACTGCTACCGGCTCCTTTCCATTGCAGACGTCATGGTGCTGAGACACTGCTGCGGCTACCTGCCTGCTTCCGGCTCCTCTCTGATGCTCCAGAGGGTGGATGGGACTTTGCTTTGACAAGCCCACACATTATCCAGTGGAGCATAGGGGGGGAGTGGGAAAGCGCACACTCCTCTGCTTGCCTGGCTGATTCGCCAGAGTGCATCCTGCGGAATCAGGTCTTTTTTATTTTTCTCAGCCCATTGTCAGTGTGTCATGAGTTGGTCCCTGGTGTGTCATGCATAATAAGGTAGTACAACACAACGTTTGAGAAGCGCTGGCCAAGACAACATAAAACAATAGCATCTTAGTTGTAGTCAGGTTGCCTGTGCTTCAATCTTTAGAACAAAATGCAGCAAACTTACAAATATATGATCATCATATTACACATGCTTGGTGGTGGATTACCCTTCTGCATTATAAAAGCAAACCAAGTTTATGCAAGAGCTACTGACAGAACTGAGGGCACATACAGGACAGACAGAAACACAAGCATGACTGAGAATCAAACATACTGATGATACCCGTTTCACATCACCAAAATAACCCGGGTGATTTTTAAATGCACCAAAATGAATAACCCGGGTCGACCGACCCAGTATTTCAACCCGGGTTAAAAGGAGGGTTAAACACGGGTCGGACCCAGGTTATTTGGCTCTTAAATGGTACAGGCTTTTTCCAGTCAGCTGACCAGCCTGCACACAGAGCACATGTCTCTGTATTTACATTACTGTCCTGCACACTTTGGGGAAAAGGCAGTTAATAATAAGCTACATACAGACAGCACAATGTACTATACTGTACTTTACTTTCACTGGAGGAATCATGGCAAACTGGAGTGATGAAGAAGTAATGGAGTTGCTGCGGATCAGGGGTGAGGAAGAAATATGTAAACAGATAACTGGCACCGTCAAGGATGCGATAACATATCGCAACATCAGCAAAATGTGGGCTGCATCTGTGATATGTGCTCTGTCGGCCATGGTTGCTGCACTGCAAGCATTCCCCAGCCTCTCCTTTTCTTTACTGAAAATGTCATCATAATTGTGAGCCAATAAAATCCTTTAAAAATTACATCACACTGTTTTAACATAGGCAACTCGGGTTAAGTTAAAAGGCACCAAATCTGCAATAACCCGGGTTATTAAGGCGATGTGAAAGGCCCTGACCCGGGTTCAAAACCCGGGTCCGACCCGTATTTGCGATGATAGTTCTAGCAGACAGGCTTACAGTTCAGACAGACATGATGACAGGACAGAGACACAAACGGGACTGAGTGACAATTCTAGGAGACAGACTCACAGGTCAGATAGACAGTGCTCACTTATTTTCACTGCAGATCAGATCAGGCATCTACAAACTCCTTTGAGGGGAATTTGCACCTCCCGAAGAGGTGCAAATCCCATCCCACCCCTCTGTATAGCTTCCTTGTCATGCAAGACTTTTGCAATCGTTTTCAGCACCCGGGGGGAGATAATACATCAGTGTGCCACCACTAAGTAAGTTTAGGAAATTTGCATTGGATAAAAGGAGTTTGTGATTCCATCTCCCCTCTTCATATTCATTAAGTATCTGCTATCCACTCCAGAGCATTCTAATCAATGTATAGGTCAATATTTAAAGCCCTTTAATATTAAATTCCCTTCACCATACATTTACCTCCTAGGGTCGTGTTCAATTAGCCGTGAAAAGTGCCGTTTGGAGAAAAGTTTTTTCCGATTTGCACTTTTCGCCTGTTTTCAAAGTACAGTATCTCCATATTCAATTCCCCAGAGTTTTCACCTAGGCGAAAACTCCAAAGGCAAAAACAGGCGAAAAAGTTTCTCCAGCAAAAGGCAGGAGAAAAGAAGTGCAAAATCCATATTTTGAGGTACAAATGTGGGGACTTTGTTCAGAACCCTTTGGACACCCCGCTAATGACTAATAAGGAAAGAAAATTAAATAAATTAAACGATTCATCCCAAAAAATACATTTCATTTTCGCCCCAAGAATGACAAGTGTTGGAAAATGGAAAAAAAAAGTGGGGGGCCTGGTACTTTGGGGGCTATATGGTTGGGACAGGTGATTTTGGGATTGCTGGAGGCTGCAGGTGTATTTTTGAGATTTTTTAAATCTTCATTTTAGAGACATCAAAATATACTAGTACCCAATTTCATGTACCCCAAATTTAACCTCGGTACTTATTTTTCCGCAAAAAACGTTGTTTTCTATAATTTTTCCACAAATATGCATATAACAGCCCTTTACAACAAAATAGGTTCACTAAATACCTTCATTAGGGCTACTACTACTATTCTATATCGATTCCCAGGGTCACTGAAGCTGTTTATGGGGTACAAACTAAATTCCCCCCAAAAAAGTCCCTTTTCGTTTTGGAGAACATTCGCCTATTTGTGTTTTCACGCGATTTACAATTGAGTAGGGTGAAAAGCGCACATGGAGAAAACATTGCGGAAAAACAGGCAAATTCAATTCACTTTTCGCAGCTAATTGAATTCAGCCCCTAGTTTAAGTTCCTTTTTTAAACCTACACCTCAGAATACCACTGCAGAATAGCATTATTCATTACTTACATCTAAAGTTCAAATATTAATAATGATAAATATGGTAAAATGGGTCCCAGCTTCTAAACTATTGCTACTTTCTAGGAAAACTGAACTATAATCTCTTGTTCATTTTATATTCATTTCTCCTTATTTAGAATAAGAATATTACAGACTAATATTGGCTAGGTATACCCAGTCCATAATTCCTCTAATATGAGTGGGAGCTGTGATGAAACCTGTCATTTTCACTAAGACACTGGTTCCTCGAAAGTTTTAGGTGGAGCAGTAGATTTTCCATTGCAATTATTTCAGTTAGATGGGATTAATGGAGTCATAGGGTGTACTTGGACTAAGCATGGAGCATTTGTCTGGTGGACTGAGGCATGTGCTGCCTCCTTGTCTAGAATACTGAGACACTATGATGCATTAACATGACAGATAGAGGCATGTGCTGCCTCCCATATGATTATTTTTATCAAGTATTTTTGAAAAAAAAAAAATTTCTCTCAAAGGTCTCTGACAGATTACTAAAGAAGTGATCCAGGGAACAGTATGGGAGCAGCCAAACAGGGCACCTATGTACTATTTAGTGTGACACTGTCAGAACAGAAAATTGCAGCATGTGAGGGAGCAAATGCTGTTAAAGAAATAATATAATAATCTCATATTTTCATTACCTGCTTGGTTTTAAGGACAAACCGATTAGGAAAAAATCTAGATACGGAACATATTTAAATAACCTCTGTCCTTTCACATGCCTCCCTGTGTAACAAATAGGGATCTCCCCTCACCCTCCTTGACCCTTATTGCACTGTAACTTACCTTTTGGACATCTTCAACAGATCAGAAGAACAGGAAGCTCCTAGAGTAATTCCGCCTGCACTGTGAGCGCACAGATTGCTACCAATAGTCACGTAAAAATAAGAGATGGCTGTATGAAATGTATTTTTGCTAAACGTGTGTCAAAAAATTTGGATTTACATTTTTTATTTTTTTTAATTAAGCACACATAACCTTATTAGTCTGCCTCTGTATGGTTATTATTTCTAATCATGTGGTAAATCGATAAATTGTTCATGGACTCCAGTAATAAATTTCTCTCAGTAGTCCAATTCTTATGCTAAACAGTGAGGTGCTCACCCTGCAATATCAACCATTACAGTTAAACAAAGCAATTATTGGGCATACTGTAGGATCACCCATGTTTTACTACTTCCACATTATGGCTCTATTTATTAATGACCCTGGTCAGGTTTCGTTATTTACAAATATCACACTCCTAAAACCACCATGACACCTACGTAATACCCTCTCATTTATTTTCCATGTGGAACAGCTGAATCAGAATGGTAGAGAAACATACATGGAAAATGCAGGTAACATCATAGCACTCCATTGCTTTGAAAATGAACAAGTGATGGGACAGGAGGTAGAAGCCTCGCTCTGACCTGTTCAGGGTGTATACGCTCACATTGGGAGTCAGCTACCTTTCAAATTAAATGACTGTATTTTGCGCTTTTTCATTGTTAGCCACATATTAAACATTTTAAAGAGAACCTGTCAACAGGTCTGTTTATTGCTTTATTACATAGTAACTTATGCACTATGTAATTAACCATAGCAAAACGAATGTACCCATTTACCAGGAGGAGGAGCACTTAATATGGTGTTCTATCCCTGGCAGCTTCCACCATGTTTCTGAGCAGGACAGCTGTTGATGCGTTGTATTTAATGCTTTCTATCAGTGCAACAATCATTCCCTCAAAAGTCAGAAAATACAGGTGGGCAAGATACCTAGGAATTGTATAAATGTTCAAAACTATCTTTGGACACTGTAACACCACCAGTTAAGTCAAGCAATAATTCACAAATAAGTTTTGCTTTAATATTAAATTATAAACTATATATTTGTATCCCTTTGAACGTAATATTTTTCCAGTCCGAAACAATATGTATACAATACCTGAAGAAATTAGATAACTCCATAACTTTTCCTTTGTTAGTAGTAGGGAGAAGGACAGAATTGGGATAAAGGGACCTGGATTTAAGCAGGTTAACATACTATTGTTAATCCAGTAAGCAAGAGAAAATTGCAGTAGCCAAGACACAGAGGTGAGATTGACATTAACACTATACCATCACCATCCACTAGGTGGCACAATTGTAGCAGTATCAGAGATATTTGCCCAATCACAACTAGCAGCAGGTCAAGGGGAGTCCAATCAGCATGTACATGCTTGTAACTTGGGTTCCCCTCTAATTAAATCCCCTTAGCTGGGGAAATGTTGCAGAGATTTCAGGATAGATTCTAGAACTAAACATGATACAATATACATCATTACTCATTTAAATTATTGTATGGTTTATATGAGAGAGACACTAAACAGAAATGTTGTGCTCCCTTTCCGGTTTATGTAGCACTGAAGGAGTTATTTTATTGGAGGTCTGTCCATAATCATATAGTAGTGCTGTATACTGACAACATGTTTACAGTAAGCTCAGTAGACTTGATAAAAACTAATGATAGGAAAACATTTCAATGTTTAGAAGGTGCACCCACATGGTGACAGCCAGCCCAGCACACTGGTGTGAGGTAGCCACGTGCGTCTCTGAGCTCTAGTGCATAGTAAATGTCCCATGTCAGACGGGGTCTTTGCTGCCATCTATATGGCATTAGTTGGCAGTATGTAGCATCTCCTGCCAGTCTTTTTCACTGTCACAACATGTGCGGTTCTTAAAAAATGTCTTGATCAGTTTCTGGGCTTCTTCTTTTACTGAGGAAAGGAAGGACAATATCATGTTAATATGAGTATGTGATATGTACTAGAAAAGAACAATGGAAGTCAGGTGGCTTTGGGGCACGCGTAGCTCTGTCAAGACACATGATAGGTTTACCGTGTTTACGCATTGGTGCTTTGTTATCCCCCGCAAGGTGGTGAGACAGGTGTCGTGCAAACCCTTTAAAGAGATCCTGTGAAAAGATGAAATATGCACTCAGTATGACTGAACATACTCATCCATAAGTTTTATATATTCCCAACAATATTCAAAACTGACAAATTATATTTGCAATTAGCTGGTGCCCACAATGAAATCGCATCTAACATCATTTTTTTATTTGAGGTGTTCTAGTTGTATTGCTTTGCATAGGGGCCCTGTCAGGGGAGTGGCCCATCTGACCAGTAGCGCTATACAGACAGATGGCAGCAGTGCCTTCACCCATCACTCACGCCAAAGTCACGGAGTGCCCTGTGCACAGACTGCATGTAGCCGATCCTATTCAAGTGATTGCGGGCCCAAAGCCCCTCCCTCCCACCCTTTACCGGGCCACGTGCATGGTGCCACACCTATCGCTTGCATTTTTGTTATTGACAGATCAAGATGAAACAAAGTGCAGGTTATTTCTATGAGTTTCCACTACAAAATGGTGCATTTTTCATGAAAATCAGACACAAGGTTCTTATTATATTATTATAGATATCATGACTACATACCAAAAGCTAGTTGTTTTTCCCTCTGAATGTAAGCATTGTAAACAGCGCAATATGAGCTATCGCTTCAGCAGTTCTAAAATACCCTCCAGAACAATTACATGAAAATGTATCTCTCAGCTAACAATGACTTGCGAAAGACTGAAAATATCACTGCATCAATAATTACAATCACTTGTCCTAGAAGCTACTTTGTTTTTCTTTTTTAAACTAGCCATTTTGCAACCACCGCGTAGCTGACAAGATGGTGAGGGTCCTGCAATAGCAGAGCAGTGTAAGGAAGTGAAAAACGTCTCTACAATGTCACTCCTTTTTTTGAAGCTCACACCAGTTAAGACAACTCTAACCTGTCTAACCAACTCCTCCAGCACAGCATACCTCCCTCACCCATCCATCCAATACACAACCGTTGTTCTCCAACATGTGTCCTCTTCAAGCTCATTTTCCTTATTCAATCCATACATTCACCTCATCCATCACCCACATCAGTAACTACTAAGGCCACAGCTCTCCATCATTTGCCATCTAACGTTAAGACTCCCAGTGCACTGTGACCACCAGAATAAAGCCTAGCTTACTGGTCAGTAATGGTTTAAGAAACAAAACAGCAGGGATAGCATTTGGTGCTCATATGGTAGGAAGCAGATTGCCAAGTTCCAGTGTGATTCGTGTACAGATTTAGCCTCACACAAGTGTTGCATATCTAATTAATCAGTGCAGTCATGTGACGCTGTTTGTCGCATTCGTTTGCAATTTTCAGTTTAAAAAAAACGCAAAATATGTTCCTGGCATCTCACTTGTGCCAGTCGTCTCATGCCGCATGGCGTATTGAGGCTATGTGTAGGACGACACATCTGTAATAATTGGAGAATGATTACTTTGAGGCTGCTGTTTTTTATTGAGGCAAAAACAAATCCTACCCCCAAAAAAAGAAATTCAGAATGACATTGTCTATCAGTGTCTCTCGTATGGGAAAAAGTGTTTTGCAGTAAATTATGAGTTTGCTCCCTGGCATCTTGGATAGTAGAAATAGTAACAGCAGGAACTGCATAACATAATAACACGAAGTGGAAAATTAGGATAGGTAGTGGAAACAGGGAGAAACGCCCAGTGGAGCAAATGAACCCAGCACTCTGACTGAGCGGAGATGAAAGTCCAGAGAAAGTGGCTTCAGATGGTTTTGTCTTAAGAGAAATAAAATGGAATGTCCTTGGAAAAATGGTCCCAGGAAAGACTTTGGGGTGTATATAGTTACTTATAAATGTACTCCTAGGAGGAATTCTATAGGTGTGGACCATATGGCAAGAATAATAAAACCAGTATCTACAGCAATTGTTCTCAACTCCAGTCTGTCCTCAAGTGCCACCAACAGGTCATGTTTTGTGGATGTCTTTAATCATTTTGCTGGGTCAATAATTATCCCACCTGCTTCCACAGACAGAAACCTTCAAAACATGACCTGCGGGCAAACTTGAGGGTTGAGGACCACTTATGTATAGTATGCAATGGTTCAAATGCTCTTGGTCTAATAGATTCAAGAAATAACCTAGTGTATTAGCTTTTATGCTTTGGAATCCTGGTTGACAAATAAGGATGAAGTCAAATTGGGAATATAATAATTTTGAGAATTGATGAGGATTTCATTTCCTCACTTTTACAACAAAAATTACCTAACACAAATCTACAAACGTATTCAACCAACTACAGCAACAATGCCACAAGTAAAAAAAATAAAAGGGCTGACGAAGATCCCAATTGTGTGATTCATACATTTCTTACTTCGGGTCGTATTCAATTTGGAGCAAAAAGCCGTTTTTGCGTGTTTTTTTGCAAAAATTTTGCCTGTTTTTTTCCCTCCGTATTCAATTCCAGTCCGTTTTTGCCTATGTGAAAAGTCGATGCTCTGAAATAGGCGATACTTTTTCTCCACAGAATAGCAGGTGAAAAAAAGTGCAAAATCTATATTTTGGGGTGCAGATGTTGGGAAACCACTCAGAACCCTTGGTACACCCCCCAAAAGGACAATTCCCAAAAAAGGAAAAAAAAAAATACCAGGAACACTCCAAAAAACGCCTTAGAAATTTGGGGCGAAAATGAAAAATATCGGGGGACAACTTCTAAAACTAGCGAAATAAGGTTCTGGGGGTGCTCCAAGAAGGGGCCAAGTGTTTTTGAGAGTGCAGATGCTTGTATGACGGAGAAGTTTCACTTTTTCTAAAACTTCACTTTAGAGACATGAAAATATGCTAGTACCCATTTTCAAGTACCCCAAATTTGACAAGACTACTTATTTTCACAAAAAGGGATATGAGTTGTTTAAAGAGACTACAGATTGTCCTTTCAACAGTAACAGTATAATCCATCAATGCAAGGCTGAGAGATGGTTAAGACTTTGCTAATGGTGATAAAATAGAGTTTACTTTCACCTCTGAGGCAAATGCAAACTTCCCACGTTAACTTCTATACCTGATGCATGAATCTGGGGCGTACCAGTATCTGAGGATGTGAAGGATTCATTTGCAAAAGCTAGGATTAATTTGCAAAAGCTAGATGAGGAATTTCCGATCCAGACTCAATTATTTTATCAGTGTTTACAAAGACACTACTGACCTATGACCTAACACAACATCAAGTTGTCGATTGCACACTGGCAGCACAACACGTTTGGAGGTGTCATCAGGCCCAACAGGAGGGTTCTGACTGGAAGTATACTCTGGAAATGGTAAAATGTACCTTGTCCTGTTTCATGAATGGGCTCACACACATGTATACTACCCATGAGCATATTTTGAGTGCCTGGCAGTATACCCCACTGTCATAGAATGTTCTCTGCTTACGTTATGACCTATGCACTGATTTATTGTGCTAATATACACCAATTTGGAACTTTGGAAATGTACTTTAAGTTCAGCTGAGTCAATTACATGTTCTTAAACAAAAACATACATGTAGGGACACAATATTTAGCATCAACGTTTAACTTACAGAATTTCACACAGATCTGAATTTCAGTTTCGGATGGAATAAGGCTCTGACCGTCAGTAAAAATACATGTAGAAAGACAGAAATGCCATACTTACCTTGGATGCAAACTTTCCTTCACGGAAGAAAGGGGTCAAGTACTTCACCACTATGTCAGCTGTCTGTTTCAGGTTTAGCACTTTATTCCCAGGAGGAGGCTGCAAAATTTTAGCTGTTCCTTCCTTGTCTTCTTGGCTGAGGTTTGGGTCAAAGGTCACTTTCTTTTTTCCATGGCTGCTGCCTTTCTCATGGTGATATAAGATGGAGGATGATTTTTCTTCTCTCCTAATCCTTTTTGTAGACGGTTCCCCAATTTCCTGGCCAAACAATTTGGTGTTAACCTTAGTTTTCACAACCATGTTAAACCCAGAAAAGGTGTCATTAACAGATAATGGATAAGTGATGTACCCCAGAAAAACATCTCAGACAACTGACCTCCTCATCTGATGCCTTTCTCTTGGGCTCGGGAGATCTTGACAGGCTGGAGCTATGTAGCAAGCATAATTATTTTTTTACATTTTTTTTTAAATGTATCATTTAACATATCCAAGAGTAAAACAACTAAACAGGCTTACCTACTGTGCTTTTGGTCTGTATCTGAGTTCACTTCTTGAGTCTTCTGTGAAGTTTCCAGACAGAAGGACTTATTAGACAGCTCCTGGTTTTGTAATGGTTTTATATTTAGGGTATCTCTAACACTTGTTTCTGATAGCTGCACATCTTGGACATGTGTAGCCTTTAAAGTGTTTACACATAGATTGCCAGTGAGGTTATTTGAGTCCAATGACGGTTCAGGTAAATTGTTCCATGAGAGATTGTTTTTTTCTAATGGCTGGATAACCAGGCTATCTGATTTGCTTGGACCTGACACGCTTCCAACAGGTTCCCCAATATTACCCTCATGCCCATTAAAGAGGTCTAAACTGAAGGCATCTTGGTTTTGAGAGGTATTACTGATGGAAGGGCTATCATAAACAGTAGGACTGGCACTCTTTCCCATACAAGGGACAGTAGATAAGGACTTGGATTTACCCTCTGATAAGAAAAACTTGGAAATGTCTTGAGAGTCTTTAGCTGCAGTGTAGGCCAGCTCTTGCTGCTTCTTGCTAGGCCGGGGCTTTTTGTTTGGGCTGTTTTCTTTTTTGCTGGGGCTTTCAGTGTTCTTAGGAAGAGGACTGGCACTGCCAGGCTCAAGCTGCTGCATAGATTCTGGCTCAGTCTGTGGTGGTCCAGTTTCCAATGAAAGGGATTGCAGCAAATTTGATGCAGATTGAAAGAGAGATGGTGCCCCCACTCTCTTACCTTTAAACTGAATGGAAAATAAGAAACACTGTTGTCATGAAGGCACTAGTACAATATGAGCAGATTATGAGTGCACAGGTTAGTTATAAGGACCAGTAATGAACTAAGGGCCTGATTCAGCTTCAGATGGAATAGCTAAGCTGCTCGCAAGCATTTTAGCTATTCCGTCTGTGCTGATATGGTAATGCAGCAGGAGGCATCACGCCCCCTGCTGCATTACGTATCCGACCCATTGGGTCACGCAGCCAGCCGAAGAGGCCAGGAAATCTCCGTCAGTCGAAGGAGATCCAGGCCTTTTCACTCCCCTACAATGGCAGCGACATACCTCCGTTTCAGGAAACGGAGGCCATCGCCGCCCCCAAACGGCAGCAGACTGTCAATCACTGACAGTCTGCTGCCAGTTTACGTGCGGGCTCGCAGACACGTCCTGCACTGCTGAATTAGGCCCTAAGTGCCTTATTTAGAACTAGGTGTATATCCAGCTAGACGGTGCACCTGAGCAGACTATGAGTGCACAGGTTAGTTATAAGGACCAGTAATGAACTAAGGGCCTCATATAGAACTAGGCAAAAATCCAGCTAGACTGTCACTTTGGCAAAGGTTCTGCTGTTGGGCCCTTCACATTTAGGGGGGAATTCAATTAACAGTGGTAATTTACCGCCGGTGAAAAAGGGTGGTAGCCTCTGGCTTTAACGCCCCGGGGCTATTCAATTAGAGACCCTTTTTCTCGCCCAATAAATTACTGTGTTAACCATAGAATCAGTGATAAGTTCTCAGGCCTGAGGGTTAACACAGTCGCTGCACCCGTAAACAGGCTAATTAACGCATATTTCTTTATGAGCCAGCTCCTGCTAAAAAGAATCCTTGTTAACTGCAGCCTGCAGGATGCCTTCGGCTGTAATTAAATAGCACCTCTGCGTTAATTAGTCTGTGGTAAATGACAGCGGCTAACTGAATTTGCCCCTTAAAGTTTCATTGCTAAATGAAGCACTAAATGTTTAGGTTATGCCACCTTAAGATCAATCACATTTATTTATTTATAATTTCAAAAACAGTGATGCCCATCAGTAGTGTGTCAGAGTAACCATTTTCAACTCCATATACTCTTACAAACCGTATTCATCCGAGAAGCTGGAATAAATCCATCTTCATTTGTGTCCACTTTTGTCTCCGTCTTCTGTGAACAGTCAGATGTTCCAAGCACAGCATAAAGCTCACCATCCTTTGACGCCTTATTGATCTCAGCCACCTGGAGGGAAAGGTAGGTGTGGAATTTATCCACTATGCAGCACACTGTAATTGTCAATAAAGATACAGGGTATGTGCTACTGTCAGTCCACTATAAGGTCAAAATATTTTTAGACACTGCGGTCGTCAATAACTTGCACAAAGCCTCCTGCTTTTTACTATTTCACTTCCATAGGGTCCTAAAGTAGGGAATCTGATATTCGCTAATTACCAAATTTTAAAACAAAGTGCAAATATGTGTTGTTATAGACACATTTAAATGATAGCACGAGAAATTTAAAAAACCCAAAAACTATGAGGTCAATCCAATTAGGTGCGAATTGCGAGTAGCGAGTTTGTTTCATAAAACTCGTAGACCTCGCATGAATGCGCGCTCCCGAGAATTCTCCAATCCAATGAAAAATGCCTATTCGAGGTACTCAACCCCCCAAAATTGATAAGTTCATTAACAGGACCGTATAGAAGGCTATTTGTGGGCATTAGGAAAGTACTGAAGGTTTTTAAATGGTGTAAAACGTCTGATTTGTGTTTTATTTAAAAAAAATATGCAAAAAAATGATAAAAAGCTAACTTTTTCATTTAATCTCACATTAATTTAAACGAAAAATGCAAAAAAAAAAAAGTAGGAAAAAAGGAGATTTTGGGGTACTTTGAAAAATTGTATAAAAAAAATGATTAAAAAAAAATTCTTTTTCAATCAAAAAATACTGTAATTACATTTGGAGTGCCTTATTTAGGGGTAAATTGATGCCATTTGTTTCACCCCAAATAATGCCAAGTAATTATTGGACTAATTAAGCTAATTGGAAACTCCCATTTGCCTAATTAGTCAGTAGGGGGGGGGGGGGGCGTCCAAGGGGTTCAGCCCAAGGTACCGACATTTTAACCTTAAAATAAAGATTTTCCTTTCCATCTCTCGAATGGAAAAATGTGAATTCACTGGTTCAGTGCGAGTTGCTAATTGGACTGCAAAATGAATTCGATTGGGCGAATTTGAAAAGAAAACAGCAACTAGCACCTAACTGGATTGACCTGTATAAATCGTATTTATGTACTGTGTGAAAACATTTTTTTAAAAGAAAAGTTGTATATTCCCCTTGTGTTGAATGTGGATTTTAACATCAAACATGTGAAATATGAAAAAGAGGTAAAGTTCAATACCAGAGGGAACATTAAAGGAGTAGTTGTAAACGGCACCAGGTATCCAATCATTTGCCATCTTCCCTGCTTCACAACCAATTAAATACTTCCCTTTCAGTACTAACACCTCATCAAAAGTTGTAGAATTTGTTACTATTTTTTCTTTCTTCGTACACCGTGTTCTGTCTATGTGAAGATCAAAGTCTCCCCTGTCAACTTGACCATCTACTTTTTCAGGCCTTACCTTTTTCAGCACTCCTGCTTTGTAGAGATTTGACACCTTGCTGCTGCGGAAAACCTCATATTCCAAGTCCACAGCAGATGAAGCAACATCAGTCCTGAAGGACGGAGTTGAACACAGACATGGTTATGAGGAGGAATATACTGCGAGAGTCTTATGGACACATTGCATATAGGAATACATTGTGGTCCTGCTTAAGAATTGTCAGAGGAAATAGCTACCCATGCATGAATCGCGCACACACAGACATGCACACGTCCATGAAGAACTAAAAAACATCTTCTTACCTGTACAGTATATCGGTCCCCTGTACATTTTTACTGAGCGCTTCCACCAGCATCTTCAGGCAGTGCTCCCGAGCCTATAAGCACAGGGGTTATCAGTCTAGTAACCGTTACACTGAGCACTGCTTAGTTACTAGAAATATATGATACAGCTTAGTAAATGAAAATAAATATCTAATCGAAATTACATTGTGGTTATTGGACACACTGTTCAGTTACCATTTTGCAGTTGTCGAGTGGGCCGGAAGTGGAGTTAAATTAGTTAGACCTCACACACTACAATTTCTGAGTGTAAAATTGTATTAAAAAAAAATAGTTAGTTTTTAATAGAAAATGAAAACCCCTTTTAACGCCAGAGTTGGTCACACCACTAGGACCAGTCCAATTGTCATGGGTTTTCATTGTCAGTTTTGCTGGCTATCATTTTCTTATATTCCCCTTTTTTTTTGCAGTTCCCATAGGGCTTTCTTTGGGTAACATAATACAAAACATCACAAAAAAATATAAATGTTTCAAAGTTTTTCCTAGCAGTGATTCCAATAAGTATCCCCTATTTTAATTACTAATAGATCCATTGCAAACTACATCTACAAGTAACCACAACAGTTAGATCCATTTCAGGGGTGTGATAATTTATTCTGCTCTATTAAGCAAGGAAACTTCTAGTGACGTCACACCTAAAGAGTTAACACCTAGTACTAAGAGAAGCTCAATATAGTATATTAATATTGTGAGCAGCACAACTGAAAGAAGCGGCAAAAATCAAAGCTTAATGGGGATGGTGAATTAGAAGTAGTATATACTCCCAAAAGTTTATACTCCCCAATTCAACCCCGCTGACACCTGAACCAAAAATTTATTACAGTTTCAGTGTAACACCAAAACAAAACAAAAATAAAAGTCAAACAAAAATAAAAGAAAGTTTTAAAAGAGAATTCCACTGAAAACTGAGAAGAGTTCCTCAATATCTGCCACGTTCCCTTTGCTCCTGCTAATCGGCCCTTTCTTCATTCAGGCAACTTGCTAAACACTAGCAGCATCCTGCCAGAGGGGGCGTACTGGATAACATGGAATGCCAGGTAAGTTACCTTTTGGAATATTTTTTTTTTTACATCCGATATTGCAGACTGTTTCCGCTATAAGATGAATTATCCATTGGGGCTATCTACTTAACAGTAAAATAAGAGCAACATGTAATGCACCCCATGACTGAGGACTCTTCCATAGCCATTTGCTATTATGGAGCCTGTTATAGCATTAAAACTAAAAGACAGACCTGTAAATATCTATCTGTTCCCTGTGTCATGTGTGCAAGCATTACAAAGATACACAGATATTAGCATTTAATATACACAAACATAAATTTGAGTTATATCCATTTGTCACCCATACCGTATGCTCACAAATGTAAACCCTCCTCCCCTGCATCCTCTCAGCTATTGCTCCTTAGTACATAAACAAGACCTCATACTGTGAGGGTTGTCACACTAATACTTGTCTCATACAGGAAGTTATTAAAGATCTTTAGCAATTTGCTCACAGTACCCTCAAGTTTGGGACATTGCCAGAAAAGCTGTATAAAGGTGGCTGTACACTTAATACATGCGCCCATAATGCCTGTAATTGTGTTACAGCTGGAGGTAACAAAAGGAGAATTGGGTGGGAACATTCAACTCTTTCTACAGTTGACAAGATTTAAGGATCTGTCACACATTCCATGGCTGTCTATAGGGACAACTTTCTATGAGAAACTTGGCAATGTTGTAGTGTATGTTAACACTGGTGGTCGAAGATGTGGTAAGGAAAAGTCAGTTTATACACACATCAGGCAGCACTTAAGCTGGGTATACAGTGAGACACTGTCGGCACGATATGTCGTTTCCGGCCGAATCAGAATGACATATCGGTCGCGTAGCTCAGTGTGTATGGCTAATATGCGTGCCCCCACGGCCGCATACGGTATAGTCCAGTCGGCCATGCTGAACGTCTAACCGGACGATATCGCATGCAGCCCCGTTGCAGGTAATGAAGGACGGAACAGGAGGTCATTAATTACCCCGTTCTAATGTGTACCCGAAGGTACGATATGTTCTCCTGTCGGTACATATCGTACCGGTACACATCACTCAGTGTGTACCCGGGCTTTAGTCCAAAATCTGGCAGAATACAGCATTGAATCAATAATTGTGCCTACCCTTTCAGTGATGGTAATTACATGACTTATGTCTGAGTTACAGCTGAATACATACAATGGTACAAACATCTTAGCAGGAAATGTGTATAGAGGTGTCTAAAAAGCCCTTGTAGATCATTTAAATGTAGCAGGAGCTTTGTATCACCAAAATGAAATATTTTTTATAAAACATATATTGTCATGAACACTATTATCAAGGTGTTTCTTGGTTTTACCATTACCACTTCCTCAGGATACGGTCTCATATATTTTACACAAAAGCCCGTATCTCTGTCCCAGACAGACTGAATTTGTGACAACTTAAAGGAATGTCACAATAGGGAATTTTTGTCTACTCTCTCTCTATAATATAGGCAGTGTACAGTGTCCCACACACACCTGACCGACTAAAGTGTATTCATTTAGTACTCCCACGCCACTTTTATAGCCAATATAACAAACATTGGATTCAACATC
The DNA here is from genome assembly GCA_031769625.1 of Taudactylus pleione. Taxonomy (NCBI): domain Eukaryota; kingdom Metazoa; phylum Chordata; class Amphibia; order Anura; family Myobatrachidae; genus Taudactylus; species Taudactylus pleione. The sequence continues at coordinate 2,628,697 of JAUIMM010000289.1, read as the reverse complement.
TGTGGACAGTTCTTAAGCAACTGGCCACCATGACACACTATTTTCCATGTCTATTTCTATTAGATCAAGAAGCAAGACCTAAACTTAAGTGTATTATTATACACAAAACCTCATAATCGCATGTATTTTGGAATGAACAGCAAAAGTATTCCCAAGTCTGTTGAAATATACATATGGTTCCTAACCCAGAGCATATAAAAAATCTATTTTCCATGTCCTATGGTTTATATGGTTAATATGGAAGATGTTGTTAACTGTGCCTCAGATTACTGCCTAAACAATCCCTACTATAATCCACCACTAACTATGACAAATTACTGGAGGCAATTAAGTTTATTAATTGAACTTTACTGAATGTTATACAAAAATCCTTCTAACACCTGGACACGTGCCACAAATTATGAGAAATAATTCATTCTCAACAGCATATAATCACTATACCCAAAACATCACAATATACTATTTTCTCTCTACTGTAATGAACATACATATTGTACACCCATAACTTACACAGCGTACTCACTCTACACTAACATCCCAACACATACCGTTCTACTCCACACAATATACACTAACATCCCAACACATACCGTTATACTCCACACAATATACGCTAACATCCCAACACATACCGTTCTACTCCACACAATATACACTAACATCCCAACACATACCGTTCTACTCCACACAATATACGCTAACATCCCAACACATACCGTTCTACTCCACACAATATACACTAACATCCCAACACATATCGTTCTACTCCACACAATATACACTAACATCCCAACACATACCGTTCTACTCCACACAATATACACTAACATCCCAACACATACCGTTCTACTCCACACAATATACACTAACATCCCAACACATACCGTTCTACTCCACACAATATACACTAACATCCCAACACATACCGTTCTACTCCACACAATATACACTAACATCCCAACACATACCGTTCTACTCCACACAATATACGCTAACATCCCAACACATACCGTTATACTCCACACAATATACGCTAACATCCCAACACATACCGTTATACTCCACACAATATACGCTAACATCCCAACACATACCGTTATACTCCACACAATATACACTAACATCCCAACACATACCGCTATACTCCACACAATATACACTAACATCCCAACACATAACGTTATACTGCACACAATATACACTAACATCCCAACACATACCGTTATACTCCACACAATATACACTAACATCCCAACACATACCGTTATACTCCACACAATATACACTAACAACCCTACACATACCGTTACACTCCACACAATATACACTAACATCCCAACACATACCGTTATACTCCACACAATATACGCTAACATCCCAACACATACCGTTATACTCCACACAATATACGCTAACATCCCAACACATACCGTTATACTCCACACAATATACACTAACATCCCAACACATACCGCTATACTCCACACAATATACACTAACATCCCAACACATAACGTTATACTGCACACAATATACACTAACATCCCAACACATACCGTTATACTCCACACAATATACACTAACATCCCAACACATACCGTTATACTCCACACAATATACACTAACAACCCAACACATACCGTTATACTCCACACAATATACACTAACATCCCAACACATACCGTTACACTCCACGCAATATACACTAACATCCCAACACATACCGTTCTACTCCACACAATATACACTAACATCCCAACACATACCGTTCTACTCCACACAATATACACTAACATCCCAACACATACAGTTCTACTCCACACAATATACACTAACATCCCAACACATACCGTTATACTCCACACAATATACACTAACATCCCAACACATACCGTTATACTGCACACAATATACACTAACATCCCAACACATACCGTTCTACTCCACACAATATACACTAACATCCCAACACATACCGTTATACTCCACACAATATACACTAACATCCCAACACATACAGTTCTACTCCACATAATATACACTAACATCCCAACACATACCGTTCTACTCCACATAATGCATAGTTGTGAACAACTATATACACTGACACCCCAGCACATGTCTACAGTGATACATTTACACAAGTTGTGCACCCTACTATATTCCCAACTTTCTATACTAATTATACTAATCCCCAAACATTACATATACTGTAACCACTACTGGCAACAGTAGAGCATTAACATGAACCAGTAAAGGCCACACTTTACACTATGTTTCACCAATGACTACAATAGCACCTGAATGTAGTCCACAAATCCCACATATTACATGAGGGGCCTGATTCAGGGTTGGACACAATGCAGATGTTTATGCAGTTGGCTGCAGCAAATAATAATTTTAAAAAATATATATATATATATTTTTTTTTTTTGAGGGGGCGTGGCCACACCTCCTTACATTAGGCCACATACCTCGTAAGTACCCCGGCCCGGCCCAGCTCTCTACCACCATGGTGTCTGCCTTCCCAGAAAAGTGTAGGGCCATTAATGGTGGAGTCAACAATATGGTGACATGTAACACAATATTGTTGTATAATTGGTCTCTGTTTTTCGGCTCTTACCTTGACAGTGAGTTTGGAGATTTTGTCATTAGCTCCATCTTTAAGTGGACAGTCCTCACCTATTATTGCAAAGATACAAAATGATGGATCACAATAATGTTACCAAATTGTTAGTGCATATATTAAATGTATGGAAGATACATCAAAAGAGCACAAATCTAAAAAAGATAAAAAAACACAGATTACATTTCACTGTGTTTTTTATTTTTGTAACTTTTCCAATTTCTAGTTAGAATGGAGCCAAGTTAACTTAATTACTCTGATAGTTATCCTGTGTTTTTTTTGGTCCCAGTTAACCCTCCCTCTACTGCAGGGTAACCCTGGTGATCACCAGCGTGTAAACAAATGTGGGAGTGCAGCATAAATATAATGGAGCTGTTATGAATAGTTGGTAACAGTCTCTTTGAAGTCCCAGCAGGACAGAAAGCATTCCGAATATAGAACGCTTTCCATGTTTCTATGATGGTGCTAGAAATCCTGCCATTCTGCTCAATCATTTGCCATCTCTTACCAGAGCCGGTCATCAATACGACTGTGGTGAGATACATCCTAATGGCTAGGGACGTGTGTGATATTATCGAGGATGACAGATCATATTATGGAAGCCTAGTATATACATTCCTGAAGCACAATTCAGCAAAGGGAGACTTTGATAACAGAATGTTGCATAGGATAAAAGTTTACTGAGAGAATTATTTGAAATGCCTTCACGTACTTGGAGGAACAAATTCTTGGAGATCTTTGCTCTGAAACAAGTAAAGACACAAAGGAAGAGGAGATTAGATGACTGTGCTTGTCCACCTGGCTAGAGAAATCACCAGGTTCCACTCTTACCTTCCTCATATTCATCTGCTTCTGATAGAAGCTGTTCCACTGTCGTGTACGATTGTCGGATGAGTCCTCCCGTTCTCCATCAGAATCACTATCATATCTAGAAATAAAATGCAGGCAGAAAAGAATAACAACAAAAGTATACATGTCCAAAACAGATGCAAAATACCTTTATACAAGTCTGCAACATCCACCCATCGATCAAGTATTACACAGTTGGACAGATCACTTACCTGGCGAAGCCGTACCCTTTTTTTCCCCCTTCATAAAGATCCGGCTCATATCCAAATGGTCCAGATGGAGCCCCGGGCTGCTGGATGCAGGTCCTGCTTCTTCCGTTCAAAAGCAAACCCTGCAAGTGTTCAATCTGTTGCTTCACTGCCCGCGGATTCTTACAGCAGTCACAGCACATATTACACAGCGGCTTCTCGTCACCAAAATATGATGCAATAGCAGCGTGTCGGCACCTGAGGAAGGAATGAACGCACATTACTGGTATCAAAGATACAACAAGCACAATAGACAGATTTATAACACAGAGATAATGATGATATAATTAAAATACATTTTGCTCGGGTTTAGTCCATTCTCATATTAAATGTTTTATTTAAACGACAGGAAGGAGAAGAAGCGCAACTTTAAAAAGAATCCACTTTAAATGTGGCCCATTCTGTTATTGTTGTGGCAAAACCTTCCAGTTCACACATGAAATAATAATAAGAAGTTAGCATAACTTTGTAAGCCTTTCCTTTCAAAGGTGAGATGTGTATTCAAAGTTAAAGTATATGGTGCAGTCAACAGTACCTGTACTACCTTTGGCAGCTTGCTATATAGAGTGGTCTCTGATGGTATTGTTAGAGTATGAAGATAGCTGCAAGAAGGACAACTATTAGGGTGAGGTCTGGATGACATGTGATCAGAATAATAACTCTCTATGTCCTAATTATTGTGTTTGCTTTACGTGCTTTCCAGAATTGTGGTGTCAAACAGAGCTAAAGTATGGCGTTTCCCATACAGACATAGATTATTAGTTCCCTAACCACTTGAAAGCACCCAGACTAAACACATCAATAACAAAGCAATGACTACTTTGGCAAGCAACACATCATTCTATGTAAACAAGTAAGATGGCTGGTGTAAAGTACAGGTACATACCATTCTTTAAGTTACGTCTACCTGAAAATACTGCACTTAGGGGGACTTCAATTAAATGCGATGTGCTGTTTCAGAAGGGAACATTGCGACCATCCAGTTGAATTTAATTACCCCCCTTTAGTGATTTTACAGATTATTCTACAAAGACGGAGATCGTAGCCAAGAGCTTATAGGAACACTGGGCCTGATTCAGCAAGGATCGCAATTGCAATACTGCACGAATGCAGCTTTACAATTGCAATCCTTGCAATAATGCGAATACAGCAGGAGGTTTATGACACCCCCTGCTGCATTTGCGATCCAAGCACTGCATCGGTGGTCGATGGTGGATGGATGGCCAGCTGAGTAAACCTCAGCTTTCCCAGGCTGGCTGGTTTGCGAGCCCAGCAGACTGCGAACGCCCACGCAGTCCCTGGGCTGGCTACTCCCGGAAAATGGGGCAGACACGTCCCGTTTCCGGGAATGCCGGCCGACTTCGCCCCCGCACCGCCCCTTAAATGCCTCTGCATGTCAATCAGGCAGAAGCATTCAAAAGCTTGCGTGCATCTTAGCAGGACCCATTCTGCACACTCGCATAATGGGTCCTGCACACGCGCAGATTCCCAATAATCGGGAATCTGCGTCCAGCAGTGCTGAATCAGGCCCACTGTTAGATGTAAAGAAATGCTCGTATTGAAAGAATTATCATACGGATCAAGAAACGGTTTCATCAAGTCAGGTCTTTAAAAAGGGTATCCTATAAAATTAGGCAATAAGTTCCCTGTGGAAGAACTTTCATTGTAACAGAATATCATATAGACAAGGTTCCATCACAAGTGATTTAATCACTCACACTGTATAAAATTCTGTAATAGACTCCATACATGACACAGTATAAATTTATTTCAATAAAAGTTTTTCTTTAAATAAACAATAGGGGATAAGTATGTCCTATGATAAGCGATTTAGGATGAGAGTCAGGAGTTTTATTTCATGTACATTGTAGTTCCCAGTTTTCACTGCAGTTCTGCTCATTGGCACCACAGCTAAATATGGGCCTGATTCACTACGGTATGCAATATTGCGTACACACGTGGTTCAACTGCGATAGTATGCTAACCCATTGCAATCGCAATGCAAACTCCGCAATACATAAAGACGCCCACATTACATTGCACACATCCGTAATACTTAGCAGAATAGTGAAACCATCGGTACAATTGAGTACCATCGCGGCCTCACGCACATTTGCAGAAGCTCTGACCTTACTCAGAAATTGCTAACAACCACACACGCTATGAGACCTCAGACTGCTTATGGCATCGCAGTGGATAATTTATGCATGCCCCTGCAACGGCATGCTAACGCACTGGCACGCCTGCGTTTCCCCGACCACCACCCCATCACCAACCATAAACAGTGCTTCCTGTCAAGCAATCTGTGAGGGGTCTACTTAGCCTCTGCGATAGCAGTCCCGATTGCAATAGCTATTTCGCGCACAGCAATACATACGCAGTACGCAACAATTGGCCGATTGTGTGCGTATTAGCAACTGTGTTCCTTGCTGAATCAGGCCCTATGCAGTGTATCTCATAATGTACTATTCTGTCTATATACTTTATTGTACTTTGTATAATGATAATGCTTCAATAAAAATAAAATGGACAATACATAAGAAATACAGATACAGTATATCCATTTACCATATGTAATTAATATGCAATCTTAAAAATTCCAAGTAGACTGTGTGCCATAGTAGCACCAAACATTTTTCATTTGTTGCACAAAATACAATGTTCAGCAGCTCACATGTAACCAGTTATATTTTGGTATAAAATGATACTATTACGAGTCATAATTGGACACAGGCCCATTTTGTAGATGGATCTTGTGTCTTTCTTCACACTGGGCATGCATCTGAGCATACGCAACTTTGAGCAACTACGGCCAATTCGTATCTCAGACTCATCTCCATTTGCAGCTGAATGGGTGTAACTGGGAGGAACCTGGATCTTTGCACATAGGCTGGGTGGTAAAATTACTAAAGTGAGAGTGTTTAGAAGTGGAGATGTTGCCAATAGCAACCAATCAGATTCTACTTAACATTTAACTAGCATCTTCTATAAGATAATAGCTCAAATCTGATTGGTTGCTATGGGCAACATCTCCACTTCTAAAAACTCTCTCTTTAGTAAATATACCCCTAAGTGTCTGAAGACAAGTCATAGGCATGTAGACGGAGTTGCGGGCTATACAGAGTTAAGCGTACAGAGAACCAGATTTGTTGTACCAGGTATATGGTAGAAATGCGCGCTGCTAATGAGGACTGTTATTTCCAAAAGCAAATCAATAGAGGCAATGCTGTCAACTTTGAATGCAGTCCTTAGTGACCGCCCAAACATAAAATCCCAGTCTTCCTAGGTAACTAAGTACAGGAGCCCCTGCACATGCAGGATCACTAACAAGAAGTTCAGATGTGGCAGGGGTAACAAAGGTAGTGTTGTACAAGTGTAAGCTTAAACCATAAAGGATGACATAGCTTTTGGGTTAGGTGGCTGCCCTGACTGGCTGCAGGGTAAAGTGTGGCAGTCCACGGCACCTGCTGTTAGTAGAGAAGACTCAAAGCCTCAGGAGTAATTGTAAGGCCCAGACGTGGCTACCAACACAATCGCCATTGGGCGTATCGGCTCTCAGGCACTAGGAGGCTTGCACCATGCCTCTGGACTGGGTAGAATGCAGATGGAAGATCCCAGCAGAGGCAAATGCCTCATCAGGTTAGTGATCACCAGTACCTGATCCGGGGAATGGTGTAAGTAATGTATTCTTGGCACGCATTAGGCCTCTTATTACCAACTGAGCACTGTTTAAATGCCACAGTCTACCTAAGAATTGTTGCTGATCATGTGCATCCATTTGTAAGGAAGCCAAATCCTGTCCCATTTTTGCTATCCCAGTATTCAGGATTGAGAAAATCTCAATCCCAGGATTGAATTGTACTGTGTGCCATCTGATATCCTTACTACCCCCCCCCTCCTGCCAACCCTCTCGAGCCTTCCCTTTTACTTAGTCAAACTTACTTAGTCTATCAGGCTCAGCTGCGTCTGCTCCCTGTAGAGTGATGCAGACATGTCACTGTGGATTCTGCCCGGGGTGGCGTTTGCAGAGATAGGGTGGGGGGCCAAAGAGTTTGAGGGGAGGGGTCCTGGGCCCACTGAGTAGCAGTATGCAGGCGAGTCCTGGTAGCGGAAGGTAGGCAACAGGATGCTGAGCTCAGCGCTGGGCGGACGATGCAGCCATCTCTGCTGCCACCTCCTCTGGAAGTTGCCACACTCGGGCATGTTGTGGAAGCAGGGGTCCAGCACCCAGAGGCTGCCCTTGTGTCCAGGCAGGCGGATGAAGCACTGGTTTTGGCTGAGGTTATGGCAGATGCTGTTCTACCAGCCTTTTCCCTGCAGCCGGTAGTACGGGAAGCGTTGGGCTATGGCCTTGTAGTTGCTGCTCAGCTCTACTCAATAACCATCAGAGCCACGTATGTAGGCTTCTCATCCTCCAGTGCTGCTGCTCCTCTGCTCCCACCCCAATCGCATCCCATCCCATTCTGGGATCCATACTGCCATGGGGAAGCTGCTCCATTAGTATGAACCAGTAGAAGTCATGATGTCATCACGCAGTGCGTTCCCAGTTTATCAGCAACACTAATCCAAAGTGTGTTATAAACCCCATAATACTCGCTATTTAATTATAATCCCGGGTATTTTTGGTACTCAAAAATGTCCGGGATCCTGGGATTGTATTTTCTACTTTATAGCCACAGTCTTTCCATCTTCTAATGGCTACTTCCAGCAGCATAATGTGTTATATTACAAACAGGATACGGTTAAGATCCAGACAACTGGAATGCTGTCTGTCGGAACCCCGGCACTGGAATCGCGATCGCCGAGAGAACACCGGCGACGGAATCCCGACGTGACTGGTGATGCCACCCCCCCTTTTTTAATATACAGAACCCATGTAAGAGTACATTTGTGGTAAACATTTGTGGACACTCTTTTTTATTACCAGCAATTTGTAGCTGGTTGTGTGAGGCTCTAATGAGTCAAAGCATCTGTAACTACCAATAAATAGTGTTGCATGAGACCAAGGTACTGAGTCTTGTATAGTGCACAGCCATATACCATTACCTCCATATTATCACCTCTGCACCTTTGTTCATCATTGTCCTTGCCAGCATTGGAACCATGGGAACCAGCAGGAATTAATCACGGATTTGGTGAGTACATACTTTGCTTACCTATACTGCATTATTGTGTTCCCAAGTTCCTGATACCGTGCATATGTATTATATTTGAGGTGGAGAGGAGGAAGAAGAGGCATAGCACTGTTATCAGAACACCCTTCCTACAGACATCATTAGTTACTAATTTTGGGACTGTATACAAAACTGTATTTGTTTTTCCTCTTATGAGTATTTGGACTTTGGGACATAAGCAGTGGATCACTCCCGGTCAGGGATAGGATTATCTTGGACTGTGCAGTTATTCCTTATTAAGAACACCCTACCTACAGATTGATTTTCTGGACTTATACATACAAATTTATAACTATAATACTAATACGCATATAAGTTATTAGGAAGATCTCTGAGCGTATCACGATCTTATATGTGATTTATGTTCTTTAGGAGATTGGGGTATCTCTTTGAAGTGATAGCAGCTGGAGAGATTCTAGTCTCAAGATCTAGAGCGCTATAATCTCTATTTGTGATGACTGGTGATGCCGTTGCCGGGATCCCGGCAGACGGCATCCCGATCGGTGCAATCTCTTGAAGGAGTTTGATGCATTCAATTGTGATTAAGACGCACTTTTAGGCGAAAAAGAAGGTCGGCACCCTGGCAGCTCACTCGCACCACGCGTCTTGTGTCGCATGGCATACTGAGGCTAGGTGTATGAGGACATCTCTGTACATGCTAATTTTACAGGCACCATCAGTAGCCAGCATTCAAGTACTGAAATTATGCACCCTCTATGACATTGTTCACAATTAATTTTCTTACATTATGGAGTCAAAGTGATTTATTCTGGGGGATCAACACAAAATGCTAAAAATGTAATGTCAGATAATAATTAAAAACAGAAGTCACATACTTAAATTATTTGGAGCTCTCCTGTATACAATTAAAGTGTTTCAACTGAATTAAAAAGAAATACAGCTGTCTATTTTTACAACAGATGCACATGTCTGATTCAAAATACATAGGGGCATATTCAATAGGCTGCGAGAATAGCAAAAAACCCGCACCTGCGAGGTTTTTCCTGCAGGTGTCGGGTTTTTTGCTATTCTATTAGGTGCGTGATTTTTTTAAAACATGCGCCAGGAGGTTTTTATTCTCGCACCTCCTGAGCAAGTGTGTTTTTTCCTAAAATTGATGATTTTAGGTAAAATCACCGGAACTTGCTCTGACACCCCCGTGGCAGCCCCTGAGGACTAATTAAGCAATTGGAAGTATCCAATTAGCTTAATTAGTCCTTAATTACTTACCTTCGACAGCGCTGTCTTCTTCATCCTGCGTCGGGAGCCGGCTCTTCTGCAGCAGGGGTGAGTATGTGAGTGCGTGTGGTGTTTGTAAGTGTGTATGAGTGTGTGTGTGTGTCCCGGTGTCAGTGTGCGCCCCCCCCCAACCCCCCGTTGTCACTGTGGCCCCCCGTAATGGGCGCTGGGAGAGCTACATCTCCCAGCAGCCCTTGCCCCACTCACCAGCCCCTGGAGTCTCCCAGGAGCCCCCGGGACTCCCAGCAGCACCCTCTCCAGTAAGAAGAGAGAGGGGAAGCCACCGGGAGACATGGAAACCCGGACAGGTAAGTGTTTTTTTTTTTTATTCAATTTACCCGGCACATGGTTTTCAGTGATGAAAACCCCGAGTCCACTGTTTTTTTAATTGAATCCCGTGGGTATCGGGAGCTCGCATACCCGCGGGATTCCGATATTGGGCGTGAGGGGCGCAAGGTTTTAGCCTCACTAAACCTCACGCCCAATTGAATATACCCCATACAGTGCATCCGGAAAGTATTCACAACGCTTCACTTTATCCACATTTTGTTATGTTACAGCCTTATTCCAAAATGGAATAAATTAATTTTTGTCCTCAAAATCCTACACACAATAGCCCATAATGACAATGTGTAAAATTTTTTTTTTTTTTAGATTTTTGCAACTTTAATTAAAAAAAAAAACAAAAAAAAAAACACTAAGAAATCACATGTACATAAGTATTCACAGTCTTTGCCATGAAGCTCAAAATTTAGCTCAGGTGCATCCTGTTTCCACTGATCATCGTTGAGATGTTCCTACAGCTAAATTGGAGTCCACCTGTGGTAAATTCAGTTAATTGGACAAGATTTTGGAAGGCATACACCTGTCTATATAAGGTCCCACACTTGACAGTGCATGTCAGAGCACAAACCAAGCATGAAGTCCAAGGAATTGTCTGTAGACCTCCGAGACAGGATTGTCTCGAGGCACAAATCTGGGGAAGGGTACAGTAAAAACTCTGCTGCTTTGAAGGTCCCAATGAGCATAGTAGCCTCCATTATCGTAAATGGAAAAAGTTCAGTACCACCAGGACTCTTCCTAGAGTTGGCCAGCCGTCTAAACTGAGCGATCGTAGGAGAAGGGCCCTAGTCAGGGACGTGACCAAGAACCCGATGGTCACTCTGTCAGAGATACAGCAGTCCTCTGTGGTGAGAGGAGAACCTTCCAGAAGGACAACCATCTCTGCAGCAATCCACCAATCAGGCCTGTATATTAGAGTGGCCAGACGGAAGCCACTCCTTAGTAAAAAGCACATGGCAGACTCTCTGGTCTGATGAGACAAAGATTGAACTCTTTGGCGTGAATGCCAGGAGTTATGTTTGGAGCAAACCAGGCACCGCTCATCACCAGGCCAATGCCTTCCCTACAATGAAGCATGGTGGTGGCAGCACCATGTTGTGGGGATGTTTTTCAGTGGCAGGAACTGGGAGACTAGTCAGGATAGTGGGAAAGATGAATGCAGCAATGTACAGAGACATCCTGGATGAAAACCTGCTCCAGAGCGCTCTTGACCTCAGACTGGGTCGACGGTTCATCTTTCAGCAGGACAACGACCCTAAGCACACAAGATATCAAAGGAGTGGCTTCAGGACAACTTTGTGAATGTCCTTGAGTGGCCCAGCCAGAGCCCAGACTTGAATCCAATTGAACATCTCTGGAGAGATCTGAAAATGCCTGTGCACCGAAGCTTCCCATCCTACCTGATGGAGCTTGAGAGGTGCTGCAAAGAATAATGGACGAAACTGCCCAAAGATAGGTGTGCCAAGCTTGTGGCATCATATTCAAAAATACTTGAGGCTGTAATTGCTGCCAAAGGTGCATCAACATAGTATTGAGCAAAGGTGGTGAATACTTATGTACGTGTAATTTCTTTTTTTTTTTTTTTTTTCCTAAATTTGCAAAACATTTTTTACACGCTGTCATTAATGGGGTATTGTGTGTCGAATTTTGAGGACAAAAATGAATTTATTCCATTTTGCAATAAGGCTGTAACATAACAAAATGTGGAAAAAGAGAAACGTTGTGAATACCTTCCAGATGCACTGTACACCTCTCTAGCAAATGTTCCAGTGCATTTCCCAGTTCTATCATAAAGATCAAAGAACATTCAGAGGGAATTTGAGAAAAGTTTTTTTGAAAAGCACCATTCAAGGTTTGGGACATGTCTTACTCTACCCAAGAAAATTACTGGCCTGATTTAGAGGCAAAAAAAACCCCCAGATTTGTGAAAACCATGTTGCAGTTGGACTGTGCCCTAGATCAAATCTTGATTGCAGTGTAAAATCTGAGCGACCTTGTATTTTGGAGCTACATGCAGTATTTTCCCACAACTAAAACAAAATAAAAATTCACATGCACTCATTGCGTTGCCACATGGTTTGTCCAATAGACGATTTGTATTTTTTTTTTGTTTACTTTGCTCAGAAGTCTAAATGAGGCCATGATCCTACAGTATAGCATGGAGATGAAAGCATTATCCTATAGAGATACTGCTCTGCTTTAGGAACTGTAAAACATGTCAAAAGAGAGCATGAGATACAGAGAAATCTTGCCAGTGGCCTAGATTTATATTTATATTCCATCAGGACAGTGACAGTGAAGCATACAGAAATATATGTAGCATGGAGTGGCTTAATTACAATAAAAAAATACTAAGACCATGTCCTGGCATTCCAAGTAGAAGCTTAGACCTTAATCCGATTCAGAATCTGTGGAGTTATTTTAATTAAACTATTTTATGTTATTATATACTGTATGTATCCCTGCCTCTTTGAATGCATTACATGTTTAATCACTGGAGCTATTGTACAAAACTTTTACAATTGGTTGATTTTTACAGAATGCATACAATGTACAGTAGCTATGCCAATTTGAACATGTTGCTAAATGGGTAATAAACTGATTTGACTGGCACTACTGGGGCTCCTCCACTCCTCTTACACCACCTTCCCACACAGAGAATACCTTTTTGGCACACTATACCCAGAACCGAAGCAGGGCGATAATACGCTTCGTGTCAGCCCCACCTGTGACATCATGACTTCATTAGGGGGCCGGACCACCGCTGAGACCAAGAAGCTGAGATCGTGACAATCAGAGGACACACAGGGCGGCTCTCCAGCAGATGTGCAAGCCGCCGTTCTAGGCAGCCTGCCATACAAATGCAAAGTTTCATATGGCATTGATACAGGTGTCACAGGATGGTGCCAACCCTTCAGCCTTGCACCTTGGGAGGCAGCACTGCTCACGCAAACCTAGTTACGACCCCGGCTATACCTTCTCCAAACCAAAATTATAAGCATGGACTGCATACCCAATGAAACCTGTGTGTCTGATAAGTGAGAACTGCCATAGTCCGCTTTGTTAACAGTCAAATAACAGTACAGGTCAGGGAAGCCACTAACATTTTTTTGTTCCCACTTAGCACTTTTGAAAAGGTTGGTATATGTTGTAATGGTCTTGGAACTCTTTTTTGGCTTATCATTTTGAATGTCTGGCAACCAAAGAAAAAAAATGTTGCCTATCCTTGCAATGGCTCACAGTGAGGCAGTCGGAGTCCTCATAATTATTATATAAAACCCTACAAATAGTGTCAGACTGGGGCATCGGCACCAGGGGAATACTGTGGAAGGTGGCCATGCTTAAAGGGGTGTGGCTAGCCACCAGACGGATAACCATTAGTAACCATTATAGTAAATACTCAGGAGCGGTCACCCTGGGCCTCCACAAACAAAGGGGCCCCCAGACAGGGTCGGTCCGATCCTGTAATAGCCGAGGGTTGCCATGGCTCCGTGTTCTGCATGCACAGTGAGTGCATACAGCACCGAGCGGCTCCAGAGTCCCCTCATCAGTGTAATGTGACACATCACATTAGTGATGCTGATCAGGGGACTCACTAGGGAGCCACTCTGCACTGTATGCACTGTGCATGCAGAACACAGAAGAGCTGGAAGGTTTCAAGTGGAGCCTGACATGCCAAGGGAATGGAGTATGCAGGGTGGGGTGGTTGTGGTATTGCAGTTTAGCAAACGGAGGCCCTATGGGGCATATTAGGGAGGGAGGCACTGTGGAGCATACAACCAGGGGTGGGCACTGTGTGGTGTCAGTTTTATTGGAGGGAACCCCCGCAACTTAGTTGCCCTGGGGACCCCGCAAGCCTCAATCCCGCCATGTAAATGCTGATATAAAAGCAAAATATCGTAGTGAATACACCATAGTCCTGGGAATGCAGTATAATGTAAAAAATAATAATAATAATTGAGCACATGATGGTGATCCAGTCTATATATATACCAAATGAATGTTACTGTGATAGGGGACCCTGGTACTGACAGCCAGTGTCTTAAAATCAATGAGAACTGCATTAGGTCTAGTAAAGGTGAAACACAAGCCATTGTAAAAAATAAATCTAAGCTCTTACCACTAGAATATCTTAAATTTAGGTGAATGAATGCAGAGCCATAATACTATTCCAATCACAGACAGGAACTGTGTTAATTATGCTAAAGCCTACCGCCAATAAGAGGAGGGGAAAGGGTTATGTCATGATCGCCCACTTTGGGCTTGATTCAATTCAATGCGAATTGAATAGCACAGGGAATGAGCTCCCGGAGCTGTTCAATTCAGCGTGCTGCTAAGCCCGACTAAGGATTTCTTCTCGCATCCCTCCTGGTATGCAAGCAGAAATCCGACAAAAGTACAGGCGCGATGCTGTTTTCTGCCATTAGCGCGGCGGAAACAGCATCGACTAAATACCCTGGTTAAGGCGCAAGGGGCGGAAGAACGGGCATTCCCCGACCTAACAGAACGCAGATTTGAATATCTCCGGGAGCTCATTCAATTCGCATTGGATTGAATCAAGCCCTTTGATTGGTAGGAGAAAGAATCTTGATATATAGAAGCGAACCAAGAACCCATATTCATCTGTGGTCGGCCTCCAGCAGATAACTGATTCTCTAATAAAGTAAAAAATATATAATTTGAGTGCACAGTTTGGAGCCTGATCCCTACAGGAGGGAGTGGGCCCTCAGGCAGTGGGACCCACCAGGGATTTCCCCTGTACTCATGTGGGCCAGTCTGACTGTGTACAAACTTTGTTACTTTAAATCATTTACACAAGAAGTTGCAATATATTAAACAGCTCCTTTGGGCAATTTATGGTATCTCTCAAGGATAATATACTTTTCCACTCAAAACTCCCAAAAATCAGTTAAATTAATTATTCCGAAAACCCCCCACAAAATATTGTACTTACTGTGGATGCTCCATTCGTACGGCACCACTGGGATCTCTGTAGGTTGTAACATTCCAACACCGAACCCCTCTCTCCTCTTATCAGTCTGTTTGTTTCACGGAAAATGAGTGGCCCTAGATATACCTTGCCAATTAACTTTTAATTTGCTTTAATGAAACAGGCCAAGTGGTACTAGGAAAAAGGAATGCAGCGTGGGACATTCATAAAGGACCTGGTGGGTGTAAGTAACACGTTCATGCTAAATACAGTTTTATTACCAATCAGCTTCTAACTTACATTTTGCAGGCTGTGTTTAAGAAATGATAGTTTGGAGCTGATTGGTTGGTGATATATATTTCACAATTTTATCTCACATCAAGCTTTGATATATATGCCCCTAAATGTGTAGTTTTGGTGGCGTAAATAAAAACAATAAAACGAATATAAGTATCTTGGATAACCTTAGCTAGACTGAATGACCTTACTACTGGGATTCTGTTGTTTGTCGTCACTTTTCTTCTTCTTTTTATAGTGTTATTTTTCCCATATTCTTTCCAAGGATAAAGGTAGACAGGATCTCAATAACTAGGGAATAAGCATGCTTCAAGTCATCCGGGAGTTCTGTAATAATATGCTTTAACGAAGGTCACAGGTATCCAAGGTATACCTCCCAGCATCAGTACTTAAGAACATCAGGACATTTTTATAAAGGGGCCCTGGATATGCCCACAGGGGCTTCCTTTTGCTACTAAAGCACTGGAGCCCCACTTACTCCTTTCTCTCCTATAAAAATAGCCCTGAGTTGCTGCATAGACCATTATTCAGAATTGGGTCTGTCCCCATTAAACTGGGACAGTTGGGAGATATGACACGGTGACCCTATTATATTATCCTTAGATCTTGCAATGAGTAGTGCATTATTTCTTCTAATATGAGCAGCAGTTTTATGAAGGAAATAAAACATGTATTTCAGTTTGTATTAAAGTATGTTTAACTTTTTTGTTTTTCTATAAATTATGATTTTTTTTCTTTTTTAGAAAAGAGAAATAAAATGTGTCAGCTTGAACCATGTGTGAAGCAAAATGATAAAGAGCATGATGCAAAATATGTAATGTCTAGCTGCAGAATAAGTGATGGAGGAGAGGGGAAATGGAGCAGAGAAGCCTGAAATATTGTTCACTTACAGTGTATGAGTAATGTGAATTATACTAACTTTCTCACTCATAAATGCAGGATGTCCTAAAATAGCCCCCATAATGAGATACATTGTTAACTTCCACCAGTGATGTCAGAAAATAACAAAGATAAGGATATATTTTACAACTGCTTATATGAGTGATCATACCCCTTGTGCTATACATTGTCAGTATTGTTTGGTTATATAGTAACCAACCTATTTAACCTGATCAATTGTAGAATTGTTTTGGAGGCATTGTAGGTAAACTTTGTAAAAAAAAATATATATTTTATATATATATATATATATATATATATCTTCTATAATACTGCACAACTGTAGCAGATGGCATGTATGTAAGCCTGTAGCAGATGTCAGGTGTGTATGCCTGATATGTCTGTGAACGAGATGGTTCACAGACTTATCACATTGGTTGTACAGCACCGCCCGTACACACAGCACAATGACCCAATATATCTGCAGATATATTGGGCATCGGCTGGGCAGCGCAGTCAACGCAATATGTCTGTGAATGACGTCGTTCACAGACATATCAAACAAGAGCAGTGTAAACAACAAAACAGTTATCACATATAGCAGGACTGAAGGTGGCAGAGAGACATTGAGAAGCCACCCTGTGAGGGAGAGGAACAGCAATCCACCCCATCCCAGCAAATGTATGAGCATAAAGAAAACACTATCCACTTCAATAAGAAAAACAGGAGAAAAACAAAAGGTGACAAAAGTAAATGAATCATAGAAAGGAAACTTAAAAAAAGGAATTACACAATGCGAAAGCAGGGGGTGGAACATCTAAAAGCCAATCAGGCCTCAAAACAAGGACTTCCTAGTAACACAACAAAAATATACAAGAAGAGTCAGAGATAAAGCCCCAATTGGACCACAGCAGCAATAGACATTTTACAGAAGGCATAAAAAAGTATAGTCATCAAAACAACCAAACAAGACAAAGTGAAATGACTAGTAAAAGGGCATCAGATCTAGAACCACCACAGAAAGCGCCAAAAATTTTGAGAAATGTTCAAATATTAAAGCGTAAAAGGTAGATAAAGAACAGTTGAAGAAAGTGAAACAGTAGGCAATACAGCATCACCAAATGGTAACAAATTGAGCAATGTTCGCAGAATGGGTAACAGGACCGACCGACTACATATCATCAGTCAGCCAAGAAGAAGGGGAAGGAGAAACTTCAGCTCAGGAGGCAGCTTTTTCACAGAAGTATGTAGGAGCATCATCTGGAGGGGGAAAAGTCCAGAAAGCAGTCCTCTGTAAACAGACGTAGATGACCTGGGAACATAAGAGCAAATTGACAACCCTTCTTGACTAATCCTGCACAAATAGGGGTAAAAGCTTTACGGGAACGGGTCACTTCTGCGAATAGTGCTGAAAAATGATCAGTTTATGGTCTTCCCAAGTAACAGAGCAATGCCTCCTGGAAGCCTGCCACAGCACCTACTGTTGGAGAAAACTGAGACAGCAGAAAATGGTCACTCTAGGCCGGGCGTCAGGATTATGTTATCATTGCAGGAAGAATGGGCATCCAGCTAATCCAGAAGAGAGGAAGTGAGAAAGCGCATCAGGGCTTCACTCTAAATGAATTCAGGGAGTCTCACAATGCAGAGATTGTTTCAGTTTATTTAACACATGCAGATGTCGCTTATGGAACTCATTATATTGTTGTTTCAACATAAATACAGGCTGAAAAGTCTCTTCCAGCTTCATCTCATTAGTGTGAACCCGCTCAATAAACTGCACTATATTGCAGTTAGCCCCCTGGAGGGCCTTCCTCAAGGTATCAGCCTGCTTCTGCATCAAAGGGGCCGCGGTATCGTTAATTGCCCGCACCACGTCTTCATAAAAGCCAGGAGGTTGGAGGATGCACCAGAGGGGAACGCACAGCGCATTGCTGGGGTGGAAAGTACAGCCGCCATCTTGTGCTTTTTCCTAGCGCTGCTGCTTAGCAGGCATGGGGGAGGTGATGAACCTCTCAGTGCACTTGGGGGAGTTTCCCCTAGTCAGTGGTGGAGTTCCAGTGGTAAGAACTACTTAACATACAAATAATTAACCATCATTCTCTAATGACCCCCCCTCCCCCAACAAAGTTTTTTTTTTATGTTAACGTGGCCTAATTAGCTGTTTTGTTTTTACACTACTAAATCATAGCTAATCAATGACTGAGAATTAACAACCAGATGACACTCCAATAACTTGATACAACCCTAAGAGAACACCCTCACCCCACACAAAAAGAAAAAAACACTACACTATACCTAAAATATATGGAAAATGACTGATCTGTTCAATAACATGAAATACAAGAGAATCAAGCCCTGTGGCATATTGGCTTTTTATTAAATAATACAAATGTTAATCATAATTACAGACAGACAACTTCTACAGTACCTGTTAGTGCAATGCTCTGTCTCTATAATGCCAGCCTAGACAATGGACAAAGCTGCGTTATGGTAAGGATGAAATTATAAAGAAAGTGACAAAGTAATTCATAAATCATAATGCATTTTGTGCAGAGAATATATATGTGGTAAGTGATGGGTGGTTATAAAGAGGATGGTGTAACGTGGGAGCACACTTTCTCACAAATAGTAATGGTGCTATGTATTATGTGGTATTCCTATCAGGAAACATTAGACTGCACTGCTAGAATATAACCAAAACAAATGACCTGTAAACACAACCGGTATCTAGGATATACAATGCTGGATTAGGGTCCTGACAACACTGCAATAGCCAAAGTCACCAAACAGCAGGAATCTGAAGTAACGCTGGAGAAGTTTATAATGTTAGTAGTGAACCAGACATCAGGCAGCAGCTGGTGATTACATTACATAGGGCCTGATTCTGAGTTGTACGCTAATGCCGCCACCACAGCTGCGAATGTGAACGCAGCTACTGTGCAAAAGTATGCAAATGTCGCAGACGCCGAGGAATGTATCGCGACTCCCACCCACGACTTTACAAATCCAAGCATCTGTGTGCAAAGACACGGCATCGGTCGCAGATCCTTTGATAATCTGTCTCCTGAGTAACCCTATGGTCGCGCCGAATGGTCGCAGGTACTGAGACGCTGGAGCCATGTTTACTGCATACGGGATCACAGACGCATACTGCGACAGGCCCCCGAAACAGTCGTGACACCTCTTGGTCGCCACTCCCCATTACCTCCCCCAAAACGCTCCCTGTCTGTCAATCACACTGTGAGTAAATAGTCGCTGCAAGCAACTACGGTAATGTACCTTGACGCGTACTCAGTGCGACTGAGGCACATGCATAGTTTACCTATAATCACTAAATTGCACAAATATTGGCATAGCAAACAACTCTCTAGTGAGTACCTTATATACAACACATTTATTCTTGAAGTGTGTATCTATCAGCTTTGCTGCAAATAACTCTAAACCACTAGCACCTAGCCTCTATTAGCCTTATGTGCTAGATACAAAGATTGCCAATGTTTTGGAGAAGATAGGGTACACTTTCCATTAAAGTGGTAGATGACGCCCAGCCAGCCCTTAGGAAGGGGCTGCCATCTACAACACCACAAAGATTTCTTTCACTGCCTGAACTGAAAGGAGTCAGCTTGCAGACTGAAGAAAAGCGCCTTTCAGAGACAGTGGTCATCTCCCAGACAAAAAGCTTCTGTCCTCTAACTGCAAGCATGGGCATAGCCACAATATCAACCTGCTGCACATACAGAGCTAAAGGGCATGTGCCTATCTGTTCCATTAGATATACAGTGTGAGCTCAGATAAAGGAAAAGCTTGTCCCACCCAGTCTGCCTACTTAGTGCGTAACGTATGAGATATAAACCTCAAGCACAGCTTGTTACTGTCACCTCTGTTGTGTTCAGGGCATCACATGCTGAATGACTATATCCATACAGGCAGTTAAATCACTTCTGGAGTCTATTCACCAACACTCTCTAAATTAAGTGGTTAAATGACACTTGTAGGACATGGTTCAATAACCATTGAGGAGTTTTAGTAACCAAGTTCTGGAATGTAGCATGTGAAGTCACTTAGATTGAAATCATGAAATGTGACATAGTGATTAAATCCCCCAAGCCAACCCCAGCTGTTTTTTTCTCTACCTCCCTTTCTTGTATATACACACCCTGGGACAAACCTCCTTTCCTGCCTTTTCACATGGACTGTAATTTAAACCTCCCTTCTCCAGGGCAACACAGAGAGCAAGGCAGTGCTAAGGGCAGAGGCAGCTGTCAGAGAGCACCATCAGACCTGGGCTGCATGGGGTGAGAGAGGACACAGCAGTGCAGTGGTAAGTCTTACTAGGTCATCCTTACACCCAGCTATTACTCACTGACACACATACACTGGTTTCATTAGGTGATACTTTGCAGCATGTCACATGCAATCGTCAGCATTTTAAACAATTTATATATTACCTTTATGTCTGTTACTACCCAGTTTTGTTCTATTAATGTTGTTTTCAATTGTAAAGCGCAACGGAATATGCTGCGCTATATAAAAATAAATAAATATAGGACTTCCAAACCATTACTGTTGTGACCTGTATATAACACTGCAGGAACCTAGGCAAACACAGATATTTGGCATCTCATTTTCTGCATGTCATGTCTAATGTAGTTTGGAACAGAGAAAGGAAAGAGGGGATATGATAGAAACATTGAAATATATCAAGGGTTCAACATAGGGTATAGGAGGGAAACATTCAACAAAACGAGGACATGCAATGAAACTGGAGGGAGGTAGGATGACAGGGAATTGAGGAAAAATTACTTCATGGAAAGGGTAGTGGATAAGTGGAATAGCCTCCCATCAGAGGTGGTAGACAGAGGCTAAGACAGTGGAGGAATTTAAACATGAGAACTTATCCTTACAAAGAACTAAGGATAAAATAGGGTTGAGGTTACCAAAAGGTTAATAAAAGGGCAGACTAGATGGGCCAAGTGGTTCTTATCTGTCATCAAATTCTATGGGGTATATTTACTAGAGTATAGGTTTTTAAAAGTGGAGATGTTGCCCATAGCAACATCAGATTCTAGCTATTATCTTCTATAAGGTCCTATATAAATGTTAAGTGAAATCTGATTGGTTGCTAAGGGCAACATCTCCACTTCTACAAACCCACACTTCAGTAAATATACCCCTATGTTTCCATGTAATGATGTGTTTATGCAAAGTTCCACTGATACAGAAAAGGGAAATCTCTAAACTTACAAAACTGAACAATGATGTGTGTGAAGTTGGGTGCACTACATGTATAAGGGCTGGCTGGATATACAGATGGTATAAGTGCTGTCTGGGTATATACGTGGCATAGGATCTGGCTGGGTATACAGTTGATAGAAGAACTGAATGGGTATACCGTTGGTATAAGAGCTGGCTGGGTATACCGTTGGTATAAGCGCTGGCTAAGTAAGCAGTTGGTAAAAGAGCTAGCTGGGTATATAGTTGGTATACAGTTTCCTGATGAGTTTGTGTGTTACCTACATAACTCATGTCTTACACCAGAAGAGCAGGCTGTCTTATCAGACATATAGTCTCTATCAGACATGGATTAATTACAGACAATTTTGGATTAATCTGTAGCATGCACAATGTATATTTCTTTCTCTATATGTAGTTGATGCTTGCAACACGCCCCCGAAATGGTCGCTACACACCTGTGTTTTTATAGCCACCCCCTCAACCTCGCTATCGCCCACAAAAGGCCACCGTCTGTCAATCACTCTGCGTCTTCATGCGCACTACAACCGCCGTCGTAAGACCATCACGGCACAAGCACAGTGCGACTCAGACACTTGCGCAGTAGACAAAACATTGGCCAACTGCAATAATATCGGAATTGTGCCAATCTCTGAATAACGCCATAGATCACTGGCAGCCCAATGCAGGGTTTTGCAGAGAACAGCTGTAGTCCAACTGTTTTTTCACTAGAGCTCTGCAGAGGGTCATTAAGCAACAACAGGTGTCAGGAAAAGTGCTGCTATTCATCGCTAACCAGTACTGACTTAACTGACTTGTTAATGATTGTTACATTCTGCAACCTATGCGAGTCCACAGACAATATCAATCTATGTAGTGTGAAATGTATTCCCATAAGTAAATTATGCCATCCACAAGTGACTTAAGATATCTGATGGTTTAGGATTATTTTTTCCTTAATATAAAAGCTTGGGAGTTGCATGTTCCCTGCCCTGCCTGTGAGACATTGTAGCATCTAACTACTGTACAGTGAGCGAGGGAAGGAGAGGGAGGGAGAGAACAAGCACAGAGAGAGAGGCTGCAGAAAAGGTGGAGAGAGAGAAAGGAGTGATGGGAAAGAAAACGGAAGGGGAGTCATCAAAAAACCAAGACATACCTGAGTAGTGGGGGAGAATGTATCGAAAGAACAGTAATATACTGACGTTTTGCAAGGTCTCAGAAAAATACAGAAAATAAAGCTATAATAAATAGAAATAGGGAACATTAAAAGTGCTGAAAGCAATGGGGCATAGTTTAGAACATAGGCACTGACGCTAACCATTACACTAACTGGCTGCTCAGAAAAGATATATTGCAACATGGTGGTACAGAGGCTAGCATTGCTGTCTCACATTGCTAGGGACAGGGCTGCTGTCTAATGTGCGCTTGTGTTTTTAGGAATTTAGGCCCATATTCAATTTGAGTCAAAAAGTCCGAGGTCGGACTTTTCGCCATCATCAGAGGTTTTTCCTGGGATAAAGTATTGGGCGCGTACCCGCTTATCCCCGTATTCAATTTGGATACGGCGAAAATGGGCCCCCACGGAAAGGTAAGTCTTGGAAAAGTCCTGTCAATTTTCGGAAAATCATCTTGGCACCTCCCTAAGATGGTGGATCACTATGGGTACCCCCATTTTGGCCTGCGGAAGGTAAGTCGGGTTTTTAAATAGCCGCGGCAGGTGTATAAATGCGCCTGTGAAGAAGGGGTGAAGAATAGCATTTATTTTTTTATTTTTTTTAAATACCTATGAGTATCAAATTTGGGGTACATGAAAATGGGTGCAAGCATATTTTTAAGTCCCTAAAATATTTTTTTTAAATTCTTCAAAAATGCAATTGCCGCTACCACCCGCATTCTAGAAACACCTGCCGCATACTTGGGAACCCCCCCTGAATCAATTTAGCTAGTTTAAAATTTTGTTCCCCAATATTTTTTTTTTTGCCCCCAAAATGAAAGTCAATTTTTAGGGGTGTCCTAAGGATTTTGTTTTTTTTACACAGATTACTTTTAGGGGACACTCCCAGGAATGCAGGCTATTCTGTTTAAGCCTGCACCCCTAAACCCCAAATCTGCACTTTTTTTCGCCATGTATTACAGGTGAAAACTTATCCCCGTTTTTTAACAAAGACAGCTGTAGCTGTCGATAGATAGTATATGATATCTGCCTTGCATCTGATTGTATCCGAGTGCCGTACCTATGGAGAACTATACATGGAGTTTTTGTCGAGGCACCAGACCAGATATGCATTTCTATGAGAGTGCCGGACCTTTGGAAAATCTCTCTCTCTCAATCTCTCTCTCTCTCAATCTCTCTCTCTCTCAATCTCTCTCTCTCTCTATATATATATATATATATATACACACAAACAAAATTCATAACCCTGCCGTGTAACTTTCCTATAGCAAGATAGGGTGTAGCACTGAATGTATAGCCAGTACTTACCATCATATACCTACACAGATTGCTATATTACATTTTATTGTTCAAATTAACTTGTTATTCGGATTAGCACTTTCTTCTACACGTTACACTGAACAAATCTTCAAATTAGAAAAAAAATAAAACAATAATGACTTTTATGGAGGAGTAAGTTTGCTTAAGAAGTACAACTTATACAGACCATGCAAACCTCCAATTATTATCAAGATACTTTGGTCATCTCGCCGGATATTATGATAGCATGACCGCCTCACCAGATACTGTCATGTTAATTTGGTCACAGTGGCACTTTTCTATTGAGTTTCACTGATTTCATTTCATTTTACCTCTGTAGATGTAGAATGAGCACTATAGAAGCTCCAAGACATATTAACAATTTTAGTTATGCAGAAAACATGCTGGACATTTAGGGGTAAATTTACTAAAGTGAGAGTTTTTAGAAGAGAGTTTTAAAAGTGATGTTGCCCATAGCAACCAATCACATTCTAGTTATTATCTTCTGGAAGGTGCTAGTTAAATGTTAAGTAGAATCTGATTGGTTGCTATGGGCAACATCACATTTAAAACTCTCTTCTAAAAACTCTCACTTTATTTTATTTCACTCTAAGGGGTAAATTTACTAAAGCTTCAAGCTATTAAACATGCATAGCATGTAACTCATAAAGACAAAAAAAAGGTCTTCTTACTTCATAGCATGCTGGTAACATCACAAGCCATAGTTACAGAATGTTGCCATCATAGCGCCTGACAACTGAAGCAAACGGCATAAATGCCTTCTATTATAATGAGACAATGTACAGCATATAGAGACAGAGCTTGGATTCATTGTTGTTTTATATTTAACAGTTTAGCAGTAACCCCCCCACTGAGACCAGAATAACTGGAAAACACAAAACAGTTTTTTGGCATTCAGTGTTTCTACAGATTGCTCACACTAAAGCATGTTACCTGTTTATCAGGGATCGGCATGAATGACCACCGGGATTTCGACGCCCGTCATTAGACCCCTGCCGGGATTAAACAGTCGGGATGACGGCGGTCGCATTTCGACCGTCGGCATCCTGACTGCATTCCGTTTATCATGCTTGTGCACAGACTAGCTAAGATACAATTTTGTTAAATGGCTGAATCCAGCATGCTTGTTGTTCATACAGTATAAGTGGTGAGATGTTCTCCAATCACAGCTGAATAGACAGGAGGACAGCAGTTGTAGTGGAATTAGCTACATGCTGCGTTCTGCCTGGCTAGTGTGACTCCTCCTGAGCAGGAAAGAAATTCCTCCAGCTCACATACTGTATAAGTATGTGACAATTTGTACAACACTAATCAACTATAATGAACTGTGGTTGGAATAGAAAACAAAAACCTGTAAGATGAAATAGCATTTGCCATTAATTGCATTTTGCCTTGTTAAATATCATCTCCTATCTCTGCGATAAAATAAGATATTTCGGATCAGTTTGACAACGGTTTCTGCATTTGATAAAATGCTGCCCCTGCAGAGTTTACAGTGTAGTGATAGTTTTTTTCTGACCACGCACGCATAGAAACATTACTGAGAAGAGCGAGGGAAGGAGTGTTCAGCCTGTCTGGGAGTGATCAGAGTTATATGTAATAAACACACACCTATCTCAATATGTTACCAAACAAAGTATGATTTGTTCAGATAAACCTTTTAATTGAGACAAAAGGGCATTGCCACACCCCCATTCTTATCACTGTTATAGTGCTAGGCAACCAACAGTCTCTCCCCTCCTCCTAAAAGACCCTCAACTTGCCGCATACACCAAAGGCACATGCCTCCACTGCTTGCAGAATAAGATCACAGCGGACATGCCTCACAACTTCCTGTAAGCCAAGACGTCCATGCCAACCAAAGGACAGCAGTAAAGGCCCATCAAATCCTGACTGTCTGCCAAAACAGAGATGGTTGGGTGGTATGTTTTAGGCCATGGTCTAATGGCATGGAATATGTGTAACATGGTGTGGGCCCTAAGCCTGCACAGAAATATAATATATAACATTGTATAGCTTGTACATTCTACTGTAGTAACTTTGCAGTAACTGCCTTGTACTGCATGGAATAAGTTCACCTGTACAGAGGGAGAAGAGTGCAACATTAGTGTCTAAAATATACTTTCTGTTACAAGACTATAGTATACTACAGTGGTTCCCAAACTGGGCGCCGCAGGGCACTTGCAGGGAAGATATGGGTTGCAGGTCTAGAACCCAATCAATTTATGGTCAATTTGATAGCAAAAACTAGCGGTGGTGGTCGCCAATCATAAAATATGTGAATAAATAAACAGAAGTGAAACCCTGTCCACCACCACTTACCTAAACCAGAGGATTACAGGCAAACAGTTTACTTGAGTTAATAATTTCTTCATATTAGAAACTTCTGGCCTAGGAGTGCCTGCGGAAATAATTCTCATATTCTAGGGCACCGTGATTCAAGAAAGTTTGGGAACCGCTGCTATACTAAATAAAAGATAGCTAGAATCTGATAGGTTGTTATGGAAATCACTGGCTTGTCAGTGCACGCAAAGCAAGTCCTACTAACACCAGAGCCCTGGATCTTCCTGCTTTTTACATTTGCTAAAACAATCCACTCTGATGATTTCTAATATTACACCAATAATAATTAGGTTTTTATGTTTTCCAATTTCAGAGAAAAACATTTGCAGCTTATAATAATTTGCACCATTAAATGTTGCTGTCTCCAAGGTATAACAGTTAATGAAACCAATAAAAAAAAAAACAATGCCAAGATTAAGAAAGTGACAAGCTCCATATTTATTATTATTATTATTATTATTATTATTATTATTATTATTATAGTGTAAAATCAGAAATGTTCACATAAAGAGCTGTCCTTGCATATCTTTGCTGCAGTTGCGCTAGAAAGCCCCTCTCGGCGTGCCAGTTCCCATGAGACTCTGCTAGCTCCAGACATCTTTTCTGCCGAAAATGCATCAAAGTCTCAATGTGACTAGGGTACACCGGCAGTCTGTGCTGATTCATTTCATATATTCAACACTTGTATATCTGTGTGTGATGAAGTCTCTGAATCTGTATACAAAGTGCTATGATGCAGCAGCCACAGGTTTTTTCACTCCAAGTCCCGTTATGCTTCATATACAGACTCCGATGCACACAGATATACCAGTGTCGCATATCACATTAATCAGCACAGTCTGCTAGTGCGTCCTCGCCTTGCCACTTAAAGACACGTTTGGCAAAAAGATGCCCTGTGCTAGCAGAGTAGCACAGGACCTGGCGGCTCACTCACGCCAGGCAAGTTTACTGCGTGGCGTATTGAGACTAGTTGTAAGAGGACACATCTGTATCTATAAATTAACAATTCTAAAAATGTAAGATCCCATGGAGATCACAACTTGACATTTGTTATGCACAATTCTAAAATGTTATGTTTTTTTGGGATGTCGGGGGAGAATCTATTTTAAAATTAGCCTGTGACCTTAAAATATTGATTCGTTTAAAACTAGTCATGTTGTATATCCAATCAAAGCCTAATCTGAACACAATATTATATATATATATATATATATATATATATATATATATATATACACACACACACATCTTAAAATCCTGACCTGAGAAACTTCGGTTTCATAAATTAGTGGATTTCTTACATTTTACCCCTCTGACTGTTATTACCCAGTATTGTTTTCTTGTTTTATTACTATTTTGATCCCAATTATAAAGCACAATAGAATATGCTGGAGCTTTATAAGTAAATGTTAATAAATAAAACAATAAAAGTAATTAGTTAAGGAGAATTCCTACCATTCCACACCAGTCAGAATCCCAGCACCTACATCCTGGAGGTAAGTACTAGGGTTAGAGGAAGAGATAGGTTTAAGGTTAGACACTAGGGGGAGGGTTAGGTCTAGGCTGCGGGAGGGGGGGGGTTAGGTTTAGGGGTTGGATTAGGATACTTACCTCCAGGTGTCTGCATTCTCACCTAGTCAGGATTCTGAGTGACGGTAACCCAAACCCAACACCCCATAAGTAAGATGCTGCTTTTAAGAGCAGATAAACACAAGACTCCGGGACCACAAGTCACACAAAATGACTTCTGGATGAATCAATATAGAGATACTCTGGGATCAGGAATCAGTGCAACTGGTGGTTAATATGAAGGAAACGGTTTTAGCTATGTTTACACAAAAAGCATGTTTATAAATAATGCTCATTTTCACTACGTCTCCACAAAATCAGTATGTATCACTACCAGCTGTATGGCCGGCGGTTCAAATACCGACGCTGGAAGCCCGGCAGGGGTTAAGATCCCGACAGCGAATTTGGGTAAGTAATACTAACCCCCCCCTTAAGTGCCTAAACCTAACACCCCCCGTCCCCGCGGCATAAACCTAAGTCTCCCGGGGGGGTGCCTAACCCCCCCTTTCCCTAGCCTAACCCTAACCCTCCCGGAGAGGGGGGGTGCCTAACCCTAAGTCCACACGGGAGCCCTGAAACCTAACCCTCCCACCCCATGGCTATCCGCACCCGGCCTACCTTCATTCGGAATGCCGGGCGTCGGGCTCCCGGCGTAGGTCTAATGACAGGTGTCGGGATTTCGACGCCTGTCATTAGTACCCTGCCGGGATTTGACAATTGGGAAGCCGGCGGTCGGCATTTCAACCTTCGGCTTCCTGAGTGCATCCCGTTTCGACAAACACGTCATTGGTAGAGGTCTCTGATGCTACACAAGGGTCACACAATATCTATGCGTCTTGCAAAATGAAACATTAACCTATTGATGGTCAGTCAAGTTGGTGAGATAACATCAACATTTAAACATGGACGGATTTCTTACACAATCACTATCACATCAGGATCACTATGTAGAGTCCTAAAGAGGGCAGATGATTTTCATGATAGGGGGAGGGAGGTGTCTCTCCTCTTACCCACCACTGCTGCTGTGAATGGGGACAAAGGGATTGAAGACTATAAAATTAAGTGTCATAGAGACTGTTAGGTCATCACTGATCAGTGACAGGTTTTAGAGATTCAAGAAAAAGCAGACAACATACTGGATGCAAGAAAAGATTTATTTGGTTAAGGCTCCCATACACTGCGCCATTATCTGTCCGATGAGCCAACTGATCGGGACGATAATTGCAGTGTATAGCCGCAACCAAGTAGCAATTATCACTCTGTTCAACATGAGAAATCTTTCAGAATGTCCGAAAGATGTGACAATTGCTGTGAGGATCTGACAGTGGATATGCTCACCATCAGCCGGCTAACCAATTATCTGAGTGTGTGTGGTAATGTCAGATAATTGGTCTGACTGTCTGATGGTGAGTTTGAACTCAAGGTGTATGGCCAGCAGAACAGATAAGAAGTATCTAATCCACCATTAGATTTTCAAAAACAGCCAAAAGGGACTTGATATAAATGAAAATTCAATAGATATTCTAGGGAGTTGATGTACAATACTCATCGAGTGCTGATCTGCCTTCCCCTCCCCGGTAAATCACTTCCGTTAGACAATCTAGAAACAGTAAGTTACCCTACCCTCGCCCTTTGTTCTAACTAGTTGTTGTATTATTGCTCGGTGTAATTCCACAGTCACGTCAAGTTTCATTTTGGTAAAGTTAGCAATAATAATATACCTTATGAATGCCTTACTTTCTAACTGTTTTTCCACATCTGTATGCCAGCGCTGAGTTAGGACTCATATTACTTGTACACTATGTAGTCAGTGAGAATATTAAAGACAACAGGAGATGACACATGGCAGTATAGCCTTCTACACCCTTTTTCTACAATTCTATATAATTATCTCTACACACCTACAAACACCAACTCAGGGAAGCTGTCATACAACTCAAAGTTATAATATGAGCTGGTTCACATAAATATACTTAAAATTGCAAATTAATATTTTTATATTCTAAATGAAAATGCTCTCTACAAACAGAAATACTTTTATTTATGGTAAAGATAAAAATGATGCACCCCTCTTCTTTTGATGACCTCCAGATCAAATAGTCTTTGCCCGATACTTGTAACTTAAACACTTCCTTCAGAGAAAGGGTATACATCAGGCCTATGGTAGATGCTTGACCCCCTTAGAGGAAATGTGTCTGGCTCCCTTGGCCCCGGCGCACACTCTCTCCAGAGAAACTTCAAAGAGGCGTTACAGTAGGCCTGGAGTCTTGGGTACTATTGCGGCAGCCCGCAATCCTCGTTTCCATGCAATACAGGATTCTGACAATTTTACTTGGTTACTTGATAGTTAGGGAACTGTAGGTGAGGGTTCTTCCCTTAAATTCTTCCTTTCTGTCCTGCGCCCTGCCCTGTTTTCTGTGTTAAAGCAATGTGGTTTTGATTTCAGAATTTAATACTGAATGCGTTTTCGTGGTTACCTACTCTGCATTTCTGTTATACATCAGTTTTAATGTATTGCTGAATCTGTCTGTTCATAAACTAATAAAAATATACTGCGTTAAAAAAAAAAAAAGATGCACCCCCTTTGGAAACGTCTCACATTTTATCCTCTAACATTATGGAATGAAAATGGGTATAGTATGGATTTCTTACCTCTGATGAATACAAGTACAACACTGTATTGTGTAAAAAAAGATAATAGAAAACGACTCTGTGTACGGAACGTGCCCAATTCAATTTAGATTATCACAAACATTGATACTTTTGATGGGGCACTAAGGCTGGCAAACTCTTAGCCAATGTGGTAGGAAGTCAGAGTGGCTCCTCTAATATAAAGATTGCTTCCTCCCTGTGCCCTCTACACAGCACCTTAGATATAGCAAACTTTTCTTTAGATTATTACAAAGACCCTTTTATCTGGGATAACTTGGCTTTGGGGATGGCAGGTTCCCTTACCCCTTACAGAGGAAGAACGGGAATCCCTGACTGTGTCAGTGTCAGAGGAGGAGGTAGCACAGCTGCCCTGACAACATTGGGATTGTTCAGATATTTGCCCCGTTAATTTAATATTTGGTAGCAGGGGATTTAGCTGCAGTAAGAACTGAGAGTCTCTATGATCTTAGCACCTCCAGGCATTGTAAGATAATAATTTTGATCCTGCTCAGGATATATATATATATATACACACTGGAGCTATCAAAGTAAATGTTAATAATAAAAAAATAAATAATACACTTGGCATAGAAAAGCAATTATTTCTCATGCAATCCAATATTACTGGTTATTTGTAAGAAAAAGTCTTAGGGCTACATCTACAAGGGAGCAGGTTGTCAAAGCCGTCGATCATTGGGGTCTCCGATTTTAAAACAGCAATAGATATAAAAGGCAAAATCCGGCTGGTTTAGCATTTATTTTCTATTGTTGTTTTAAACCGTAAATAAATATAAATTCCTAGTGACCCTTGTTTCATGTCTTTACTTCAAGCAGATACTGCAGTTAGTCCAGTGTGCCACAATGTCCTCCCAGGATGTGAAAGCCGAGATGCAGAACATGGGACAAAAACTCCTGGTGAAATTACAGCAATTACCGCAGGCGGACACTTTGGAGATTATTTCATTTACCATCGTTGTCGTCTTTATTGGTGAGTAGAGACATGATTTGAGTATGCTAATATTGTTGTCTTCTGTGATTTTCATGATTTCGATTCAACGTTATGAACGTATGATGTTTCTCTCTTCTCCTCCAGCCGTGGTGCTGCTAATGGCAATCCTGGGATGTTCTTTCTGCTGCTGCGCCAAGCATCGTGTCACCAGGGTGCAGCCCAAAACTGGGTTATAACAGTGAACAAACAGTCCATGTCTGTGTACCTTTTCCATTTGAGGCAATTTACCAGGAGGGCAAAAAAATGAGACTGACACGAAAAAGCAGACTGTAACGGATTGCACCTAAAGATATGAAAGGACAAGACTGTATCCCTTTATGGAAGGAGACAGACAGACTGACAGACAACAAAACTCACATACTGTCACCAAAGATGCTATATTTACATGAACCATATTCATTTTAAAACTTTATGATACTTGGGGAAAAGACAATGATTACCAAACTGAATGCTATGGATCCAATATAAAAATCAAACTTATGCTGCATACCTTGATGTACGTTTTATATATATATATATATATATATATATATATATATATATATAATATATACTTCATATCTAGTATCATTCACGGTCTATCCATGCAAGCACATATGTTGTAAAAAAAATAAATGCCTCTATTTCTGCAGGATAATATAGATTGCTTTAAAATATTATTCTCCAACACATACTTCTCTTTTTTTAATCAGTTTTATTAACCTTTAGGGATAGGTTAAAGCAAATAAAGTAGAGGAAGGGTGGAGGGGTACAGATATTATATAAGTGTACTTGATATACTATATTCCTGTTACATAGACCAAAATAAAAGCCATATAACATATATAATAACTATTAATATTGGTAAGTGATAAACTTGCACATTGAGAACTCGATGTAAGGGCATAAGCAATGCAGGGATTATTACAACCAAAATTCAGGGAGTAGTGATAGGTTCTGTCAGCAGAGAAGGTACTTTTGGTAGTTTTATTAAGGTTCAGGCCTTTGTAGTATCTACGGTTGTTTGTTGGTGATAAACAGTCCATTAGCATAATACTCCACAGAGATAGCTACAATCTTTTAGGACTAGGTTGCTGGCCAATTTAGGATTTGTACAAAACATGAACATGGGGTTTAAGTTGAGAAAACAGATTTCTATCTATTCCCTGTGAAGCAGCATCTATGTTTCATGTTTAGAGTGATTCACTCTATATCACAGGTTCTCAAACTCGGTCCTCAGGACCCCAAACAGTGCATGTTTTGCAGGTCTCCTCACATAATTACTAGTGAAATAATTAGCTGCACCTGTAGATCTTTTAAAATGTGTCAGTGAGTAATGAATACACATGTGCTCCTGCTGGGTGACCTGCACAAAGTGAACTGTGTGGGGTCCTGAGGACCGAGTTTGAGAACCACTGCTCTATATGATTCATAATGAGAGCACTTAATTGTTCTCTACGTGATAGGAGTTCCTTAGTGAGCTTTCTTGTGGGAAATGCATTGCTGGGCTGATCTATACATGAAATATGCTTTGTGACTAAAGCAATTTTACCCAAGTTATTTCTGAGGCAGGAGGCAGATAGGATCACCAGTCTTGTGACAAGAGATCTGTCCATTAGTGGATTTGGGTGAGAAGTTAAAATATCCAAAGCTTGACTGTGAGCCTTTACTTATACATAGCTACCGGAGTAAAGACTGTCCTCATAAAATATATTCCACCTGTCTTATATGAATACTAAAGTAAACAATTTACCCTGTAACTATTAGACTGAGATATTGATCCCCTGGGCTATTTTCTCAGTTAACAACTAACCTTACAACATTGAATAGCTACCCCAACACACTTGTGGGGTGTTCAATAAAAGTAATGCCATGTCATTACGTCATGAAACATTGGAGGACTTTAGCTTAAAAAATGATTCCTAACAAAAAGAGGTCTCGGAGTGCCCGTTTTGTTTTGCACAGCATCTTCTCCTTCTGCTCATAGAGTGCATTCAACTCATTATATGAGGGTGCATACTCTTGGAATTTAGGGCCTGATTCAAACCCGGTCACAAGGCTGTGTTCGCACGCAGTATGCCGATGTTTGCAATCTGCGCATGCGAACAAGACGCAGTGAACGTGCGCAAACTAGTCCATGCGATCGGGAAGCGTTCGCACCCTGTACACAGACACTCCGCAAGCATGAGTGACAGCACGTGCTGTTTGTGGGCGGTGACGGGGTGGTCGATGGTAACGGGGGTGTGGTGGTGTAAACGCAGGCGTGTCTGTGTGTCTAAACGCCTTTTCAGGGGCTGTGCATAATTTAGACGCATCAGCAGCATACACGTCACATGTCTGAATTACACACAGCAGCACTCGCAGTGCTTGCGGTAGGATATGGTCAACCACAAGTGCTGCGTATGGGTCCGACGTCAGCCGATGTTACCGATTGTTTCATACACTTCCTGGAGATAACGTATGTTACTAAGGGAAAGTGGGTGTCTTGTGTCAGTCTGATGGGCTTCTAATTATATACCGTGATCTCACGGCAAAACATAGTGGGAGTTCTAATGTCTTGCTAGCGATCGCAGGATTTGCATACTGTGGATGCGGACAGCTGCGTGCGAACGCAGCCTTGTGACCAGGTCTGAATCAGGCCCTTAGACTGTAAGGGCCCGATTCAGACTTGTGCACAAGTCAGTTAATGCAGCTGCATCGCGTGCTCCGAAATACATGCGGATGTTTGCTTGCATTCAAAGTTGCACCAGCGCTCTGCATCCGACTGTTTAAGTGTCGGTTATCACTATCAGTACTGAAATGTACCAGCCAGCCACTTGGTGCAAGACATACAACCCATCTCTGCGTACGCTCAACCGTTGTGTCTACAATTCCTTGACATGCCAACATCATACACTTATCTTGGAAAGTTGCTTTGCCTATCAAATTATGTAGAAATGTTCCACTCTATCAGAAGTAGCATAGCTTGGTTTGGTGTGGGGAAAAGTGTAGATCCTAGTTTAGGGAGCCAGTAAATGCAACTGACCACTCACTTGAATTCTGCGGTTCTCAAATACATTTTGCAGCTTGTTGATGTTCCGTCAAAAGCAGCCCTCCATATCCATATTGGTAATTTAGAGCTGAGGTGCTCAGTCAGTTTTCACTCCACATAGGGCAACAAACTTCACTTTGTCAGTGGATTTTAGAGCTCTAAATCTCCATTACGTCAGTTTTATGCATCTTGTTTATGCTGTGTACTTTTTTTGCATTTTGATTATTACATTTCAATTAATTTTAAGCAGTGTCTAGTGGGTGTTTGGACCAGCTGTATTGACTGAGAAACCTTTAAACAGGTACTGCCCTTTGCTGCTACTAAATACTCCACTTACCAAGTATTATTATTATCTACAGACCCAGTGGCAGATGTTCCACATCATCATAATATATATTACCATATAATTGAGTCATTATTACATGTAGGGCTGATCTGAATTAAAGTGAATCAGGTCCCCTCATGGAGAACACTCCATAAAACCTGACCTTTAGTGGTCTTTTAAGCATCTGCGTACACTGGTGCCGGCTATTACGCAGGATGTAGTTATCCCGTCGCTCAAAGTCCTTTAGACTTAATATAGGCGCCGATACAGATGCCTATCTTAATCCCAACCCCGGAATCCAGCAGGACACCAGCCTGAACGAGGTAGTCCGAGGCACCCTTAGCTGTTAACTGCAATGGGGAGGGGGGGGGGGGGGGGGGGGAGTTTTATGCTTAGGCAGCATAGCAGGGTTACCAACCATTGGGATGCCGCTGTCGGTATTTTGACAGGAGCAATCCCCACAGCCGGCATTACATTCCGATTCCCTGTAACCCATTTTGACCCAAATACAAATTTAGAAAAGAAAAATATTGAAATAAAAGAAAATCACAAAAGAAAAATTTATTGTAAACACAAAAACATAATAGTTTGAAGAAAAATAGAACTTCTAAATGTCTAGAGTGTCTTTACATCCTTCCCTAATACTGATGTCCTGTGATATATCAAGCAGTAAAAGCACCTTACAGGATGCATATGAATATGAACTACATGTTATAAGCTATCATCCAATAAACCCATGGGAAGGAAGGAGGCTGATTTTATATTTAAGCACTATTGGACAATGCATGCAGATAAACAGGTCAATTATGCAGTTTTATCCAAAGACTATTTAACACTGACACAGCAGTAAAACATTAACAGGGGCTGGTGGAGGCAGGGGAGGAGGAGGAACCTCTCCAGCAGAGAAAAAGCAATGCCGTAAAGGGCACATTACATGCACGGCGGAAGAGAAAGGAAACCCCATTACTAGCAAGCTCTGCACTTGGCCTGGAAACAAGGTAATACATTATTGTATGCTAAATTGTCTCATTGTGCAGACACATTGTAAACCGTTGCTCTAATCTACAGCTATTCTAATGCAACATTTAGACAAACCGTTATTTCTCTGCTTGAAAGATATATAACATAGACCTAAATATATGTATACTGTTGCCTTGAAAACATCAAATAAATAATTGCTGAAATAAATCTTTGTTAAAATATTTAAATAATATAATTACATCATCAATGCTTTCCAGTGGTAATTAAAACACACAGATTCACACACCAAATTACTGTGAGTTAGGAGCATTTAAAGCAATTCTGGAATAAATAGAATAAATATATATATATATAATAAAGCAAGTTAGCATCATACTATAATATTATGTTTGCTTAGTTTTGTGAAATTTGCGAACAACTAAAGCTGGGTACACACTAGACAACCGGCTAATCTTGCCGATGGTCGGGGCGATTTACCTTCGCCCCGGACCATGCAAGATTGCAGGTATACACTAGAAGATTTAATGAACGACGTTAACAATATGTTGTTCTGTCCTTCATTAATATGCACTGCACCGCATACGATATCTTCAGACAGTGCAGGCAGATCTGAAAATGCGATAAACAATGTACGGGATAGTGAATCAATAGTACGTACACACTGGACAATGTGGACGAATTTTGCGAGGTTATTGAGAAAAAATTATAAAAGTATGTTTACCTAAATTCCACATTATACTCGCTGTAGCCACAGGCACATGTAGTACACCAATACCCTGAGGGGGATAGAAGAGTATAGAGCAGTAAGATGGTTTTAGACTAAACCTCTCAAAAACAGTCCTTAGTCACGAACGTCAGCCCTTCATGTCTAAAGGGGCCTATCCATTAGATGACTTTTGAATGATTGTTTAGAAAGTCGTCCAATGGATAGCCGACAAGGACCAGCGACGCGCATGCACGCTGGGTCCTTGCGGACTATCTGTGGAACATGCTATGCTGGTCAACGTGACGACGATCGTCAGGTTCCACATGTTCGCAGATAGGAAGTCGGGCTCCTGCACTGAATGACGTTCAGTAAACGCCGTTCAGTGTGGGCACCGCACCCGGCAACCTGAAGGACTGAACGCTAGTCATTCAGTTTTTCAGGTCGCCTAATGGATAAGCCCCTTAACTCCAATCCATACAGTCTATTCCAATCAAATGAAACCAAAATAAATGTGCAAAATCAATACAGATTTTAAAGGTCCACTCTAAAATGGTCTGGAAACCAAACAAACGGTTTCTGAAAGACGTCTATTATATAAGCAACAATACTGATGATTATTCAAGTGATGGGCAGTAATGTGCCAATAGCATGTCTGTACTGAGAAGGTCAGGCTCCTGAGTACCAATTTTTCAGAAATATATCTCACAGTGTTGACCACAAAACTGCTTCCCTCCATCAACATCCATTTTATTTCTCTTTACAGGATGGGACAGGACACAACCCAGATATTAGATCCAGCATCTCCCATTCTAGAAAACATAAAAAACAGAATACTGGGGGATGACTGGGCTTTGGGAGGTCTCGTGGTGATCGGATCATTTTGTTTGCTGTTCCTGACTTTGCTTTTATTTGCCTTTGTGTTCAGCTGCTGTTCCTGTCAGAAACACAAATCAGCTTATCGGTAAGTTAAGACAGGCAGGTTTCCAGTCTCCAGGATTTCACCTTTTACATCATCACAAAATGGTTATGTAGAGAACAACAGAGAGAGAAACATGGAAATGGAGGGCGGGAAATGAAGAATGCTGTGTAAGCGTACAAAAGTGCCCAAGATGAAAAAGGAAATACCAAGTACTATGCAAAGACATAAAAATAAGAACAGTGATGAAGAACTGAGAAACAAGAGAAGAGGTGCTGAGAACATGAGCTATGATCTTCTCCATGTGAAAAATTATATTTTTTTCATGCATAATGGAAGAGAAGGACACTTATGATGAAGAAACACACATGCAGGCATTGTTGTCTATGTGCTTGTGCAAATAAACAGATCTGATAGATGCACTTTAAGTTTACTCCTTAAAATATACCTTTAATTCCCCACCCTTTCCTCAAAAAGTACTTTGGTTACATATATTGGACCCTCTATTTGTTGCATATACTGTAATAAGGTCTCAGAGCTCACATGCAGCTGGGACCACTGTCGCTTACTTTAAGTGCTGCTCGTGTGTATCCGTAGCTGGGGAGATTAGACGCAGTGGCTGTAAGTGAAAGCTGAATGCTGATTGGAGAAGCGCCCACTCCTCAAAAAAGTGATTAGCTTTATTTACAACCACTGCATCTGATCTTTTCACACAGCAACACTGAAGTGCCAACCATATGCAAGTCCACAGGGCCCTAATTCAGACAGGAACAAACAGAAACCCGAAATATGCATATACGCATATACTAAGACACGAAACACAGGTGCACAAGTCCTGAGTGGGGAGGAAGAAAAAAACAGTTGCTGCCTTACTGGTGGGGAGAGAAAAAGTACACATAACATGTCAGGAAAATGTAGAAATTACAGATGTGTCCACATACTTCTTTGCGCGTTAAACAGCCCTTCTAGTCGTGCCATGCTGTAGCGTCTTTTCGTACAACTTTTTACTTTCAAATGCATCTTATTCTCAAAGTGATGTGAACAGGTCGCACAAGCAGCTTCTGCTGATTAAAATAATATGCAGCATGCCTGTATTCTGTGTGCGACTGCGTATCTACACTGTAACCATGTCTAGGGAGTGTTTACCTCCACCCAGTGAGCAGACCCCCTATAGCATCTCATGCAACCATGCCAGTCGTTTCAATCTTTTCATTGACGGTGTATAGAGGGCCTGATTCAGCAAGGAACGCAAATGCAAATACAATAGCGATTACGCACGCAGTCTCACAGCGAAGGTATGCCAACCCATTGTGATCGCAATGCACTCTCAGTACGCAACAATCGGCCAATTGCGTGCGTATTAGCAACTGCGTTCCTTGCTGAATCAGGCCCTGAGTGTGATTACACTGATAAAATAATCATGTAAAAGAAAGAAGTAGCTTGATTACGATTAGCGATCCAATAAAGGTTTTTGTTTGCCACAATAGTACCAATAGGCAAAGCAGTCAGTGTGAGAAGAAAATTGGTGTATATGTGTCCATGTGTGCAGGTCGGGTATGAAATCCCAGCTGTCGGTATGCCGTTGGTCAGATTACTGACAGCGGCATCCCGACATCCAGAATCCCGAGACCCATAGGAACGCATGGTGAGTGATTACCTACTAACCCTTACCCTAAATCCTACCCTAACCCTCCCTCACCGTTGCCTAACCAT
Organism: Taudactylus pleione; assembly: GCA_031769625.1. Taxonomy (NCBI): domain Eukaryota; kingdom Metazoa; phylum Chordata; class Amphibia; order Anura; family Myobatrachidae; genus Taudactylus; species Taudactylus pleione. The sequence goes on along the minus strand of JAUIMM010000289.1, from coordinate 2,589,163 downwards.
AACCCCTAACCTCACCCCCCCCTCTGTGCCTAAACCTCACCTCCCCCTAAACCTGACACCACCTCCCCGATGCCTAATTCTAACCTACCCCTAACACCCTCATACTTACCTTCGGATGCCGACGGTCGGGATTTCCGCGCCGGTATTTAGACCGTCGACATTCCGCACGGCAGGATGAGGACTACATCCCCCGTGTGCATGTCCCTTTAATTCCAAGTCCAAGGGTCCAAGTTTGTTGTGTGAGACAAACTTGGACCTTCTTGCACATTTAAAGGTCCGAGATTGTCCCACAACACGCCTAATGTAATAGCCTGCGAACTTGTGAGCTCGAGGCAATTACATTATGCGAGTCTGGGTGAGTTTCATGCAAACTGGGACCTTTTAATGCGACTAGCATTAAAAGGTCTGAGTTATACAGCGGACATGAATGGCTACAGGGATTATAGGGGAGTATGTGGGAATGTGAGTGTGCATGTATGTTTTAATAACATTGTACTGTCACGGTGTATGTCTTATGGTTATTTTAATATTTCTTTTGCAGGTAAATTAGAGGTACCAGCGGGCCATTAATGCCCCGCATGCTGGAACTTGTGGTTCTGCAAGTACTAGCATGCGGGAGAGGCTTGCTGGGACTTCTCCAGTAAAAGACAATATTATTCATCTATTTTTTTTTACACAATGAACCCGGCACCCAACGCCCAGGGGTGCCGGGGATAGCCCTGGGCTATCAGCCCAGGTCTGGGGTGCCCTGGAGAAGAGGAACCTCTTTATTGGGGGAGTCACCACCTCTCCAGAGATCCCCGGCCTGGGCTGACTAGCGGTCAGGTGTCAATGCTTTGGCCGGGGTACCCTGGCTGTGGCATTACACCCCCACTAGAAAGAGTACGGGGTGTTGGTTGCGGAGAATATGGGGGACCCCTACTCATTTTGTCCCCCGTATTTCCACAACCAGGACTGGCTGGTTGATGAAAATATGGGGGACACCTACGTAATTTTCCCCCCATATATTCCTTCCCAACCAGGACTGGCTCAACAGAGCATGGTGCTGGTTCTTAAGATACAGGGGAATCCTAAGAATTTATCCCCTGTATCTTAAGACAGGCTCAACAGAGCCCGGGGCTGGTTATGCTTGTGGAAGGGGAGGAGGGGGGTGCACGTAATTTTTTTTTACAGTTTACTATCTTCTTACACACAGAAGCATGCATAGATCTCACGGATCTGTGCATGTTTCTGTGTAACTCGGACCTGCTCAGGCTAGACTCGCTACCCTAAAGCAGGTCTGTTTTTTTTTTTTTTCAGACAGTAATAGTGTGCTAGGTAAACTTGCACTCTATCACATTGCCCGAGTTGTATCCTCACAATGGCAAAGCATCTAGATGCGTGTATTTGCCATTGCGAGCTGTGGGGATGTGAGAAACATGCGAGTTTGCATGTTCTCCCACCCTATTACATAGGGAGAGTTCTAAAAAAGTACAAGCATAGCTATATACTCGAACATTTTCAAAACTCGGACCCATTTACATTTTGCCCAAATTGTTGGTTTAGAAATGAAAACAAATAAAAGTGAACAACTGAATGCAGCCAGTGAAAGCACAATCTATAGGAGCAGAGGTAATTTGAGGACAAGTAGGTAGAGAAAACTAGTCACGGCTGCAAGCTACAATGTCAGTTATGGTTAATAAGTGTCAGTTATCGAACCAAATAAACCTTTCACACTGAAATCACTGTCATATTCTGTATTGCTCTGTGATGTAAGGCTTGGATTAGTCAATCGGTACACAATGCTATAACTGGTGATGTCACATTGGATTTAGTGACTCCAGTCCACTGTCTTAAATATGCAGAAGGAGAAAATACAGCTGAAACTATAAAATATAGTAAAAACACAAGAATATTTGAAAAATATTTAGAGGCTTAATAAATATAGTGGTGGCATGCCTACAAGCAATAAGAGGTCATCATATATGTAGGAGTGTGTATGTGGGGGGGGGGGGGGAGCATGTGGGGGTAGGAACCCAGGGACCCGAGCAAACCAAAGTTAGGCTTAAGAATTAATTTAGGGTCCCCTGCATGCCGCTACACATACATTCCCGCTGACAAGAGAAGTCTGCTACACACTCCATACCTAGGAGGGAAGTGTGACAGCTACGGAAGTCAGCCCTGAGCTGTTCAGTGATACCTCACTTCGGGAGAGGGTCTATGTGTAAGCTGTTTTTTATGTACCCCTGGTGACTGCTGGAAACCGGCTGCATACTGCAGATTCAGGTAGGAAGTACAGCGGTATCATAAGGCACTCTTGAGTGGAGCTGTGCTAATTTTCCTCAGGAGAGGGACTTTATATAATGATTTGATAAAAGTGCAGCGATTATGCATGACAGCCTAGAGCTGAGCTGCGGCATAATCCACCTCGAGAGAGGGACTCTGTTCACCTGCACTGGATAACAACTTGGATTGATTTCCATTAATAATATAAATATATTCCTGATATTCAATATAACCGGTGACTTTTATTTGTTAATCAGCAATTCTTATATAAAAGGCTGGCAGGACATAATGAGAGTTATGGTAAAACTTACCTCTGTTAACTCTCTTTCTTCAAAGTCCATAGGGTCTACAGGGAGACCTTAGGGTGTAGGTGGTGGTTGAGGACCGGGCACCACGCAGTTAAAGCGTTCAGCTCCCAGGATGCATCGGTCCATCCCCCTAAACCCCCCCCCCCCCCGAGCCTGGGGCACCTCAGTTCCTGACAAGTCAAAGGCCGGAGGAGGAGAAGAGAGAAGGCAGACTGGTACACAAAAGAATCACACTCTCACGGAGAAGGAGACTGGAAACCGGTGACCGAAAACATAGCCCATGTGAAGGCAGGTGCCCTGTGGACACTATGGACTTCGAAGAAAGAGTTGACAAATGTAAGTTTTACCATAACTCTCATTTTCTTCTTCAGGATCCATAGGGCTCCACAGTGAGACCTTGGGGTTGTCCCAAAGCAGTTATTCATGGGTGGGGACGTTCCTACGCTGAGAGGAGAATCCGGTGTCCAAATGAAGCATCCTGAGAGGCAAATGTATTGAAGGCATAGAATCTCAGAAAGGTATGGACAGAGGACCACGTGAACGCCTTACAAAGCTGTTCAGCCAAGGCGCCATGACGAGCTGCCCACAAGGGACCCACAGAGCAAGTAGAATGATCAGTAACAGTAGCCGGTACAGGAAGGCCTGCCTGCGTGTAAGGCTGTGAGATAGTCATGCATAGCCATCTAGCCAGTGTCTGTTTGTTGGCTGGCCATCCCTTCTTGTGAAATCCAAAGAGCACAAATAAGGAGTCTGATTTCCGAAGAGAACTGGTACGGTCCATTTAGATCCTGAGGACACTGACCACATCCAAGAAGGTCTCACCTGCCGATAGGTCTGGTGATTGAAGGCCGGGGCTACAATTTCCTCAATAATGTGGAAACAAGTAACAACTTTTGGAAAGAAACCAGGGCGAGTCCGAAGCACAGCCCTGTCCTACTGGAATATCAGAAATGGGGAGCGACAGGAAAGCGCCCCTAAATCTGACACCCTTCTGGCGAAAGCCATAGTCAGAAGAAAAAGAGTCTTTGCTGACCACTTGAGTTCCACAGATTCCAGGGGTTCAAACGGAGGACCCTGCAGGGCACGGAGAACTACTGACAAATCCCATGGAACCACTGGAGGGACAAAGGGAGGTTGTATACGGAGGACACCCTGGAAGAAGGTGTGGACATCCGGTAGAGGAGCAAGTCTACGCTGGAATTAAATGGATAGAGCAGAGACATGCACTTTCAGCGAGGCAAGGTGGAGTCCAAGGTCCAATCCAGCTTGAAGGAAGGCCAGGACTCTGGAAATCCTAAACTCTTGTGGGTCGTAGCTTCTGGTAAGCCACCATTGGAAATACAGTATGTATGCCACACTCTGTAGTAGATCCAAGCAGAGGCGGCTGGCTTAAGCTCTCCGAGCATAGTCTGGACAGCAGAGCTAGAGAATCCTTTGGACCCCAGGAGGGATGTCTCAAGAGCCACGCCGTCAAAGACAGATGACCCAGGTCCACATAAAGGCAAGGACCCTTGGACAACAGATCTGGACGTTGAGGAATCAGGAAAGGAGTGTCGATGGAGAGACTCTGAAGATCTGAGTACCAATGACGTCTGGGCCAAGCTGGAGCCACCAGCAGGACAGTGCCTCTGTCTTGATTGAACTTCCAAAGAACTCGAGGAAGAAGGGAGACTGGAGGAAATAGGTATGCAAACTGGAAGGTCCACTTCACTGACAATGCGTCTACGAAGGTTGCCTCGGCATCCCTTGTTCTGGACCCGTACACCAGCAGTTTGTGATTGTGTCGGGAGGCCATGAGGTCCACCTCTGGTAGGCCCCATCTGTTCACTAGGAGTTGAAATCCTCGGGTGAAGAGCCAATCCCCGGTATGCACGTCGTGACAGCTGAGAAAGTCTACTTCCCAATTGAGAACTCCCGGAATGAACACCGCAGAGATGGCCGGGAGGTGACCCTCGTCCCATGTCAGGATTCGTGACACCACTGTCATAGCTGCACTACTTTGATTGCCTCCTTGATGGTTGATGTAAGCCACTGTTGTGGCATTGTCGGACAGTACCTGTACAGATTTTCTTTGAAGTTTGTCCTGGGCCAGTATGAGGGCCCTGTAGACAGCTCAAAGTTCCAATATGTTGATCGGCAGGGTTAATTCAACCGATGTCCAACAGCCCTGAAAGGAGTGTTGACCGGTCACTGCGCCCCGGAGACTGGCATCTGTTGTTAGGAGTACCCAGTCCGGGACACAAAAGGGGCGACCCTTGGTTAGATGAGATGTCTTTAGCCACCAAGATAGGAACAGACAAACCTCTGGAATCCTGATCCGATGGGGCAACCAGTTCCACCTGGAGAGGATTAGCCTTTGCAAGGCCTGTAGTGGAACTGAGCATACTCCACCATATCGAAGGTGGATACCATGGATACCAGAACGTGCATTGCTGAGTGGAGTGACACTCGGCGACTGTGGAGGAATCTGCGAACTCGTATTTGAAGTGTGGAGATCTTGTCTGATGCCAAAAGTATTTTCTGATCCTGAGAATCTGGCAGGGCTCCCAGATGAACCATTCTTTGTGAGGGATTCAGGGAGGACTTTTTCCAGTTGATTAACCATCCGTGCTTTTGAAGGAAAGCGATGGTTAGCTGCAGATGGTGTTGAAGCACGTCTGGGGAACCTGCTAAGAGCAGGTCAACCAGATATGGTAGCAGTCGGACACCCTGACAATGCAGGTGAACCGCCATGATAGCCATCATTTTGGTAAATACCCGTGGAGCTGTGGATAGTCCAAAGGACAGAGCCAGACATTGAAAGTGTTGCTGTAGTATAGCAAACCGGAGATATCGCTGAGAGGGCGCTATAGGTACATGTAGGTAAGCGTCCTGAATATCCAGAGATACCATAAAGTCCCCAGGCTCCATTGCTAGGATGATAGAGCGTAGGGTTTCCATCCTGAACCTGGGTACCCTGAGGAATTTGTTCAGGGATTTGAGGTTGAGGATAGGTCGATTAGACCCATTCGGCTTCTGAACCAGAAAGAGAGTAGAATAATAACAGGTCCCTCGCTGAGATAGCAAGACTGGCACATTTACCCCTGCTTGCAGCAAGGACTGTATGGCTTTCTGGATTTGCAGGGCCTTGTTTGGGTCTGAAAGAGGGCCTGTATTGGTGAGGTGGCCGTCTTGAGAGGGTGTACCCGTGAGAGACCACTTCTCTTACCCAAGCATCCGTGGTGGTTTGACACCAGCACTTGGCAAACTGAAGAAGTCAGCCTCCTACTCTGAGGTCCCCCAGGGAGAGGCCCGTCTTGTCAGGCTGAGGGCTTGTCCTTGGATTTTGAAGCAGGGCGTCTGGTGGTTCAGGCCTGCTTGGTCCTGGGCTTGGCGTCCCTAGTGGAAGCCGACTGCCTAGGAAAGACTTTCCTTGAGGACTAAAGGACCTAAAAGATGTAGACCGCAGCTTTGTAGTTGGAGACGCTGAAGGCAGAAATGCAGTTTTTGATGCCACCAATGTGGTTACAATCTTGTCTGTGCCAAACAAGATTTCCCCGTTGTAGGGCAATACTTCTAAGCCCTTCTTAGAATTCGCATTGGCCTTCCATGAACATAGTCACAGGGTACGGCACAGACACCGCCATGGCTGAGACTCTAGAAGTTAGGAGACTGGAATCCAATGTCGCTTCGCCAATATAGGAAGCTGCATCTCATATGTGAGCTATGAAAGACATCTGATCCCTAGATGTGTCTGAGGGAAAAGAGTCTTCAAGTGCATCAGCCCAGCTCTATTGCTTTAGCCACCCATGCAATAGCCATGGTCGGACTAGCAACAGCCCATGAAAGAGAGTACATAGATTTAAGGCAAGATTCAACCTTTCTATCCGTAGGGTCCTTCAGAGAGGATATTGTAGGGATAGGCAATGTAGTGCTCTTAATTAATCACGTAACATGGGAATATACCACAGGGGGAGTCTCCCATTTTGAACAATTAGCCGCAGGAAATGAACAACAGGAAGTCAGATGTTTTTGGGGCTGAAACCTCTTACCAGGCATCTGCCAGGCTGCTACGTGTTCAGCTAGTTAATCAGATAGAGGTAATTCTGCTGAAGCCACTTTCTGTCATTTAAGCAGTGGGTGATTTGATTTAGGGGCTGGTTCGTCGTCTTCTATTAGTAAGATGGATCTACCAGCTCGCACCAAAGCAGCATCTTCAGCCTGCTCAGACGACACCTCAGAACTGAGAGCTGCCTGGGCTGTGAGGATAACACAGGATGCATTTACTAGGTAGGGGCTTCTCACCTTGCAACATAGTTTGAAAGGCTGTAAAATACATCTACTCATGGAGGGGGAACAGGAGGTACCTGTATACTCTGAACCTGTTGTGGCAACCCCATAGGGGGATTACAGCCGGGACCGCTAGGCGGTCCGCAATAGTAGCCAGCACCTGAGAAAAGGAAGCCCAGGGGGGCTCTTGTGCAGGAGCTGGGGCATTTGATGGGCCTGGTGGGGTATAACACTTAGCACATAACCCATCTTGTATCAAATCCTCCTCACTTAAGCCTGCAGCACATAATTTGCATGATAGTAGTATGGGTGCAGATGTTTGCTTGCTACTCTTGCCCTTGCTACACATAGCTGCAGAGTAGTACAGCACACAATATGGCACTGGGTATAATGCAACCACTAGGTATGTAGAATACAAGTAGGAATACAATATACTGATCCTGTCTTATGCTTGGACAAGCTGCAGGAGCACACAGCACAAATATGGCGCAGTGTAGTAACCAACTGTATGTGACAACCCACACAAATACAAGAGATGTGAGGCACAGGAAAACACAACTGTATGTTAGGGCAAAGTAAGGGGGAAAAAAAAGGGAAAGATATATGCTGACAGTATAGAGAAATATACAGACAGGCAGCGCTAGCATAAGTCACATACAATGCAGAAATACAATAGAACTGCAGAATGGCACTACAATCAACTACACAGATTCTGTGGTCAGACACTCAACATCAGTTATAGTGCTACATAACCTGACTCCAGGATGAGGTATGTAGGGGGACCGGACCCAGTGTTTCCCTGAGAGAGCTGTGGCTGAGCCAGAGAACATAGCCACTGGAGACCTCTGAGGGGGTGTGGTCGGATTAGGAGAGCAGCTCAGGGAAGCGAGACCTCAGAGGAATGGTGTCCTGAGCTGGGGGGCCACTTTAATGGAGAAAGCTGACCTCCCCATGCTAATTATTAACCACCGGGATGCTGGATTCCCGCCCCATATGTACTCTGGTGGTCTAGTGGATCACAGTGGATAAAGCCTGTGTCCAGTCTCAGCACCTCCGGTCTGACCCGAGACCAGAGGTAAGAATGCAAATCGGCAGGGTTAATTCAATGCAAATCCGCGGGTCACCGCTCGCGCTGACCCACCTTACCTGTCCCCTTGCCTTGTGTCCGGGATGCAGTTTGGGTCCGTCCGCGGAGCCGGCTAGCAAGGTCCCCGAGATGCTGGCCGAAATCCTCAGCCGCAGCTGGCGTTGCGGTGCCCAGAGGGTGAAGGAGCGGGAGCGCAGACGTCCTGTGGACAATCTGTTGCTACCCGCACAGCAGAAAGAAAGATGTCGATATTTTTATTTCGAAATTTATCTGGATGAAAATGTTCATTACTAATTGCAATTAAATGTGTGAAATCTTTACATATAAGATCGAGTTCTGACTGATTTTATTCTGCCATTTCATACTAACTATAGAGCAAATAAGCGCAGAGTCAATTGTTTTTTTAAATTTAAATATGCACTGGAAATACTGAACCAAGATATTGATGTCAGTAAGGCGGACAACCTGGGAGACGGGGAGCCTACACTAAAAATGGACACTGGTTAGTCAAGAGGACAGATATCTCCTCTCCCAAACATGAATGCTATCAAAACATACTAATGGCTGGCATCAGGGTGTAGCTCTGGGCAGAAGGAACAATGGGCCTGATTCACTACCAATCGCAACTGCGATTACGCATGCAATCGGCCGATTGTTGCGTTCTGAGCATGTGTATGCATCGCAGTGTGCGTGCACGAACCAGCCATTGTGATCGGGACTGCGATCGCAGTGACTACGCAGACCCATTGCTGCCTGGGGTGCCGCGCTCTGCTCTGGAACTTTTAGCACACTCTGGTCTGTATCTGAGCAGTTTGTTGCATCAGTTGAGTATGCTAGAAGCACCAGAGCAGAGAGCGACACCCCAGGCAGGAAAGAGGAACTGTGAGGGTTGTGACAGGTGTAGGGTGCTAGAATGAACACTAAGGGGTATATTTGGGAGTTTTTAGAAGTGGAGATGTTGCCCATAGCAACCAGATTCTATTTAACATTTAACTAGCACCTTCTAGAAGATAATATGAGATATGGTAAGAACTTACCCTTGTTATCTCTATTTCTACGAAGTCCATAGGGTTCCACAGGATACCTTGGGGTATAGGTGTGACGTCAGTCGCAGGGCACCAAAGAGGTAAGCTTTCAGCCTCCCAGGATGCACTAGGTCCCCCTCCTATACCCCGCCCCCGAGCCAAGGCATCTCAGTTAGTTACCAAGCCATAGGCCGGAGGAGGAGAAGGAAGAGAGAGAACAAAGATCTGGACACATACAAGAATCACATTCTCACCAGAGGGAGACGGAAAACCGGTGACCAGAGCAAAGCCCATCTGCAGCACAGGTGCGACAGGGCGGGAGTCCTGTGGAACCCTATGGACTTCGTAGAAATAGAGATAACAAGGGTAAGTTCTTACCATATCTCATATTTTCTACTTCAGGGTCCATAGGGTATCCACAGGATACCTTGGGGATGTCCCAAAGCAGTATCCTTTAAGGGTGGGGACGCTCCTGTGCAGAAAGGAGAATCCGCCGCCCGAAGGAAGCATGCAGGTAAGCGTCCTGTATGTCCAATGACACCATGTAGTCCCCAGGTTCCAGCGCCAGAATGATGGACCGTAGGGTCCCCATCCGAAACTTCGGTACCCGCAAAGACTTGTTGAGTGCTTTGAGGTTGAGAATCGGACGATACGACCCATTGGGTTTCTGTACCAAAAAAAAAGATTTGAATAGAAACCCTGGCCCCTCTGGGAGAATGGAACAGGCACTATAACTCCAGCCTGGAGCATAGTGTGCAATACCTTCCGCAGCTCCGTAGCCTTGTTCCGGTCTGATGGTAGACCCGTGGTGAAGAATCGAGCCGGGGGTCTGTGCCGGAAGGAGAGGGCATACCCGTGGGAGACCACCTCCAGAACCCAAGTGTCTGTCGTAGTGACCGACCAACACTGGGCGAACTGCAGCAGGCGGCCTCCCACCCTGGGATCCCCCAAAGGGAGGCCCGGACCGTCAGGCCGCAGGCTTGTCATCTGGCTTGGGGGCCGGACGTCTGGTACTCCATGCCTGCTTCCGGGGCTTGACCGATTTCCTAGGGCCAGCCTGACGAGGAAACGACTGTGGTTTGGGCCTGCCCTGGGCCCTAGATGACCGAAAGGACGATGGTCCAGAACCAAAAGGAGCAGCAGCCGACGGGAGACAAGCCGATTTGGCTGCCGACAGCGTGGCCACAATCTTATCCAGATCCGGACCGAAGAGAACTTCTCCGGTAAACGGCAACGCTTCCAGACCCTTCTTGGAATCTGCGTCCGCCTTCCAGGATCGCAGCCACAAGGTGCGACGAGCAGCTACCGCTGCTGAAGAAATTCTAGACACCAGAGTACTAATGTCTAGAGCCGCCTCGTTGATGTAGGTGGCCGAATCACGGAGATTGCCAATCAACTCCGCCTGTTCGGCCGGACAGTCGGAATCAAAAGAAGCCTCTAATGAATCCGCCCAGCGCTCCATCGCTCTGGCAACCCAGCAAATGGCCATAGCCGGCCGTGCTGCCCCCCCCGCAAGGGAATAAGCGGACTTCAGGCAGATTTCCACCTTGCGGTCCGTAGCATCCTTAAGGGAGGACAGAGATGGCATCGGCAATGTGGCACTATGGACAAGACGGGTCACGTGAGAATCCACCTGTGGAGGGGATTCCCACTTAGCAAAATAATTATCCGCGAACGGATAAGCCACCACCAGGCGTCTCTGCGGCTGGTATCTTTTGCCAGGCTGTTTCCACGCCTCCTCTAAATGGTCCACCAACTGACCCGAAAGAGGAAAGACTGTGGCATCGCCCTTCACGTCTTTGAAAAAGGCATACTTAGACTTAGCCGCTGGGGGAACTTCGTCCTCAATCACCAAGGCTGTGCGGACCGCCCGAATAAGTCCAGGAATATATACTTTGGACTTAGCATCAGCGTCCTTAGTATGGAGAGGTTCCTGATCGCAAGGATCCAGAATCTCCCCATCATCAGACGTCCCTTCGTCATCCTCATAAGGAGCAGACAGAGACGCCACCGGCCGTTTATGAGGCCGCATCACAGATTCCCCTTGCAACACATCCGACAAGTGCTGTACAGAACTCATCAGGGAGTTAACCCACGCTGGCTCCTGAGAAACCGGGAGCGGGGAAATAGGGAGACTGTGGGGTACCACCAATTGTCGTGGGAAACCCTGCATGGGTGACGACACCACAGACTGCTGGGACAAACCCATCGGAGTAAATGCGGGCTGCGGAGCTAACTGGCCCACTAAAGCTGTTAGCGCCTGAGCGAAACAAGCCCAGGGCGGCTCCTGTACCGGTGCTGTAACCGTAAGAGGCCACGCCATGGACAAACACTGCCGGCAAAGGCCCTCCGCGCTACCCTCCCCCTCCGCTAACGGTACTTTACACGTGGTACACTGTAGCCGGAGGGGAAAATCACTTTCAGACATGATGGCACCACGTATGTGACCCCTCTCACCAATTATATATTAAATAGGCGAGAGACCACCCTGCAGCACCGCACCGCAAGTGCTTAGCAGAAAGAACAGGGACAGTAATAAAGCTGACAGTCTTGAGAAGAAAAGTTACAGGCAGCAGCGCTAGCACAGTCACATACAATGCAAAGAAAATCAATTCCTGCACTAACAGCGCTGATCACTCAACTACACAGACACAGGGCCTGGTAGGACACAGCGCTGCATACACAGACCTGACCACAGCGGAGGAGAGGTATGCGGGGGGACCCAGACCACGATGCTTCCAATGCAGGCTTCCAGCAGCGTTCACCATGCTTCTGAAAAGATGGCCGCCGAGGAGCAGAGAGAAGGCTGGCCTGGGGGAGGAGCGCTGACACAGGGCCAGTCAGCACAGTGCAGAGAGGGCTGTGTGCAGCGAGGGAGGCGCCGGCTGTGAGACAGAGAAGGTGCGCTCCCCTGGCATGCATTTAACCCCAGGGACGCCGCAGCGCTACCGCTCTGCTGCGGTCCGCTGTCCCAGGGAGTAGTGGAAGCGCAGGTTGGTCGCCTGGCTCCACGCTGCAGCCAGTCCCCAGGGAGCCCCCTGCCTGGGGACTTAGGACCATGTGATCAGCGGGGACCCACCGCGGGACCCCGCTGCTTACCTCTGTCCCCCTTGAATCCGGCCATGGTCCGGAACATCTGGGGTCACCGCTAGCTGTGACCCCAGATGCCCACCAGCATCCCCGGATCAGTACCGGCGTTCTGGTACCGGCGGGGTGTAGGGAAGACAGCATGGACGTCAGGGCTGACTGTCCATGCTGTTCATCCAGATGTGCAGCCACAGCTGCATGAAGAAAAAGCTTCAGGGGCTCTTCTAGCCCCCACTCCAACAGGTGCCCCCGACTCCGGCCGCGCACCAAACTAAACTGAGATGCCTTGGCTCGGGGGCGGGGTATAGGAGGGGGACCTAGTGCATCCTGGGAGGCTGAAAGCTTAACTCTTTGGTGCCCTGCGACTGACGTCACACCTATACCCCAAGGTATCCTGTGGATACCCTATGGACCCTGAAGTAGAAAATAGCTAGAATCTGATTAGTTGCTATGGGCAACAACTCCAATTCTAAAAACTCTCACTTTAGTAAATATACCCCTATGAGGAAAAACGTCATTTTCTGGCCTAGCCTTACACAGGAAGACTCCCCATTGTGTACACATTCAGGAAATTGTGGCTGCCATAGTGACACAATGCCCCTACAGTACTTGGGCACAGGCCAGACGCTATGTAACAGAATCAGCACAGTAGCATACATATCAATACCTGTTCAATGGCACTATACACTAGAAAAGTCAGTTCCTAAATAAAGCAAAGCATTTACATAATAAAATCAAGGTGTACTACAAATAAAAAAAATACATTAATAATTTTTTCCCATATTCGGCAAAATAAGGTAAACAAATTATATCTATTTAGTGATGAAATGTTACGTTATAACTAAAAAGAACTTCCAATTAAGCATGCTGGCATGCAGTATATGCACTGGTATTAGCAGATTAATGTTATATCAAAGTGCCCGGTGGCTGACAGTATACCCTCTTTTTTGTAAGATATGAAACAGATAGTCATGGGTGTAGTTTACAAAATAGGTCAAAACCTTCATAGAGATAGTTTCCATAGTGTCAATAAACTTGACATATAATGCAACCAAACCAGCTGCTCTGCTTTGCATGAGGGCTAAAAGGGAGTCTCCTCTCTCATTTCATTGCGTATGATCTCTTTGTGGGTATAAATAGTGAAAGGGACATTAAAGCTGAACAGAAACAGACAACAGATGCTTTTGTCAGGCAGGTTTGTACTTGTTAAAGGTTTTCCCTGTGCAATAACAATTGAGTAATTGTATCTACAGGAATTGCTATATGTGCTGGGCTGTATCATATATTAAAACATTGAGAGACAATACAACTGACAAAATAAAAGTAAAAAAGATGATCATGCGCTCCTGGATATGTTGTGGTTAAATAGCAGCTTTCTTATAAATGGTCAGACACCTGGCCAATTAGCAATAAATCAAGTAAAAGAAGCGCTGTGGGAACTAACAATACATATGTAATACGGTGGAATACTATACCAGCTGAGGTGAGACAAACAAACAACACTCAACATACAATGTCACAATAGATGTATATAGCGCTTTCTGTGAAGAGTTAATAGTCCTGGATATCAGTTGTACCCGTGACTGTGCGGCGGTATGGTAAGGGTGTAAGTGCTGACCCTACCTTTCCCTATGCTCCTCCGTGCGGGGTTAGCCAGGTCCAGGACTATTAACTCTTCACAGAAAGCGCTATATACATCTATTGTGACATTGTATGTTGAGTGTTGTTTGTTTGTCTCACCTCAGCTGGTATAGTATTCCACCGTATTACATATGTATTGTTAGTTCCCACAGCACTTCTTTTACTTGATTTAACAACTGACAAAATGCCAAGCTAAATGGAGTGAATCATCCATCCCGGAAGTCATATTACTTTGGGCCTGATTCAGAGCCGGACGCTATTTGCGCTCGCTCGTCAAGAAAATAGGGGTGGCTATTCAAATGAACCGTTCGCTGTTTGCGGTCTGTTCACGCCTCTAGGTCTGAACAAGCGTACAAAACTTGCGGTAGTTTTTTGGGAAACTACGCCCCCTGGCCGCTCGCATCCTACGTCATGTCCACTATTTATTAGATTAATCGAGTACATCGAACAGGGTATGAGTTGCTCGCTATTCCTGTGGTTGCTTTTTGCTACCACAATTTTGCGAGCAGTTCTGGCTAAAAAAAACCCCGTGACGTTGTCAATGACGCTGCTGTATTAATTATGCACACCCATAAAACGCCCGTTTTGACCTTTAAGCACGCCTGCGTTCGGATCTCCACTCCCCGTTTTCAAACACCTTCCCCTGTTACCACCCACATACGCCTCATTCTGTCACTCAAAATAGCAGGCATTCGCTATTTTGCGAGCACACGATTTTCGGCCGCACTGAGTGGTTCGCGCATGCGTATTACGATCCGTACGCATGCGCAGTTGGGCAAACATCGCTCGGAGTGAACGAGCAGCCACTTGCGTCCGGCTCTGAATCAGGCCCTTTGTCTTTTTCTCTTTGTTATCTGTTAAAAATGTCCACTAATAATTGTGCAATCAGTAACACATATTTCTCACACATGAGCTGTGACAAGGCTTACGTTACTATAGGTACAGTTACTATACAAACTACAAAGGAACCAGACAGAAATCTTTGGGTACAAGTAGAAGCACCATCAGTGGGGTTAAATGCAGATAGATAGTCTATACCAGGGGTAGCCAACCTCAGTCCTCGAAAGCTATAACAGGTCACGTTTTCCAGACCACCTAGCTGGTGCACAGGTGTATTCATTACTCACTAAAGGCCCCCATACATCAGAGATTGATTGCAGCAATCGTGCAATTTGCAATCGATTGTGTATAAAATCTTTCCCTTTTTCAATCGATTGTGGCAATTCTGCAATCGATTGAAAAAGGGAAAGATTTTTATACACAATTTATTGCAAATTGCACGATTGCTGCATTCAATCTCTGATTCCAGCCCCTATCGCGCCCGACGGAGCTATTCAATTCTTGCTCCTGTCGGGCATGATCAGCTGCTAGCGCTACATTTCAGCTCACAGCCCCAGGGGGATGAGAGCTGAAATGTGCGAAAAGTGACCTGTTTGGGCGCCCATACAGCACTTTTCGCGGTCGCGCCCAGCACTTTGGTCGGGTGTAGCTGCTTTACGCGGCTAAACCTGACCTCTATGGGCGCGATCAGCGCGAAAAACTGCATCAATTGAATAGCGGCCCGCGATCTCCCGTCACTTTAGACGGGAGATCCGGACCGCGTAATCAATTGAATTCCGCCCTCTCATGTATGGGGGCCTTCACACATTTGAAAAGATCCACAGATGGAGCTAATTATTTCACTGGTGATTCTGTGATTGCCAACATCAGCTCTGCCAACATCAGCTCTATGGACATTATACACCTATCTTGTACCTCCATTGGAAACTCCAGAACCCGGACCACGTAAAGAACCTTAGTTAGACATGGACTAGGACTTATTTTATTGATTTTGTGAGGTCTACAATAATATAAGGTACCAAAAATGTAGCCACAATCAGAAAACTTTATAATGTATCCAACTTTGTATCCTACCAACAAGCAGTGGTGCACTTGTGGGAGTAACCACCTAGAAGTCTGGTTTTATTCTCTATTTTGCCATGAGTGGATAGCACATAACTATGTAGGAAGGTTGTAGTTCTTTCCTCAGCAGTGCTGGGCAGATAATGACAGAAATTATATGCAATCAGCTCTGGTTTACCGCACACAGAGTCATGTTTCTACAAAGCATATTCTCCCATCTCTTAGTTTTATTGATGAATTGAAGCAACGCCATTGATCACAGCCTCTTACAAATGCCCCATTTGAGCAAATCTATCTGCACAACACCAGACAAAGTTTATACAGCACAGACAAATCCCGGCGCTGTTTGTCTTGTGAATTTATCAAAAATGTTTCACCTCCTCCCAATGGACTGCAAATAACAATTAAATGCAAATATAGTCAGTTGCAGAAAATATTTAATTTGTTCTTAACATTTTTTGCAGTGTAGAATAGGTTATAGCTTATGAGGTCACACTTTATACCAAACATACAAATATTTCAACTATGTAAAATGACACTATAGTGTGAGATTATTGACACTGTAACATTCTCTTTTAATTACAAATATTACTGCAAAAGATCAGTCAGACGTCTCTGTCTTGCGGAAAATCCCATCATGGATGGTCCTTCACTATCTCGAAGTCTGATATTTTATTTCACCTAAATCTGGTCCAAAACTTTATTGTCAGGACAAAAATGTCTTGAATGGACAGTACATTGCTAGGAATCTGCCTTTGACTTTTGCATTTCACTTCCATCTGCACTGTAACAAACTGCATAATGTCTCCTTCACCAGAATATTTAAAGGCCATGTCCCATTTGAAGTAAGTGATTTACACTATCTATCAGGCACAACCATATATGTTTTCCAATATAACTTCTAGTGTCTGCGGACTATTAAATAAATTGGTTGCTCTGATTAGCAGGCACTATAATATATTCTTGGAAACGTCTGGCCTGTCCCCTTGCACTTTAAACTTTATTTAGTGTTACCTTATCTAAAGTGTTTATTCCAATGCAGACTGTACGATAAATGGGATGTAGTTAGCAGACCGGCGAACGGGATGCCGCCGGACTGAATCCTGACGCTAGAAGTCCGACACGGGACTTAAGATAGGCGTCGAAATACAGACGGTTATTTTAATCCCAATGCCAGAACACAGTCAGATGCCAGTCCGAACCAGGTAAGTCCAGGGCGTCTTAGCTGTTAGCCGTGGAAAGGAAGGGGAGGGGTTAGGTTTAGGTAGCATAGCGGGGTTTGCGTTCGGTTTTGGGGGGAGGGGAGGTTAGGGTTATGCTCCTCTAGGGTGAGGGGGGGCATTAGGGTTAGGCACCACTGGGGGGCTTAGAGTTAGGCGCTAAGGGGGAGGGTTAGGTTTAGGCACGATGGGGGGAGGGTTAGGTTTAGGCACTAACAGGGAGGGTTAGGCTACAGGAAGGGAGGGTTAGAGGCAGAATGGGGGAGGATAAGTATACTTACCCAACCCCTGTCGGGATACCAACCATCGGGATGCCGATGTCGGAAATTTCATAGGAGGCATCCAGACAGCCGGCATTATATATCAATTCCTGATAAACAACAACAATCATTTATTGGGCACAATTTTCTCTTCTTCAGGCAGTATTCCATGATGAATTTCCTTTTAAGTCAACACAACACTAAAATCTCATACATGTCCTCATCCTCTTATGAATTGCATGCCCAAATCTCCTACAATCCAAGAGTCACTGGTGTCTCACTGGATGCTCAGATAATGCTTCAGCCCACACAATGGCAACCTCCACTGTATGCAATTAAAGCACTGCATGCGGCTGTACCACCATTCAACACAGTCTGCATCCCTCCAAATGACACATCCTTTTCCTGACCTTACTGAGCATCCACTCCTACATCTTAAGCTGTTCTGTCTCACTGGTTCCTACATCCAAAAGCACTCATATATCAACTACACACTGAGATGCTGCCACCTATATCACTAGCTGTTCCTAAACAATGAATAATGTACTTGCACCTGTTATCTGCATTGTAAAAGGACCACTAAACAGAATATACAGGCGGTTTTATATAAGCGAGCTGCTAATAACATGAGCAAATCTATATAGCATGTAAAAGTCAGGGGCTTCTAGGAAGCCAAAACATTTGCAATAGGTTTGTGATCGTGGGCAGATATTTTCCTACAGATAGTAGAGTTCTTGCCAGCAATAACTGACAGGCACAGAAGCTAGCACCTCAAATAGCCACCCTTTGCAGTAATAGCAGATAGCAGGGTACACAAGCATTTACTCTGCTGTTTAGATAATGTATATGCAAAGTGCTACATCTGAAGTCCTTATAGATTGTTGAATATATATTTGTGAATGTTTTAGCTATTTTGTTTACAGCAACAAATCCGTTAAATTCCAACACTTTTTAGATACATATTTTCCTTTTCCAACTATCTAAGGGCATTATAAACATTGTATTCTGCTGATCCACTTGCAAGTATTTCAAAATCAGCAAAAGTGTTGGTAAAAGTGTTGGTAAAAGTGTGCAAAAAAACTGTCGATAAAAAAAGCACTTACCCCATCTCTTCACAAAAGTTCACCATTGCCTCAAATCCAGCCATAGCAGCTCTGTCTGATGCTTTGGTGTCTCCTCTCTTTGCCTGAAACAGGGTACACAGAATGAGGGATTACCACAGGTAATATTCATGCTGCATAGGTAACAATAAGCGCAGCGCATTGCACTGGATGTAATGAGGATGGCTAGAGGAACATAGATACTGTGCTAAGTTATGTCTCACCAGGTAACACAATACAGTCACTAATTGGCATTTACAAAAACTAGCCTTTCAGTTTTTCCAAAATGTCATAATAAAGAGCCCATAGACAAAAAAGCAATATCCTCCATGCTATAATCTGCAGGTGCAAATATTTAATTTTATCTATATCATTTTCCTTGAATGATTAAAAAAATCAGCGATCATGAGCGTGTATGTAGACCAGCGATTCCCAACCTCGGTCCTCAAGGCACAGTAACAGTCCTGGTTTTAGAGATACCCATGCATGAGCACAGATGGGTAAATCAAAGTAACCAAGGTACTAATTAAGTCACCTGATTTTTAAAGTGCCAGGCTCTACTCAACCCGCCGTCTATACCCCACTGTCAGAAGCTCCAGTGTCCACTGTGGAATCGGAGAAATGGATTTAACGGTAACAAAATCCTGCTTTATATAGTAACAGCATATTCAATTGCACTTTACAATTATAAAATGACCTAAAGTATTAACAACAACTATAACAAACCTTTCACCTCACCCATTGGGATCTGTTGCAGCAGTCATAACTACACAAGCATATGACAGCAAGTTCTGCTCTGAAAACTCACCTGTGCTTTTGTGATGTCTTTCTTTATTAGAAAGCTGACTTGGCCCACATCAGTCCTAGAATAGTATAAGCGACAAAAGGACTGCTTGCCATCGCGGCCAGCTCTCCCTGACTCCTGGTAATACCCAGCCATTGACTTGGCGATGTTCCAGTGAGCTACAAACCTGCCAGGAATAAAAATTTTACATGAGACAATGCTGCAATTTGTGCGCAAAATATAAATACATATAATAACAAATAACGAATGGGAAGTCTGACAAACACAAAAGGCAGAATGCAATAAATAATACACATAAAGAGACAGCTGTGAGAATTAAATGTGAAGGCTGTCAAATCGCTGTAAGTCACACAAAATAAAAAACATGACAGTTTAAGAGAAGTAAGTAGCAGATTACAATCAAAACTGATTAATTAAATCAACAACATTAATGCTCTGTTGGATTTAAACTATTTTGGCACTACCAGAAGTAGCTCCGACACCCATGCCCTTTCACCCTTAGCGGTCTGTCTGAATGAACATAATGGTTGTTTTCTAATGGGCTACAAGGGGTCAAAAATCCCCGATATCTGTGTTGTTATCAGGTGATAACCGCCAGTTAAAGCACGAAGTGTGTTAACGCCCTATAAGCAGTGTTAATGCTCATTAACTTGTTCATTTCACATGCGTTAACAAAGGTATCGAGGGGAAAAAGAGAGCCTAATTGAATAGCCTCGGGTGATAAAATCCCAAGGCTACCTCCCTTTTTTTACGCCCTAATAATTTATCGCGGCTAATTGAATCTCCCCCTATATGTTAAATATTTTTACTTGAGTTCATTAGGGCACTGTAGAACAGTGAGAAATAGAGGCTGCATTGGAGCTTGGGCAGTTTAAATTTGGTTACAAGGGTTCAAAGTTCCTCCCCCACTATACGCCATAGCATGCCGAGACCTTCAGTGACTTTTTTTTTCTCTTTTTAAAGCCCCAAGGACACACCAGGGAGAAAGGAAAAAGTAAGAGTGCAAGTCTAATAATGAAAGTTATGAAAGTGTAAGTAGTTTTGCCTCTATGTTCCTTTCATCACTATGCGTTATCTGCATGTGTTTTTTTTACAGTGTATGCACAGGGAGACATAATATAGACATTTTTATTGTGTACTTACCATTTTTTATTTTTTTATTTTCAATACGTCTAGATCTTCATGGAGCATTTCTAACTAATGTTGTGTATTTATATATTGTTGAATGTGATTGGAACGCCCGAATATATGGAACCATATTCATAGGCTTATTGTTATTATTTATGTTGGGTGACACATTTTGGACCCTGATTTAGTAGGCTGCTTCAATAGGTAGGTTAACTACAGACAGAATATAGATAAATGTTCTCGAACAACAACAGTGAACATCAACCTGATGGACATCCAATATCTCCCAATGGACTCCTAAAGGATTTACCACTAGTTTAAAACCCTAATTTTCTCTTTCATCCCTGGGGGACAACAACACCAAAACATTGCCAAACATAACCATACAAGTGGGAATCCTCAGAAAGTGTGTAGCACTTTCAATCCAAAACTGGCATCTTTGAACACAAAAATGTATCTATAAAACGGTGACTGTGTTCACCAAATTGTAGATGGCCTCCCGACACAGTTGCTCAGCCAAGGTAAAAAGCACCAGACGATCTAGTAGAATGTGCTGTTACTTTTTAGAAACAGGCCATCTGCCTGAAGATTTCTTGCTGTAAGACTGTCAGTATCAGGTTCAGATCCCAAGGAGCAATTGGGGAGGATGTATGGTTGCTTCACTCCCTATAAGAACGTCTGCACTTGGTAAAAATGGGATTTTGGTACGTACCGGTAAATCCTTTTCTCTGATTCCACAGGGGACACTGGAGGTGCTTACGCTGGGGTATAGAGGCGTGGATAACTGGAGCCGGCACTTTAAATAATTTAGAAGTGTGAAGCTCCTCCCCCTCTATGCCCCATCAGCCCTCAGTTTAGAAAATGAAGATCGAGAGGAGGTGGAGAACAAGCGGAGTAAAAAGGGAGAGAACACACAATAATCAAAACATACAACATATGGAACAAACCAAACAGGCAGGCTAAGAGCGCAGAGGGGGCGTCCAGTGTCCCCTGTGGAATCAGAGAAAAGGATTTACCGGTAGGTACCAAAATCCCATTTTCTCTTTCATCCACTAGGGGATACTGGAGGTGCTTACACTGGGGACGTCCGAAAGTTTTCCCCACGGGCGGGAGCGCTCTGCGGGGCCTGCAGAACAAGACGGCCAAAACGGGATGCCGAAACCGCGAACGTATCAAATTTGTAAAACTTGACAAACGTGTGCACAGAAGACCAAGTGGCCGCACAGCACAACTGTGACGTGGAGGCTCCCCTACCGGCCGCCCAGGACGCACCCACAGAACGTGTGGAATGAGCCGAAATGGACGAAGGAGGCCGGCGTTCGGCACCAACATAAGCCTGATGAATAGTCAGTCGGATCCAACGTGCCAAAGTCTGCTTAGACGCTGGTCAACCCCTCCGAACCGCATCATAGAGGACAAAAAGTGACTCAGACTTACGGAGGGAAGCAGTCCTGTCAACATAGATGCGGAGAGCTCTAACCACATCCAAGGTAGAAGAACTACCAGAGTCCTCCACCAAAGACGGTACCACAATAGGCTGATTAATATGAAAAGCCGACACTACCTTGGGAAGGAAGGCGGCTACCGTCCGGAGTTCCGCCCTATCAGCATGAAACACAAGGTAAGGTGGCTTATTGGACAGAGCACCCAATTCCGAAACTCTACGAGCCGAAGCTAGAGCCAAGAGAAGGACCGTCTTCCAAGACAAGTACTTAATATGAACCTCTTCCAAAGGTTCAAACCTGGACGACTGAAGAATCAACAGCACTAAGTTCAAGTCCCAGGGAGCAATCGGAGGTACAAAAGGAGGCTGCACCCGCAAGACCCCCTGAAGAAACATCTGCACCTCAGGAATGAGGGCCAAAGAAAATGGAAAGGGCAGAAACCTACACCTTTAAAGTTCCAAGACGAAGGCCAGAATCCAGACCCGTCTGAAGAAAAAGCAGAAACCGGGACAACCGAAAAGTCCTAGATGGAAGATCCCGACTGGAACACCACGAGATATAAGAACGCCAGATGCGGTGATAATGCGCAGCAGAAACTGGTTTCCTGGCGCGTAGCATGGTGAGAATGACAGAGTCTGGGATTCCTCTGCGTCTTAGGATATCGGTTTCAAGAGCCACCCCGCTAAACGCAGTTGCGCTAGGTTGGGGTGTACTAAAGGACCTTGCTGTAGCAGATCCGGGCGCAGGAAGGGGCCATGGCTCGTCTGACAATAGGGACCGAAGGTCCGCGAACCAACTCCTCCGAGGCCAGTTCGGAGCCACGAGAATGACAGAGGCTGACTCGTGTTTTATCCTTTTTAGCAGTCGAGGAAGAATTGGAATCGGAGGAAAGATGTAAACCAAGTCGTAGTTCCATGGACCTGTCAGAGCGTCTACTGCCACTGCCTGCGGATCTCGAGTTCTTGACACGTATACCGGGAGCTGACGATTCAATCGTGACGCCATGAGGTCCACCTGAGGACATTCCCATCGACGTATCAGCACGTTGAACACATCTGGATGAAGCTTCCATTCCCCGGGGTGGATATCCTGTCGGCTTAGGTAATCTGCTTCCCAGTTGTCCACACCCGGGATGAATACCGCCAACAGGATTACTGACTGGCTCTCGGCCCACCTGAGAATCTGAGTTACTTCTCGCATGGCCATGCGACTCCGAGTCCCTCCTTGGCGGTTGATGTACGCGACGGCCGTCGCGTTGTCGGACTGAACTCTTACCGGACGAGTTCTTAGAAACTCTGTTGCTTCTATAAGAGCATTGTAGATCGCTCTGAGTTCCAACACATTTATGGGCCACTTTTGTTCTAGAGGGGACCATCGACCCTGCAAATGATAATCGAGGACTACAGCTCCCCATCCTCGAAGGCTGGCATCCGTTGTTACGATGATCCAGTCCCACACTCCGAATCTCCGGCCCGCAAGAAGATTGTTGGATTGTGTCCACCAGAGAAGGGCCACTCTGGTAGCTGGGCTCAGACGGATCTGGCGATGTAGAAGCAGATGAGACCCTAACCCCTGTGTTAGTAGGTCCAGCTGAAACACCCTGGAGTGGAACCGCCCGAACTGTATTGCCTCGAAGGCCGCTACCATCTTCCCCAGGAGACATAGACAAAGAAGGAGGGACACCCTCTTTGGTCTGAGGACCAGCTGAACTAACAACCGCATATCCTGGGCCTTGTCTACTGGAAGGAAGATCCTCTGTGATGCCGTATCTAAGATCATGCCCAGAAACAGGAGCTTCTGGGACAGATTGAGATTTGATTTCTTGAAGTTTATTATCCAACCGTGTTGGATTAGAGTCTGATATGTCAGTAAGGCATGACTTGTAAGAAGAGATACCGACTGCGCCTTGAGTAACAGGTCGTCCAAATAAGGGATTATGGGCCTGATTCAGAGCCAGACGCTATTTGCGCTCGCTCGTTTAGAAAAAAAAGGGGCCGGCTATTTAAATTGAGCGCTCGCTCTTTGCGGTCTGTTGACGCCTCTATGTCTGAGCGAGCGAACGAAACATGCGCTCGCTATTTTGTAAAGACGCCCCCTGGCCGCTCGCATCATACGTCATCTCCGCTATTTATTAGATTAATCGAGTACATCGATAGGCATCTGAACTGCTCGCAGTGCTTGTGGTAGGATTTTCCTACCGCAATCATGCGAACAGTTCAGGCTAAGAAACAACCAAGTGACGTGGTCGATGATGCTGCTTTGTTAATTATGCACACCCTTAAAACGCCAGTTTTGACAGTTTGGCACGCCTGCGTTCGGATCTCCACTCCCCGTTTTCAAGCACCTTCCCCTGTTACCACCCACAAACGCCTCATTCTGTCACTCAAATTAGCAGGCATTCGCTATTTTGCGAGCACACAATTTCCGACCGCAATGACTGGTTCGCGCATGCATATTACAACCCATATGCATGTGCAGTTGTGCGAACATCGCTCGGAGCGAACGAGCGGCCGCTTACGAGCGGCTCTGAATCAGGCCCTATGTTCACTCCCGATGACCGAAGGAGAGCAATCATAACTGACATGAGTTTGGTGAAGATGCGGGGAGCCGAGGATAACCCGAACGGCAATGCCCGAAACTGATAATGATCCTTCAATATGGCGAAACGCAGAAAGGCTTGGTGTGGTTCCCAAATGGGAACGTGGAGATAAGCATCCTTGATATCCATGGATAATAGGAACTCTCCTGGTTCCAAGCTCGCAATAACGGACTGCAGAGACTCCATTCTGAACCGATACATCTTCAGATACAGGTTCAATGACTTGAGGTTCAAGATGGGCCTGACCGATCCATCCGGTTTGGGTACTACAAACAGGTTTGAGTAAAACCCCATACCTCGTTGAAGTTCTGGAACTGGGACTAGCACAGATACTACAAGAGACTGCATAGCCTCCTGTAGAACCCTGGCCTTGTCTGCAGGTATTGGCAGACTTGTAGTGAAGAACCGAGGTGGAGGGGGGACCTCGAAATCTATTCGGTACCCCAGGGAAATTAGTCTGCGGATCCACGGCTCTGGAGATGTCTGGTTCCAAACTTGTTGAAATCTTTGCAGGCGGCCTCCCACTGTAGGTGGTCCCAGGTGGGACGGAAGACCGTCATGCCACCTGTTTTTCAGCTGGCTTAGGCTCCTGTCTACGTGCAACCGAGTGTGGGCAACCTCTACCTCTGCCGCCTCTTGCTTGGGAGGGAGCACCTCTGGCTCTACCACGAAAGGAATGAGGCGCACGAAAGGAATGAAAGGAAGGTCCAGTGTAAGATCGTCTGGGAGCCGGTGCAGTTGACGAGAGGAAGGAAGACTTACCCCCCGTGGCCTGGGATATCCATTTGTCTAATTTCGGGCCAAACAGCATGTCGCCATTGAATGGTAAACCCTCCACCGCACGCTTGGATTCTGCGTCCGCATGCCAGGCGCGCAACCAGAGGGCTCTGCGTCCCGAAATAGCAGAAGCAGATATGCGAGCACTAATCTGACTGATATCTTTTGACGCTTCTCCCAGGAAAACTGCAGACTCGCGGATGTGTTCAGCTAGTAAGCGTAACTCTGCTCTAGAAGTACCAGAGTCCAAACCTGTAATCAACTGGTCAGCCCAGCAAACCACCGCTTTGTTAACCCAAGCAGTAACAAGGGTGGGCCTAAGTTGAGCACCCGCTGCGGTATAAATAGATCTTAGCGTTGTCTCCAATTTACGATCCGAAGGATCTTTTACTACTGTAGCTCCCGGTACTGGGAGTGCTGTTTTTTTAGAAAGACGGGAGAC
The DNA here is from genome assembly GCA_031769625.1 of Taudactylus pleione. Taxonomy (NCBI): domain Eukaryota; kingdom Metazoa; phylum Chordata; class Amphibia; order Anura; family Myobatrachidae; genus Taudactylus; species Taudactylus pleione. The sequence continues at coordinate 2,563,803 of JAUIMM010000289.1, read as the reverse complement.
GGACGCATCTACTGGAGGGGGTGTTTCCCACTTCTCCATCATGGATGATGGAAAAGGGTAGCTAGAAGGAAACCGGCGCGGAATTTGGAACCGTTTATCCAGTTGCTTCCAGGCCACTGAGAGCTGCTGTTGAAGATGCAGTGAGAACGGAAAAACCGCCAAACTCTTTGGTTGTTCATGAAATAATTCACACTCCTGGGATGCAGGAATAATATCCTCAGGTAAGTTAAGGATTTTTCTGACCGCCAAAATGAAAGATTCCACCCCAGGAGAGGTGGACTCTAACTCTAGAGGGGTATCGTCCTGTAATGCTTTCTCCAATTCCCCTTCCTCAGTAGCGAGGAATTCCTCGTCAGACTCTTCTGACTGGAGAATAGTCGATAAAGGACGCTTTTGTGTCGGTCCCTGTAAGGAAGTGGAGGGTGCGGACACAGCCGTACCCATTACCTGTACCAAGGTGTCTAGAGACTTGGTTAGCCCAGCAACCCAGGGAGGCTGAGACTTACGTGCCTCAGCTAACTCAGACATTAAATCCGTCATTACTCCTACCATGTCAGCGGCCCATGCAGGCGCAGGTGAGGCAGTATTAGCCACAGGTGGATCAATTGCTATACAAGCATCACATAACGTGGACCCAGCAGCATGCGGCTTGGATAGTTTGTTGTTACACCTAGAACAAACAAACATCTTTTGAGACGCTTTTGTTCTGTTTGACATGGATACACACAGTCACCACACACAGAGGGACAGAGTATATACAGAAGTAAAGAAAAAAGAACAGAAGGCTGGCTTGGGACACAGAGGAGGAGCACACCCCACTCCCTTCCCACAGATCAGATTCCCTGCAGCCTCAGTGTATTATGCACAGCCTCTGCTTAACTTGTAGCTGCTGTAGCCAGGAATGGGGAGCCAAAGAATCCAGCCTTCAGATCTGCTGCACTCTTCCTGTATAAGGGACAGATGCAGGCATTTAAGAGTTAATAAACGGCAGCCACGCTGTTACTACAGCCGCTTGCTGCATATAGAGAGAGCCCGCGCTGATTAGGCTCCGCCCCCTTCTTCATGCCCTAAGGGCTCCAATATGGCTGCTATGATCATCTCCCCCCCTCCCCTCCGCGCTACCCGCGTGTTCAACGGGAAGAAGGAAGAAGCAGGGAGCCGCGTGTAGCGCTGTGTATTCTCTAACACAGCACAGGGCAGCGCTGACAGCGGGACCCTGCAGCGCTGTCTAACAGCGCTATTCACACAGTAACACAGCGCAGTATGCTGTGTCAGCGCCGGGCAACGGGGGCAGGAGCCGGGGGATGCGCAGCTTGTTACTCACTGCGTGTCCCCTGTAGTCTCTCTCTCTCGGCAGGGCAGCAGCTTCTTGTGTGGAGACCTGCTGTGGCGATAAGGAGCTGTCAGGAGCTCTTGTAATGAGCCCTGTGCACTCCTTCCTGGTGTTTGCTAAAACACCAGGGCGTCAGGTACCCAGACCCCACCTTTTAGATAGGTGGCGAAGGGTACCTATAGGAGTGTAAAAGATGTATAAAATTAAATAAAATTAAATTAAATAAATGTATTTGCTGGAGCACAGCATAATGTGACCAGCTCCTAGAGGCACATTTTCTAAACTGAGGGCTGATGGGGCATAGAGGGGGAGGAGCTTTACATTTCTAAATTATTTAAAGTGCAGGCTCCAGTTATCCACGCCTCTGTACCCCAGCGTAAGCACCTCCAGTGTCCCCTAGTGGATGAAAGAGAAAGAGACTGTTTTCTCTGAGGACATTAACATGTTGAAAACAACTCTCTTTGGGCAAGGCAGCAACAATAAAATCTTAATAATTTTGGACTCTACATCCAACTTCCAGGTCTTAATTCTAGTCCCAATAAACAAATCATCAATAGCCCCATCTCCCAAGTATGCAGACGTAACACAGATATGCTACACCAGCAAATCTGATCTCGGCCTAACCAACTCAAGTCACACAAGCTGATGTCAAGATGGTTCTAAGGGAAACCCCTGCCGTTAAGTAAATGTACTTAAGTGTTTCCGGAATCTTCCTATCTAAGCTATAAATTAAAAAATGGTGATGGTCTTAGACAGGAATGCTATGGGAGCATCTATCTTAGACAGATAAAGGTAGGATAAAGGGACTGCAACCAAGGTGAGACCTCAAACCTACGGTCAGGTTTAGACCATGCTTCATACAAGGTCTTCCAACAGAGCAGGAGGAAACAATCAATGTCTTCTATAAATAAAAACTAAGTTGCTATAGCAGGTATGAGGGTTTAGAGGGGGGGGGTCAGCAGCAATAGTTTTAACTATTTAGTATCTTCTCCTCAGCCTCCCCTCTTTAGTGTTTTCACCTCAGATAGGATGAAAGAGAAACCAAACTGTTGGGAACCCCAGAAAAAATTTAGCTCCTGCTAGTCGGTTAGCATGAAATCCTCTAATCCCTGCTGCATGTTGGAACTCTTGCAGGGCACGAGGAAACCTTGGAGACAGAGTTCTAGCTACTTCAACTTCCATCTGGAAAGAAAATTCAGTCTGATCCCTCCCAGGACTAAACAGCTGCCATAATCTGACACTTCCGCCATCTAGAAGTGATTATTGATTCCATGATCTTTTCCTAAAATGATGAACCATACCCTGGACAGATAGCAAATCGGATGTTGCTGATAAAAGACCCAAAGACAAAGGGAAATGCACCTTAGGGAAGGAAGTGTTGCTCCCATGGAGAGGGGCAGTGGAAGAGTGGGTTTCCTGCTTTGCTCCCTGTGAAGTGTATCGGGAGCCTCAACAAGCAAGGACAATCACATGCTGCGCATAGGGCATCTGCCCCAGACACGGCACAAGGCAATTTGGTATGGCATTTGGAGCAGACTAAAATGGTTGCCACTATCCCTCCGAGCATACTCCTCTTACCAGGCCTGACAGAAAGATGATGGAGGATGGCAAAAGACAAACAGAGGCCATGAAGAGGGACAAACTCTCTCTCTCACTCTGCTCCTAAGTAGTTTGAGGAGAGAATGGAAGGAGCTACAGCTATTTTTAGCAGGTTTGCCCCTGTGAGGGAGGGATGTCAAGGGAGAGGTGCGTTCCGCAAGTCCCAGCAACAAAGGATTACCTAAAGTCCTGGAGTACAGGGCCCTCGACCACCACATGCCAAGTCTGGATTTGCCATATCTTACCAAAACCCACCTGACCCATATGCAGGGGGCTGACTGCCACTGAAAAGGTGAAGGAGAGGGGAGCTACTCCAGTCACAATCTGCAATGGTGCCTCCTTGGGGGTATAGAGGGGGGGGGGGGGGGGGGGGGGAGAGGAGTAGCATGAATTTTTTAAGCCAAATTTGAAATGTCCAACTGCAGCCTCTATACCCTAGCATATGGAGCGTTGTCCCATATGAATGGAAGAGAAAACATGGCATGTGAAATAACATAGGTATGTATCTTACCAGACAACAACATCCTCCTCTTTCAAGTAGATTTGGGGAGTAAAGCGATGAAGAGGTTTATTTGCGAAGCATCGGGTTGTAAAAACTGGCACTTCTGATAGTGTTCATGCCCGATATTTAAAAGGGCAGTGTTTTTACTAGCCATGCCTTGCTAGTAAAAGTATTGCTCTTTAAAATATGGGGCATAAACACGATCAGAAGTGTCAGGTTTTACAACCCGATGCTTCGCAAATAAACCCTGAAGATGCAATTCGGCAGTGCTGCTAAATTCTATATGCAATGTCAATTATAATCTCTTATAGAGATGTATCTAAACAGTCCGGACAACAAGGTGTTAAGCACTCCACAACTGGCCCTTCATAATCAGTGCAACCAATAGGAGTGCTTCTATGGAAGCAGGAGATAACAATCAGAGCAATGATGGACAATCAGTTACTCCATATTATATAACAGACAAATAAAACATAGCTGTAAGTTTTATGTAATGAAATAGCTACTACAATGGGATCCATTTGCTTGTGTAATTTCCCTAGCCTTCAACTTCACTAAGAAAAATTAGCAATATTTTTTTGTTGCTATTTCTATATACATGTCCCCTGTGTACTGTTTATTGATGTAGAGGAAGTCTTGTATTTCAGGGTAAATAGAGATATTAAACACTATAGTATAAAATATAATGTACATTACTGATAGATTATTTTTATTTTGTTATTGAATTGTTTATATTTATGTAACTTTTTCCATATGTATATAGTATTTTATACTACCTATATGCCTCCTCTCCACAAGCAAGTATAAAAAAGAAGAAAGAGATAAGTAGAATATAGCGCAAGTAACACACCTTACGTTGGCTTTATCCACTCCCATTCCAAAACTGATGGTAGCCACAATAACTGGAACAGACTCCTCCATCCAATCATTTTGAATGGACACTCGGTCCGATGCTTTTAAACCTGATTGACAAACATGTATTTAACATTTTGTGTTGCACGCTAATCAATTAAACAGAATAGTATGTAACTCACAGCCACTCACCAGCGTGATAGGCTTTGGAAGGGACACCTCTCTGAGACAACTGAATCGCTACTTCTTCACAAGCATCCCTGGTTCGGCAGTAAACTATGCCACAGCCTGAGAAACCCTGCGTGACAGGAAAGCGCAATGACGTCAGATCGCATACGTAAGAATTTTCCACTAAGTATTAACAGACTGGTACAATATTAAGTGGCTATATAACAGATGGTATCTGTATGCACTTACTTTAAATATTCCTATAGATTACAAAGAATAAATAAGTTTAAAATACATTAGTCCCTCTACTCATGAGTGCCAGGCAATGCAATGTAAAAGATGTCAGTATAGTGACCCAGGTAAACTGTGCTCACAATGGCATAGACATAGACAACAATTTGCTCAAAATGATATATGTAAAAGTCCCCATTAATTTCAGATTTAACACTACATACCAACCTTGTAAGCCATCTGTACTCCTATAAAATGTCATATTATGGACTTAGGGCCGACTTCAATTAGCCCTGATAAAAAATGTGGCTACGGTGTGTTAAATTAACGAGCATATCACCCAGTAATTTCACTTAAAGCATGTATGTGCGCTCCCACTTAATGCGCAACTCAATTGGAAGGCTTATTACGCCTTTCGCGTGGTAATTCTTGCCGGTAATACCCACGTTAAGTGTGGGTGAAAATGGGGAAATCAACCTGTACCCCAACAAAATGCAAAGTAACATTGGATAACATTATAGAAGTCTGTTAGTGGCCAAAGGCAAAGTATTTGGGGTTCTAAAAATATGACAAATGGTTGTTATATGCATTTTACAAAAACAGTGAAAACATTATAGAAAGCAAGTGTTTTTCTGCAAAGTAAATGCTCTAGATCAGTGGGCTCCAACCTTAATTGGGGTGTGAGCTACTTTAGAAAAATGAAACCTCCTGGAGAGCTACTAAAATTGTAGAAAAAAAAAATCTGGCTAATAACCAAACAATTGAATGTAATTTAATGAAGAGCAATAAAAAAAAAATGTTTCATAGAAAATAACAATGCATTTAATTATTACAGTGATATTGTTGTAGTTTGTAAATAAACTTTAAGCACAGGTACATTTCACTGTTAATTGCCGGCTCCAAGGAGGTACGTGCAGTAGAGGAGCAAAAGATACAGGCAGGGCTGCTGTGTGATTTTCCGACAGGGCTGGGTGGGAGTCGCTCGCTCCTCCGTAGTGTAGACACCGTGGGTGGAACCACGGGGAAGCATGTCAGGTGATTGCTGTAGAGGCTGCGGAAATCACCTGACGTGCTTCCCTGTGGCTGCACCCAAGGCATCAATGCCACTGGGGAGCACACGTCAGAGGTCACTTCCTCCTAGTTGACTCAGCAGTACTGCAGCTAGGTGAGCTACCGACAGCTCGCGAGCTACAGGTTGGAGACCATTGCTCTAGATATATATGGGATGCATAAGTATGCCTGTAAATAGATATTTGTGTAATTTAATGCTCCTTTCAAAAATGTTTTTAAAAAAACAGGAGATATGGTAAGAACTTACCTTTGTTATCTCTGTTTCTACGAAGTCCATAGGGTCCACAGGGTTGACCTTGGGGTTATAGCTGGAACAGGATCCATGGGCACCACACAGTTAAGCTTTTAGCTCCCAGGATGCACTTGGGTCCTCCTCTATACCCCGCCCCCGAGCCACAGGCACCTCAGTTGGTAAGCAGCCTAGGCCGGAGGAGAATATGGAACAGAGAGAAGGAAGACTGGAACACACAAGAAACCATACTCACAGCAATAGGAGACGGAAAACCGGTGACCAGCCACACAGCCCATTTGAAGCCAGGTGCGTCAGGGCGGGCGCCCTGTGGACCCTATGGACTTCGTAGAAACAGAGATAACAAAGATAAGTTCTTACCATATCTCTTGTTTTCTACTTCAGGGTCCATAGGGGGTCCACAGGGTTGACCTTGGGGATGTCCCAAAGCAGTTCAACTAAGGGCGGGGACGCTCCTGTGCTGAAAGGAGCACCCGGCGCCCAAAGGAAGCATCCTGAGAGGCGAAGGTGTCAAACGCATAGAACCTCAAAAACGTTTGAATAGAAGACCAAGTGGCCGCCTTACACAGCTGAACAGCAGAAGCGCCACTTCTAGCAGCCCAAGAGGGACCCACAGAACGAGTGGAATGAGCCTTAACAGAGGCTGGCACAGGTAAACCCTCTTGTGCATAAGCCTCACAAATAACGGAACGAAGCCAACGGGCTAACGTTTGTTTGTTGGCAGGCCAACCCCTCTTGTGAAAACCAAAGAGGATAAACAAGGAATCAGACTTCCTAACCGAAGCCGTCCGGTCTACATAAATTCTAAGCGCCCGGACCACATCTAAGGAAGTCTCACCAGCTGAAAGATCAGGGGACTGAAAAGCTGGCACAACAAGTTCCTGATTAATGTGGAACTTCGAGACCACTTTGGGCAAAAACTCAGGACGAGTGCGGAGCACCGCTCTGTCCTGGTGAAAAATCAGGAAAGGAGGGCGACAGGAAAGCGCCCTCAATTCAGACACCCTCCTGGCCGAAGCAATTGCCAGGAGAAAAACCGTCTTAAATGTCAGCCACTTGAGCTCCACCGCCTCAAGAGGCTCAAACGGAGGACCCTGCAGGACCCGTAGCACCACCGCCAAGTCCCAAGGAGCCACAGGAGGCACAAAGGGAGGCTGGATCCTGAGAACACCCTGGAAAAAGGTGTGAACGTCTGGTAGTATTGCAATCCGCCGTTGAAACCACACGGACAAGGCGGACACATGAACCTTCAGAGATGCAAGGCGTAAGCCGAGATCCAATCCTGACTGAAGAAATTCCAAGATCCTGGAAACTCTGAACACCTGAGGATCATAATGTCTGGACTCACACCACTGAAAGTAAGTGTGCCACACTCTGTGATAAATCCGTGCTGAAGCAGGCTTGCGTGCCCTGAGCATGGTACCAATAACCGAACTGGAGAAGCCCCGAGACCTCAAGACGGCTGTCTCAAGAGCCACGCCGTCAAAGACAGCCGACCCAGATCCGGGTAAAGGCAGGGCCCCTGAGACAACAGGTCCCGACGCTGAGGAAGAAGGTACGGAGCGTCGATGGAGAGGCTCCTGAGATCGGAGTACCAAGGACGTCTGGGCCACGCCGGAGCTACCAGCACGAGCATCCCGCCGTCCTGCTTGAATTTCCGCAGAACCCGAGGAAGCAGGGATAGCGGAGGAAACAGATACGCCAGGTGAAACGTCCATTTCACCGACAGCGCGTCCACCAGACTTGCGCCTGCGTCTCTTGTCCTTGACCCGTAAACGGGCAACTTGTGATTGTGACGGGAGGCCATCAAGTCCAGCTCCGGCAGTTCCCACCTGTCCACGAGTAGCTGAAACACCTCTGGGTGAAGCGACCATTCCCCGGGATGCACGTCGTGACGGCTGAGGAAGTCCGCCTCCCAATTGAGGACTCCGGGGATGAAGACCGCCGAGATCGCCGGAATGTGACCCTTCGCCCAAGTCAGGATACGAGACACCTCCGACATCGCTGCCTGACTGCGAGTTCCGCCTTGGTGGTTGATATACGCCACCGTGGTGGCGTTGTCGGACTGCACCTGTACCGCCCTTCCGTGAAGAGCGGGACCGGACGACTGCAGGGCCCTGTATACTGCCCGCAGTTCCAGGATGTTGATGGGGAGAAGTGCTTCTTCCGCTGACCAACGACCCTGAAGCGACAAAGAGCCGGTCACTGCCCCCCAACCCCGGAGACTGGCATCCGTCGTGAGCAGGACCCAGTCCGGGATCCAAAATGGGCGCCCCTCGACCAGATGAGCTGTCTGAAGCCACCAAGCCAAAGATTGCCGAACGTCCGGAGACAACACCAGCACCTGAGAGCGGATCTGGTGAGGTAACCCGTTCCATTCTGATAGAATCAGCCCCTGCAGGGGCCGGGAATGGAACTGGGCAAATTCCACCATGTCGAATGTCGACACCATGGACCCCAGAACTCTCATAGCCGAATGGACCGACAGACGGCAACGGCTCAGGCAACTGTGTATCCGCAGCTGTAGGGAGGCGACCTTCTCCGGAGTCAGGAAGATCCTTTGCTGACGCGAATCCAGCAGGGCTCCCAAATGAACCATCTGCTGTGATGGAATCAGGGAGGACTTTTTCCAATTTATCAACCACCCGTGTGCTTGCAGGCAAGCGATCGTCAGGTGGAGATGTTGAAGCAGTACCTCCGGGGAGCTCGCCAGCAACAGGAGGTCGTCCAGATACGGCAGCAGCCGTACATTCTGGTTCCGAAGATGTGCGGCCATGACCGCCATAATCTTCGTGAACACCCTTGGTGCCGTGGAGAGACCAAAGGGTAGCGCCCGGAACTGATAGTGGTGTTGAAGGATAGCGAACCTCAGATACCGCTGGTGTGAAAATGCTATCGGAACATGGAGGTAGGCGTCCTGGATGTCCAGGGACACCATGTAATCCCCCGGTTCCATCGCCAGAATGATGGAACGTAACGTTTCCATCCTGAACTTGGGAACTCTGAGGAATTTGTTCAGAGACTTCAAGTTGAGGATAGGGCGATGAGAACCATTGGGTTTCTGCACCAGAAACAGAGACGAATAATACCCCGTCCCTCGTTGTGATAGAGGAACGGGAACAATGACCCCTGCTTTCAGCAAGGGCTCTATAGCCTCCTGAACCTGTAACGCCTTGGTCTTGTCCTGAGAAGGACTTGTGCAGAAAAACTGGTGGGGTGGTCTGTGCCGAAAAGACAGGGCGTACCCCTGGGAGACCACTTCTCGAACCCAGGCATCCGTGGTGGTATTGTGCCAGCACTGGGCAAATAGAAGAAGTCGGCCTCCCACTCTGAGGTCCCCCATCAGGCCGCAGGTTTATCTTCCTGCTTGGAAGAAGGGCGCCGAGCACTCCAGGCTTGCTTCTTGGGTTTAGAGGCAGTCTTACTCGCAGACTGTCTCGGGAAGGACTGACCTTTCGCCTTACCCTGAACCCGAAAGGAACGAAAAGCCGAACTCCCAACCTTAGCCGGCAGTGCCGCCGAAGGGAGGAAGGCCGACTTGGATTTAGCCAGGGTGTCCACTATTTTGTCCAAGTCCGGACCAAATAGTAATTCCCCATTGAAAGGTAAGGCCTCCAGACCCTTCTTTGAATCAGAGTTCGCTCTCCAGGACCGCAACCACAAGGATCGGCGGCCAGACACCGCTGCAGCCGATACCCGCGAGGTCAGCAGACTAGCATCTAAAGAAGCTTCACCAATGTAAGAAGCAGCGTCCCTCATTTGTCCCAACACCGCCCGCTGGACATCCGGAGCGTCGTCTGGGAAGGTATCTTCCAATGCATTGGCCCACCCCTCAATGGCCTTGGCCACCCAGGAGATGGCCATGGACGGTCGGGCCACCGCCCGGAGAGGGAGTAAATAGACTTTAAGCAAGTCTCAACTTTCCTGTCCGTGGGATCCTTCAGCGAGGATATCGACGGTAATGGTAAGGTGGCGCCCCAAGTTAAACGGGTGACATGGGAATCCACCGCCGGTGGAGTTTCCCATTTTTTACAATGTGCCTCAGGGAAGGGGTAATTAGAAGCCAACCGCTTCTGAGGAAGGAATCTCTTACTGGGCGCCTGCCAAGCTACCGCCATATGATCCGTCAACTGATCCGACAGGGGGAACACCGCAGAAGCCACCTTAGTTTTTTTGAAACTAGGAAACTTCGACTTAGGAACCGGTGCCTCATCCTTTATAAGAAGAATAGCTCGCACCGCCCTAACTAGTGCTCGCACATTAATGGACGACTTGGTATCCATTTCCTGGACCGAGGCGTCCGAGTCAGTGTCATCAGGGACCTCCCCATCATCTGACGAACCCTCTGAGTCCGATACCTGAGCAGCCCGTGACATGAGTGGGCGTTTTGAAATCCTAGAAGGCATGTCAGTCTGCAACATTGACTGAAAAGCCGAGGAAGCGGCCACCAAATTTTGCACGGAGTTGGAGAGCACATCCACCCATGGTGGAGGAGTCGCCATAGGGGCCTGAAAAGGTACCACAGGCTGCTGCGGCACAGGGGAAGCCTGTATTATACATAGGCAATCCCGCATAGGGACCTACTGATTGAGACCCAGGAGGACTCCGCAATAACTGCGGGACACCCGGGGAATGGGGGATGGTCGGCTGGGGCACCGCCCTAGTAGGGAGAGCAGTCGGGACCGACAGACGGTCCGCAATAGACACCAGCGCTTGAGAAAACATCGCCCACGGTGGTTCCTGCGCCAGAGAAGGTCTGGATGGGCCAGGAGCCACCTGGCATCGACTACACAGGCCATCCTGTGACAAATGCTCCCTATCTACTCCTGCAGAACAGCGTCCGCAGGAGGCCAACACCGGAGCCACTGAGCGCTCAACCTCCTCGTCTGACATGACAGAATATATTATATATCTGGCACCAGGGTAGAAGTAAAACGCACTCACCGGTGTGCTGAACAACAGCCCACAATATGGCACTGAGTAGCACACAACTGTATGTGACGGACCTCACAAATACGTGATCTATATAAGTGAGGTCAGTAGAAACGCCCCTCCCCCACACACCTGTAGGGCTTGTAGGAGAAGTAAAGGGATAGGTATAAGCTGACAGTAAGTAGAAAATAAGCACAGACGGCAGCACTAGCAATAGTCACATACCATGCAGGAAGATATACTCACTGCACCTTTACACTACAATCAACCTGCCCAGATTCAGTGTCTGGGAGGGCTATAGTGCTGTGTATGCTGTCCTTAATCAGGGGAGAGGTACACAGGGGGACCGGTCCGCGTGCTCCCTGAGATCTGCGCTGCCACTGGGAAAATGGCCGCTGGAGACCTCAGAGGAGGAGTGGCCGTGTAACTGCAGCTCAGCGACGCCAGACTGCGTGCTGAAAGGCGCGCTGAGCTGAGGGGAGGAGCCGCTGACAGGGAAGGCTTCCTCCCCTGGCTGGCCATAACCCCAGGGATGCTGGCTTCCCGCTTGCCCCTTTATCCCTGGTGGTCTAGTGGTCCCACGGGTTATGGGGGGGGCCCGCCGCCACTGCCAGCAGCCTCCGGTCTGTCCCCAGGACCGGAGGCTAAAGGACTGCATTTAAGGCATTCCGCGCGCCGCCGCTAGCCAGCGACGCGCGGCTTACCTGAATCCCCGGCGACTCCGGCAGCAGTCCTGGGAGGTAGACAGAGTCCGGCTAGTACGGACTCTGCCCTCCCGCCGCGATCCCCAGATCAGTACTGGCGTCGCGGCGCCAGTCGGGGATCAGAGCGGCAGCGTGGGCGTCTGTACAGACAGCCCTTCGCTGCCGTCTGTAGTAAAAAGATTAAAATAAATAAAATCTAACTTAAAATAAAAAGCTTCTGGGGGCTGCTCCTGCAGCCCCCCTGCGCGGTGACCGACTCCGGCCGGGCACCAGCTTACACTGAGGTGCCTGTGGCTCGGGGGCGGGGTATAGAGGAGGACCCAAGTGCATCCTGGGAGCTAAAAGCTTAACTGTGTGGTGCCCATGGATCCTGTTCCAGCTATAACCCCAAGGTCAACCCTGTGGACCCCCTATGGACCCTGAAGTAGAAACACCTGTAACTCCCACCTGCTAGCTTAAAAACACCTGTCCCATTCATACAGCACCCCCATAAACCTATCCTACATATTGTAACCCATTACTCTGCACTTTGCAGAATTTCCCCCCAACAAATGACATGTAATTTTTGGCCAAATTAAGCTAATTAAAAATATCTAAGTGCCTAATTAATCATTAGGGAGGTTGCCCCAGCTCGCTCTGAATCAGGGCCCTCCTCCATGAAAATGGAGCGGCCTCCTGGACGCTCGTATAGCTGTGAGCGTCCATGATGATGGTCGCGATGGTCTTGACCATCGCGACCATCGGACTTGCGACGGAGACCCTGTGGTAGGGTCTCCCTGCCACAAGCCCTGGAGTGATTTTGGCTCTATCAGAGCCAAAATCACTCCCACTGACATCACTAGTGATGTCAGTGGGGCCGGCTTCAGACGGTAGGCGTTCCCATGGGAACACCTCCGTCTGGCAGGCACGCCCCCGGGATGCCCACCAAAGGGGGCATGCTGTCAATCAACATCGACAGCACGCCCCCTTTGGTGCGAGACCCGGAGCGATGGAAAGCCCGTCGCTCCCCGGGGCTCGCGCATGCGCACGACGGAGCTCCCTCCGTCGTGCACATGCGCAGTGGGGAACATCGACCCGCTTGCGAACGTACTGCCGCTCGCGAGCGGGTCTGAATGACCCCCCAAGTCCCCACATTTGTACTTTAAAATAGGGATTTTCCCCAACTTTCCACCTGCCCAGGGGGTCGCGAAAAAAAGTAAAGTTAAACCCTATGGAGAATTAACACAGGTTAACTTCCAATCAGCAACAACCAATCAACTTTGAAGTAGCATTTATCAAGTAGAGTCTATAAAATAATAGGTAGGAGCTGATTGGTTGCTAAGGGCAACTTCTCCACGCTTTTCACTGCTTGATACATAAACCCCTCAGTGTTTTATGTGTGTCCTTGTTCCTTTGTGTAACCAGGCACTGTAGCATACCCCCTTTTCTTACATAATGTGAAATATTCTGTCATTAGAGACGTTTGTCAAAGACCTAATGTAGAATTCTTTAAACTGCAAGTCAATCCCCCTTTACTGTTAAGTTGTAACTTCCTGTCTACCTACCCCGGAGGGTTTCTTCTCTCCTAAGGCTTGCAGGCAGAAGTCCTTCAGATTCTTATAAGGATCTGGCAGTAACTCTTTTATCTGTATGTCGTAGAACAGGTTAACGCGGAAACAGGGCGTTTTGAACATTGCAATAGGCTGCTGTAGTTTCAATGAAGCTATGATGTCATCCTGCACTTGTTTGGTGGCAGTGGCAGTGAGGGCAATACACGGTGTCTGTGCCAAGCGGGACCGGAGCACGCCCAAACGCTGGTAATCAGGGCGGAAATCATGCCCCCATTCGGACACACAGTGGGCTTCATCTATGATGAGGTAGGATAGGAGACCGCGGGAAAGCAGCATATTCAGGATGGGCTGGAAGGATGAGGCAGCAGCCATTTCAGGGGTTATGTATAGAAGCTTGATCTTAGGGCTCTCGCTCTCCAGGTCCTGACGGATTTTCTTTTGTTCGGCTAATGGCAACTTGGAGTTCAGAGAGCTGGCTTTAATCTTCAGAGCTACAAGGTGATCTACTTGATCCTGTTTATGTGGAAACAGAGTGAGGTGTCAGCCTACAGTGTTAAGTTTTTCATTATTATTAGCACAGACAAGTACAGGAACTTCATGGGGTGCATTCCTCCATCCCTAAAAATTGCTAAGTATTACTTCTTCTACATGCAAAGTATACACATAATATAAATACAAACATATTAATTGGAAACAAATTACACTGTAAATGTATCTGGTCAAAAAACAAAATACAAGTCACTGCAAGCGACTGAGAGTTTCTGCTGAAACCGCCGTGTCATAGGGCGGAGAAACGCGTCACATGAAATTTGGAACGCAGGTGGACCGCAAAACCGGAAGCCCGAAACCGGAAGTAGTGAAGTGCGAGGTACCAGTGAATCCTATCACAAACAGCGCTGCCAGCGGCCCCTCTGCCTGATACCTCAGCACCCTGGATCGCTAGGTGTGCACAGCAGACACGTTACAAGTGTCCAGGAGACATTGCATACACGTCGGCAGCAGCTTCTAATACCCTCCCCCCATGTATCAGGGGTAGAGGTGAGGACAAGATTTACCACACTGGATATCAATCATTACGTTGGTTAAGTAATGTACTGTTTATTAAATCATTTTAAAGTCTTGCTGACTGTCTACTAAATACTAACCCATCCATCACTAACTGGCTGAGACTGCCTACTAACGCCATCTGCTTACTGACTGTGACTAAAATTTCAAACATCTAATACTGTGCTTCATAAAATTTGACATTTGAACTACTGGTGATTTGATATCCAATGTGCTCTGACTCAGAATAACCAGGAAGGAGTATTTCACGATTTAGTATTTTTAATTATTTTTACAGAGCCGGATCTGTGCTTTCACAATTTGATGACAATAACATTCATAGTAATTACTACCCATCTGTGTATCATTGATTGATTGATCTACGTTTTAAAGTGATTATGTGCAATAAATTCTAAATATTTTTCAAATAAGCAGCCGTTGATTAGTGCTCCCATTTTTTTCTTTGGTTTCTGAAACATAACTGGTTTGGATGTGTATCACCACCTGCTGTTGCCAAGGGTCTGTTTTAAAAACATTGCTCGGTAATTAGTTTCTCTGTAGAAACATCTTATCTACAGATGTGTTCTATTACACTGTTGCTCCAATCGCGCCAAATAGCCCCTCTCGGCAAGCCAGGTCTCTGGTGCTTCGGCTCAAAATGTGCTTCTTATTCGCATAACCAAGACAAGTGGGAGTGAAAAAACAACATTGCATGCACTGATCAATTTGATGTGCGACGTGTATATCTGTGTGCGACTGAGTCTGAATATGTGTAAGAAAAGCTCTGATGCAGCGGCTGTAGCTTTTCCTCATGCCAAGTTCCGTCTGCGACTTTGTACGTGTTTAAAATGAATTCCTGTGCGATTGAGGTGGCAGTCCAGCGTCTCTAGTACAATGTGAGTGGTGTTTCGCTGCATCTGTATTTTGAATAAGTCGCAGCATTTCAAGAAAAATATGTTACCCTACTCCTCTTAGAGCGTCTCAGATACGCAAGGCATCTCACGGCGTATGACGTAGGCGTTAAGTGTATAAGTATACATGGATAGACTGTATATAAGCTGCATACACTGTGCAATTTGGTCATTCAATGTGTTCAATATTTATGAACAGATAAGTTGGCAACTTAAAGGACATCCAGTTTCAGATTTATTGATATGATCACAGAGTAAAGAGGGTTGGTCAGCAGCCTCACACCAGGGTCAATAATCAACCAACTTGTGTTTCTTACCTGCACAATAATATATGTTCATATATTTCTAATAGTGCTATTGCTGGCTACATAACGCTCTGCTGAAGACCACCATATTAGTCACTTACACCTGCATTTGTATCGCCAATTTTATCATTTTGTTGGCCAAACCGTTGCATGTGTGGTTTTCAAGCAACAACCAAATATGACTGAGAATGCGTGAAATCGGTCTGGATTTAAATCATTGCAAGCAGAAATACAGTTATCCGGTGAGTACTATCATTCTTTGTAAAAGTCATAGCTAACTGCACTGATGGAGCTACAAGGTATCCAAGCTCATACGTCTGACTGGGATCTGTCCAATTTGGCCACCAAAGTTACCAAACTAGATGCAGATCTGGTCATCCAGAGATAAGGCTGTGCCAGATTTTAACACATGCAAACTTACAGTTTTCATATCTTGCCATATTTGATACTAATGATAAATGCTATGCAGCTGAATGTAAGCCATTGTCCTCTGCCATCGTCACAAATATGAACAGATTCTCTCTAGTGGTTTAAACTCCAGAATTCCAATCCCAGCTGAAACTCAGTTATCTTCAGTTTTTGTACATTCAACAAACTTTTTAATAAAAAGTATTTGTGAATGTTGCTAGCAACACGTTTATAGAAGGGATACATTCTCATGTTCGACATTCATTTTGTCGACAAGCAGTGCCAGTATACTGATACAGGTAAAATGCAGCTTAAAGCATTTTAACTGTGTCAGCAGTACGTACAACCGTCAACATGCTGGTAAAGCAGCATGTTAACACTTCAGGTGCATACACACGTAACGATTTTTTGAACGATTTGTCGTTAACGACGTCGTTATTGTTCAAAATATCGTTCAGTTTCTGAGTTATAACGTTGAACGATAATCGTTCAAGCATGCTCCCGTTTGTAGTTATCGTTCATCGTCCATTTCAGAGTGTCCAACATAACGATTTTCATTAAGGGAAGGAACATTTTTTGTTCATCGTTGTAAAAAATCGTTCTTTATACTTCAAAAATCGTTCACTTTTTCAAGGGAAAATCGGACAGAAAATCTGACAGAAAATCGTTGGTTACAAAATAGTTACATGTGTATGCATCTTAATACTGCCAAAGCCGTTATAATGCTTTAAGCTGTATTTTAACTTTGTAAATATACTGACACTGCATACAGCTGCCGACAATCTCCTGCATGTCAACATTTTGAATGTCAGTATGCAGAATGACATCTATTTTAATGTCTCTACCTATAATTCCTAGGTGCAGATTGTTAAATGTTTATCTACTATTATGTGAGGATATGTTGGTGTTATACAGTATCAGGTCTTGACTTAAAGTTCTTGTAGTATTATGTGATGTGGAGGGCTTTCAGTCAGTTCTTCTCATCATACACGAAATAGATGTGTTACCTGAATCAGAGCTATCAATGGTGAGATGACAATGGTGATTCCTACTGCAAGTACAGCTGGCAGCTGATAACAGAGGGACTTGCCGGCTCCTGTCGGCATGCACACAAACACATCTCTGTCACCTAGGGAGAAAATAACACAGCTGATCAGTAATAGATTAAACTGGCAAAAGCATAATTAAAGCAGAGTACACACAGACAGAACTGGTGGTCCAATCTGTTTGATTGTTGTGGCTGGATCTGCCATGTAAAACCAGCTGCAATCAGGAAAAATATTACCAGCTACCCATTAAAATGGAAGAATACGGGAAAAATCAGTGTACACTGAACGTAAAGTGAGTGAAGTTTGGGATGGGATAACATTAGTGATTTTTCCATCCATTACTGAAAATGTAGTTTTTGGTGGAATTCTGCTGTTAGTGTCTCTTTTGTCTGTTTATTTTGATAGCTATAGTTATTCCTTAAGAAGCACCTACTATATATATATTTTGTGGGATGAACCAATATTATGAGGGTGCCACTTATCAATTCCGTAGTAATGAGTGCTTCATGAATATATACCATGAAGTGAATTATTGATGTCACTGTATGTTTCAGGCTGCAATCATTTAGCACTGTGAGAACTATGGGCCTGATTCATTGTGGATCACAACCGCGTATGCAGGTTGGCTGATGGTGCGTACTGCGCAATGCAACGCAGTGCACGTACGCAGGTTAGCATTGCGATCAAGCACGCAGATAGAAAGCCATTGTAGAGTGAGTGAAGGAGCGTCAGCGTTTGGGGGTGGTGACGAGGGAGTGGTCGGAGAAACGCCTATCCATTGGAACGCCGTTGCATGGGCGTGCATTAATTAGCCACTGCGACAGCATTCACAGCTTGAGTACTCACTGCGTGTGATGAGAGTTGCAATTTCTGAGACAGATTAGAGTTGCTGCATTCTGCGTGAGGGTCCAATGTTACCGATGTATACGCAGGACTGAGAGGTCTTACGGCTGTGAGAAAGCGGTAGTGGGCTTCTCTATGCTGGCTTTTGCGGTTGCAAACATTAGCATATTTTTGCAGCAGAACTGCGTGCGATTACGCAGATGAGATCGCAATAGCGTTCCAGGATGAATCAGGCCGTATATAGACTATTTCTGCATATACCAAAATAAATGGAAATAGGCAAAACCAAGTTTATAACAAAAGCTTTAAACCAAATTTAGTTGTATCAACATAGGGATGAGATCCACTCAGTTTCACAATGTAGTAAATTTTACCCAGAACCCCTCCATGTGTATCAGTATGAAGATTATATTCTACACAGCAGGAAAAACAAATCAGAGAGGTGGCACAGGGTTATACATATATTGTCTTCTGGAGCTGAATTTTTATATATATATTTATTTTTATTTTATTTTTTTTATTATTTACAATTTTTTATAAAAGCTCTATGTATCATTACTCAACCTAATAAAATGATTGTACATATATAACATACCACTTGTAAAGTGAGTTGACAGTGCATGTGAACAAGTTACTGGTCATTACATTGACATGAGATTTCTGTATATTTGGATGGGATCACAAGGGGTATATTGAATTATATTTAGCATCTCTACTTTTCTATATTATTTTTTCATGGTAAAAGTAACAAGACCCATCCAACTATGAACACACAGGAATCAGGAGGCATCCAACATCTAGCGATCACTACTCTTGCCAAGAAGATGAAGTTAAAAATGAATCTTTACAGTTGTTTCATTCATGGTAGGGCCAAAAAGACAAATTCTAGAACACAAGGGAGAGGTAGCACCCAAGGTGGAGCACACAGAATACAATACTGCTACCCAGAACAGATGTTCCACTAGTCAACCCAACAAGCTGACATTTGTAACATATAAGTAAACAGCAACTATCCATTCCAGCTAGTCTAATTTTTGTGAGGTAAAGTCTCCGTGTAATATATAAAAGTGGACTTGCTGGTATCTAACACATATACTGCCATTCTTCACACTCTTTTGAGCTCTTGTCCTTATTAGAGATCACACTCAAATCAGAAACTCATTTTGCTCTGAGAGAGGCTAAACCCTCCTACTAAACCTATAGCTGGACCATAGCATAAAAGCACAGAAATTGCTTTACAGGGGCCCAATTTACACATGACAGTCTTTACAGGAGAGTCAGTAAGGCACACAGGATTACTATCAAACTGATCCTCAAGAGTGTGGCGCAGCAGAAGAGGTCTATAAAAGTGGGAACTGCAAATTCAGCTTTTAATTGCTCAAGATACATCAAATATGGAGCAACAAACAACTGTGAGGGTACCAGCCATACAAATGATTCTGGAAGGTCTCTGTTACCCACTTTTATTCCT
Source organism: Taudactylus pleione (assembly GCA_031769625.1). NCBI lineage: Eukaryota > Metazoa > Chordata > Amphibia > Anura > Myobatrachidae > Taudactylus > Taudactylus pleione. The sequence continues at coordinate 2,544,580 of JAUIMM010000289.1, read as the reverse complement.
ATAAAAACAATTTTGAAGAATACAGAAAATTACTGTAGGTTGATTGTGAATTTAAATAAGAGCAGAAATAAGGGGAAACCAGGTTATGTGCCTCTACTTATACCCAAATGATCCCATGTAAGACCATTTATTAAGAAAGGTATTGGGGCTATATATATATATATATATATATATATATATATATATAGTAGATAAGGCTAGGGAAAGCAAAGTACCTTTTTTGTTTCTAAGCGTTGCAACATATTTTGTGGGGGCAGACAATTTTTTTTTTTTTTTTTAATCTTTAAAGGTTTTTTTCATGTGTGGTTTACACATAGCAGTCAACAATCTTCTGAGTTTATATCCCCATTAATAGTATTTCTGTTTAGAAAAATCAATATTTTGTTTTGCTTTTGTTATGGAGAAACGCTCCAGGATCGTGCCTGATCCTCACCCAGGAGTTTATGTAGACCTTAATGCTGCTGCCTTAGAGCATTGCAATCTCTGGTAGTAGGTCTTAGCCTCTCTTTTCCTCTATAACATGACCAAATTTGTGACCTCCCTTGAACATCTCCCAGAAGAGCACAGGATTATCTCAGTGTTCAATGCCGCCATCAATAAATTCCAAACATTTGCATGTTCTGGAATATAAATCATGGAAAAAAGAGCTTATGCTAAATTAATGCAGATCCAATTTCAACCCTACATTTGAAATATGAACCATACAGCCTATGCAAATGGTGCAATATGACAAAGTAGTTATTATAAATAGGAAGATTTATAAAGGAAAGTAGTAAATATCACCTTTAACTACAGTGCGTGTTGCATTCTCCTGCAAATCTGATCGGAAAGAGTCAAATCCAAAGACCTTCTTGAGGACAGAGAATACTCTGCATTTGGGCCGTGCAGTTGATGAAGAGGAAGACTGGGCACTCATATTTCTGTAGTGCTGAAGGCACCTACTATTCCTGTAACAGACATAAAAGCAAGTCATCAGAAACTAATATCAAAAAAGCAGTATGAAAATAAGCGGATTTTTGGTTACTTACCCTTGAATCCTTTTCTCTGAATCAGGTTGGGGGACACTGGACATGGGATTGTAGGTTGGGGCTGGGACTGGAACTTAATAAAACTGTAGCTTTAAGTCATTTGCTCCTCCCCCCTGCAATCCCACAATTCCAGTACTTCTTTAAAAGAGTCCGGAGAGAAGTAGCAGGAACCCCATGAAACTGTTTAGAACAACCAAACCAACCAGTAGGGAAAAGACCGGTCAAGAACCAAAACCTTGCACGACTGAGCGTGAGGGGGGACTGAGTGTTCCCCAGCCTGATTCAGAGAAAAGGATTCAACGGTAAGCAACCAAAAATTCCCTTTTCTCCTTCATCAAGGCTGGGGGACTGAGTGTTCCCCAGCCTGATTCAGAGAAAAGGATTCAACGGTAAGCAACCAAAAATTCCCTTTTCTCCTTCATCAAGGCTGGGGGACACTGGACCATATGACGTTCAAAAGCCGTCCCCAGGGGAGGGAACGCTCAGGCTGCCTGACAGGAGAACTGTACGGCCAAAGTGGGCATCACCGGAGGAAAAAAAAACCTGAAAAGTAAAAAAAAGTATTACAAATAAAAGTAAAGATAAATCTACCTACAAGGGCTGCGTGGCAGCCCATCCAAATGAACCCTACTCCTCAGGCACTTAAAGATGACTGGAATTGTGGGATTGCAGGGAGGAGGAGCATAGGATTTAAAGCTACAGTTTTATTAAGTGCCAGCTCCAACCCCAACCTACAATCCCAAGGTCCACTGTCCCCCAGCCTTGATGAAGGAGAAAAGTACTTATTTTAGCACAAAATACAGAAATTTACACATTAATAAAAACACAACAAAACAAGAAAAAATCTGCACAATATATGATCTGATGTTGTTACATATCTGCACACCAGAAATAAAATAAGAGCATCTGGAGAATGGGATATATAGTGTATTTTCAGAGGACAGAACAAGAAGAGATATGGTAACAACTTACCTTTGTTTTCTCTGTTTCTATGAAGTCCAAAGGAATCATCCTAAGAGGCAAAGGTGTCAAAGGCATAAAACCTTAGAAAGGCCTGGATGGAAGACCACGTGGCCGCCTTACACAGCTGAACAGCCGAGGCGCCACAACTAGCAGCCCACGAGGGACCCACAGACCGAATAGAATGAGCCTTAACGGAGGCCAGAACAGGTAACCCCTCCTGTGCATAAGCCTCACAAATAACCAAACGAAGCCAACGGGCCAAAGTTTATTTGCCGGCAGGCCAATCCATCTTGTGAAAACCAAAGAGGACGAACAAGGAATCCGATTTCCTAATGGAACTAGTCCGGTCCACATAAACAATGAGAGCACGGGCCACATCTAAGGAAGCCTCACCAGCCGGGAGATCAGGTGTCTGAAATGCCGCCACAACAATTTCCTGATTAATGTGGAACTTAGAAACCACTTTAGGTAGAAAACCCGGGCGAGTGCGAAGCACCAGTCTGTCCTGGTGAAAAATCAGAAAAGGAGGACAACAGGAAAGCGCCCCCAATTCTGACACCCTTCTGGCTGAAGCAATCGCCAGAAGAAAAACAAATAGTCTTAACCGTCAACCACTTGAGGTCCACCGACTGAAGAGGTTCAAATGGAGGACCCTGTAAGGCCCGAAGCACCACCGCCAAACCCCAAGGAGCCACTGGGGGAACAAAGGGAGGCTGAATCCTGAGAACACCCTGGAAAAAGGTGCGGACATCTGGCAGAGTAGCTATCCTACGTTGGAACCACACAGATAGTGCAGACACATCAACTTTCAAAGAAGCTAGGTGTAAGCCTAGGTCCAAACTAGACTGAAGGAATGCCAAAAACCCTAGTAAACACGAAACGCCTGAGGATCGTAGTTTCTGGACACACACTATTGAAAATAAGTATGCCACACTCTGTGGTAAATCCTGGCGGAAGCAGGCTCGCGTGCCTGTAGCATTGTGCTGATGACGGAGCTGGAAAACCCCGGGACCTAAAGACGCATGTCTCAAGAGCCACGCCGTCAAAGACAGACGACCCAGATCCGGGTAAAGGCAGGGCCCCTGAGACAACAGGTCCCGATGTTGAGGCAGAAGAAACGGAGCGTCGATGGAGAGGCTCCGAAGATCAGAGTACCAAGGACATCTGGGCCAAGCCGGAGCCACCAGCAGAAGCATGCCACCGTCCTGTTTGAATTTCCGGAGGACCCGAGGCAGCAGTGATATCGGAGGGAATAGATACGCCAGCTGAAACGTCCATTTCACTGGAGGGCCCTGTAAGGCCCGAAGCACCACCGCCAAATCCCAAGGAGCCACTGGGGGAACAAAGGGAGGCTGAATCCTGAGAACACCCTGGAAAAAGGTGCGGACATCTGGCAGAGTAGCTATCCTACGTTGGAACCACACAGATAGTGCAGACACATGAACTTTCAAAGAAGCTAGGTGTAAGCCTAGGTCCAAACTAGACTGAAGGAATGCCAAAAACCCTAGTAAACACGAAACGCCTGAGGATCGTAGTTTCTGGACACACACTATTGAAAATAAGTATGCCACACTCTGTGGTAAATCCTGGCGGAAGCAGGCTCGCGTGCCTGTAGCATTGTGCTGATGACGGAGCTGGAAAACCCCGGGACCTAAAGACGCATGTCTCAAGAGCCACGCCGTCAAAGACAGACGACCCAGATCCGGGTAAAGGCAGGGCCCCTGAGACAACAGGTCCCGATGTTGAGGCAGAAGAAACGGAGCGTCGATGGAGAGGCTCCGAAGATCAGAGTACCAAGGACATCTGGGCCAAGCCGGAGCCACCAGCAGAAGCATGCCACCGTCCTGTTTGAATTTCCGGAGGACCCGAGGCAGCAGTGATATCGGAGGGAATAGATACGCCAGCTGAAACGTCCATTTCACTGGAGGACCCTGTAAGGCCCGAAGCACCACCGCCAAATCCCAAGGAGCCACTGGGGGAACAAAGGGAGGCTGAATCCTGAGAACACCCTGGAAAAAGGTGCGGACATCTGGCAGAGTAGCTATCCTACGTTGGAACCACACAGATAGTGCAGACACATCAACTTTCAAAGAAGCTAGGTGTAAGCCTAGGTCCAAACTAGACTGAAGGAATGCCAAAAACCCTAGTAAACACGAAACGCCTGAGGATCGTAGTTTCTGGACACACACTATTGAAAATAAGTATGCCACACTCTGTGGTAAATCCTGGCGGAAGCAGGCTCGCGTGCCTGTAGCATTGTGCTGATGACGGAGCTGGAAAACCCCGGGACCTAAAGACGCATGTCTCAAGAGCCACGCCGTCAAAGACAGACGACCCAGATCCGGGTAAAGGCAGGGCCCCTGAGACAACAGGTCCCGATGTTGAGGCAGAAGAAACGGAGCGTCGATGGAGAGGCTCCGAAGATCAGAGTACCAAGGACATCTGGGCCAAGCCGGAGCCACCAGCAGAAGCATGCCACCGTCCTGTTTGAATTTCCGGAGGACCCAAGGCAGCAGTGATATCGGAGGGAATAGATACGCCAGCTGAAACGTCCATTTCACTGACAGCGCGCCGACCAGGGCTTGCGCCGGCGTCTCTTGTCCTGGACCCGTACACGGGCATCTTGTGATTGTGACGAGAGGCCATGAGGTCCACTTCCGGCAGTCCCCACCTGTCCACGAGTAGTTGAAATACCTCTGGGTGAAGCGACCATTCCCCGGGATGCACGTCGCGACAGCTGAGTAAGTCCGCTTCCCAATTGAGGACTCCTGGAATGAAGACTGCCGAGATGAGCGGAAGGTGGCACTCCACCCAAGATAGGATGCGTGACACCTCCGACATTGCTGCTCGACTGCGAGTCCCCCTTTGATGGTTGATGTACGCCACCGTGGTGGCGTTGTCAGACTGAACTTGCACAGCCCTTCCTTGAAGAGCGTGACCGGACAACTGGAAGGCCCTGTACACAGCCCGAAGTTCCCGAATGTTGATGGGAAGAACCGCTTCTTCCGCCGTCCAAGGGGCCTGAAATGAAAGTGGACCCATCACTGCTCCCCAACCCAGGAGACTGGCATCTGTCGTGAGCAGAACCCAGTCTGGGATCCAAAAGAGGCGACCCTTGGTAAGATGTGATGTCTGAAGCCACCAAGCAAACGAAAGACGCACCTCCGGAGACAACACCAGCATCTGAGCCCTGATCCGGTGTGGTAACCCATTCCATTTGGATAGAATTAGCCCCTACAGGGGCCTGGAATGAAACTGGGCATACTCCACCATGTCGAATGTCGACACCATGGATCCCAGAACTCTCCCTGCCGAGTGAACCGACACCTGGGAAATCTTCAGACAACTGTTCACTCGTAGTTGTAGGGAGGAAATCTTTTCTGGAGTCAGAAAGATCCTTTGCTGACAAGAGTCCAGAAGGGCTCCCAAATGAACCATCCTCTGTGACGGAATCAGGGAGGACTTCTTCCAGTTTATCAGCCACCTGTGCGCTTGCAGACAAGCGATCGTCAGGTGCAGATGTTGTAGAAGTACCTCTGGAGAGCAGCCAGCAATAAGAGGTCGTCCACATACGGCAGAAGCCGTATACCCTGGCTGCGCAGATGGGCAGCCATGACAGCCATAATTTTGGTGAACACCCTTGGAGCCGTGGAAAGGCAAAAGCCTGAAATTGGAAGGGAAGCTGGCATATAGCAAACCTCAGATACCGCTGGTGTGAAGGTGCTATAGGAACATGGAGGTAGGCATCCTGGATGTCCAGGGAGACCATATAATCCCCCGGTTCCATAGCCAGAATGATGGAACACAAAGTTTCCATCCTGAATTTGGGCACTCTGAGTAACTTGTTCAGCAACTTCAGGTTGAGGATAGGCCAATGAAACCCATTGGGTTTCGGAACCAGAAACAGAGAAGAGTAGTAACCTGTCCCGCGTTGAGAAAGCGGAACGGGAGCAATGACCCCTGCTTTCAGCAAGGATTATATGGCACCCGGAATCTCCAAGGTCTTGATCTTGTCCTGAGAAAGACTCGTGCAGAAAAACTGTTGGGGGGGTGTTTGTGATGAAAGGAAAGCACTCTCTGGTCTGTATCTCAGCAGTTTGTTGAAACAGCTAAGTGTGCTAGAAGCACCAGAGAGCGACACCCTAGGCAGGAAAAAGGAACTGCAAGGGTTGTGACAGGTGCGGGGTGCTAGAATGAACACTACATATGCTACTGGCGTTGACCTGCACACATCTTGCAATGCACACACCTCGGCATAGGGGAGTAAATACACTTTTTACGCTGGGCTCTTTTTGAGAACATAATGTCATTCCCAAATTGTGCAAAATTACTAGAAAAGTGATACTAACTGTTGTCCATACATACAGAAAAAGAATAAATAATGAGACTATTGGCAACCCCATTTCTTAGATCCCATTGCGATTCTTAAAATATATATCTTGATCGGAGCCAATGAATTCCTGGTATGCTGGCTTGTTCTATAGGAATGCAATATTGGTGGATTTATACAGTAACAGTAATGTTACAATAGTTGAATTGCTTTTAGAAACATGTCAGATCCTAATACAGCATTGTTCTAAATATGACAGTAGCAGCTGTTCAGAATAAAGGGTTAACAATAAAGAGGTAACATGATTTATATTATTTATTTTTGCTAGAGGGTCAAGCTAAAACTGGAAAACAATTTTACCTTCATGCTTTAGATCAGTTACATAGGACCTGTCACAAGGGCCGCTGAAGGCATATTAATATTTTAGCACACTAAGAAGTTAGCATTAAAAAACAGGGTTTTCAATTTATTAACGTAGGCCATTTATGTGATAGTCAATAAAAAGAGGAATCCTTAACTAAGTATAAAGCAGCCTTTGCTGGTAGTGTAGCACTCCTATGAAAGCTTTCGTTAAATAATGTATTACCACTTGATTCAGAGTTGCACACAATTCCGTCTACGTATGGATGTAGCGATTTATAGCGGACGGCATACGTAACTTAGAGAAATTACGGGCGAGTCACATGGTTCTCCACTTGCAACTGAGTGGCTGCTGCTAGACAGCAATGGGGCTATTGGACCTGTTGACGGAATTGCGGGCTATTCAGAGGTGATCATAGGTAGACATCCAACAGTTTTCAGCCTGATGTCTTGCACCAAGGATAGGGCTGGTGCAAATGTGAGTTGATGATAACTGCTTTCACTGGCATAAAAAACTCTCTCCTCCGGAACCATGTTTCTAAGGAAAACCCATTCTCTTGCAGAAAGCTTACTAGAATTTGGTTACAAACTGGACTCCTCAATCAGAGATAACTTCATCTCATGTAACCAGAAGAACTCTTTGATAACTAAAGAAGCCATAGAGTATTGCAGGGGATCTTCACTGAAAGCCAGGTCCAGGGTTTATCTGAAATAGTTAAGTGAAGTATCTGCTCAAGAGGACTTTGATGAGACACCTTATCCTGGGCACTGCACTGTCTCAAACAAAGTTCTTCACATCTAGTAGAAGTAAATCCACCATGTAATGAATATGTAATGCATACTGTAAATCAGGAAGCATGTGCCCATAGTAACATCTTGGGCAGACTGGGAAAAATATAGGAATTGCTTTGGGGAAAGGTGGTAGGAATGGCGGGTGTGAAGACTAAGGGCCTGAATCAGAGGTGCACACCATGTCGATTTCACTTGCAAGCGGCTGATGCTTTCAGTCTGTGCATGTGTCAAGAGTGGCACTGCGCATGTGCTGCGATGGTCTTGTGACAGCAGTCATGGTGTGTATTCGGATACAGAGTGATTGACAGACAGTGACCTTATGGGGGAGGTAACGGGGAAGTGGCGACTAAAACGCAGACATGTCAGAAGTCCGATGGTGTCTTTCTACACAAGCGGCGGACAAGGGAGAGATTTTCATGAATAATTTATTATTGATCCTTTGTATGTATGCAGGCCAGGTTAATTTTGTTTGCTATGATAAACCTATTGCTGTTCATGTTTAAGTTTTATGTGGTCTGTCATCACATATTTTAGATAGTGTTGTGCTTCAATGCATTTATTTATACTGATTATATTTACCTCTTTCAGTGATTGCTATATACAAGATTTTAGTGATTGTTGACTTTATTATAGGCTTTGGGCCTTATTCAGTTGTACGCTATGCTGATATTTTGCAGTTGAGCGATTATCGCCCGTCTGCGCATGCATCTGAGTCGTACTGCTCATCCGTCAAGGTACATTACAGTAGTCACTCGCAGCATATATTTATGCACAGTGTTATTGACAGTCAAGGAGGGTTTGGGGGAGATAATGGGCAATGGCGGAAAGTCATGCAGGCTTGTCGCAACAGTTTCAGGGGCGTGTCTCACCCTGCGACTGCAATCCTGTACGCAAGGAGTATGGCTCCTGCATCTCAATTTCCACAGCCATTTGCAAGACCACAGTCTCACTCAGGACATCATCACCAGGCATCTATAACATTTGCATATTTTTGTATAGCATATGTGTACACATTCACAGCAGCGGCATTAGCGTACAATGCTGATTAAGGTCCTACATACTGCATTTTATTAATTCTGCATATATCAGCTGTATTATAGGTTTATATTCATGATTTTCCCTTGGCTCTTACAGTAAATGTAGTATTGGGCTTTTCGGTATTAATTCTTTCCACATTGTTTGTGCACTTAAAAGTGTCTACATAATATATTCCTGTTGCTTAGGTACCAGTTGTTTAATAACCCATGTTGTGCCATTTTTTCACCCTCTTCATTGATCCATCACACAGGAACTTTCTAATTACGTGGTTGCAATAATTTTTTCTTAGCAAATGAAGCATAATCATAGGCATGACGTCAGTGAGTTTAACTACACGGCTGCGTCTAAAAATGTTTGGCAGTCTTGATAAGGAGCAGATGGAGGACAGAAATGGACTTTAGGTTTTCATCAAGGCATCAATGTACAGATGAATGTTATGTTGCCTTGCTGCTTGACGTAATGTCGGAATACATTTCCTTTATATTTTCAGAAATCAGTCATATAATATATCAATCTTTTAGACCCATCAATCACCAGGTCACTAGGAAGCGTGCTCAGCGTTGCAGTTTTTCCCCCCATCTATGACCCTCCTTCCACCCCTCACCCTATCTGTCTCATATCTGTCCCCATCTGTCTGTATCTCTCTCTTTCATCTATGCCCACTCTATCACTTTGCCATCTCTGTCCCCACTCTCCCATCTCTGGCTAATCTGTCCCCCAACTCCATCCTGCCAATTTATCTCTCATATCTCTGTACCCCTTTTCTCTTTCTTCTCTCCTCCATCTCTTTCTCTTCTGCCCCTTCCCTATCTCTCTCATCTGTCTCCTCCCCATCTCTCTCTTTCGTCATATATGCCCCCCTCCCCCATCTTTATGTCGCATCTATGTCCTCCTCCCCTTGTTTGTAACTCTCTTTCTCTCTTCTCTGCCCCCCTCCCTTTATCGGTTTCTCTCTCTCTTCTCTGCCCCCCTCCCTTTATCACTTTCTCTCTCTCTCTCTTCTCTGCCCCCTCCCTTTATCGGTTTCTCTCTCTCTCTTCTCTGGTCCCCTCCCTTTATCGGTTTCTCTCTCTCTCTCTCTTCTCTGCCCCCTCCCTTTATCGGTTTCTCTCTCTCCTCTGCCCCCTCCCTTTATCGGTTTCTCTCTCTCTTCTCTGCCCCCTCCCTTTATCGGTTTCTCTCTCTCTCTTCTCTGCCCCCCTCCCTTTATCGGTTTCTCTCTCTCTTCACTGCCCCCTCCCTTTATCGGTTTCTCTCTCTCGCTCTCTTCTCTGCCCCCCTCCCTTTATCGGTTTCTCTCTCTCTTCTCTGCCCCCCTCCCTTTATCGGTTTCTCTCTCGCTCTCTCTTCTCTGTCCCACTCCCTTTATCGGTTTCTCTCTCTCTTCTCTGTCCCCCTCCCTTTATCGGTTTCGCTCTCTCTCTCTTCTCTGCCCCCCTCCCTTTATCGGTTTCTCTCTCTTCTCTGCATCCCTCCCTTTATCGGTTTCATCTGTCACCTCAGTTTCTCTCCTCTCATCAGTCTGTCTCTCTCACATCTCTGTCCCCCTCCCCTCTTTCTCTCTCTCTCTCTCTCTCTCTCTCCTGGCGCTGACAGGAGGAAAAAGACCTTACATACATACAGTGCTGGATAAAGAGAGTGGCTGTGTCCTGGTGTCAGGCAGTCAGTAAGTGCTATGGGGGAGTGGGGCGGAACCTCCTTCCAGTTTCCACTGTGCAACTGATAGATGGACACAGTGGCAGATATATATATATATATATATATATATATATATATATATATATAGCACTGACTACTTTAAATGTTTTCTTCTGTGGTCTGTAACACTGTAGACAATATATGTGATCCCTTGTTTAACGTCTTGAGGTACCAGTATACTCTGAGCTGGGGGCTGTGTTTTTGTCCTCGGGGGTTAAAGGACCTAATAGGTTTTTATTTCTATATTGTTTAGATGATATTGTGCCTGTCTTAGCCCTTTAAAAGGATTTATCTTTGTATTTGAAAAAGTAAGGAGAGTATTTACTTCACTGTAATTCACCTCACATCTTGGTTATTGTAATCTTCTCCTTTCTGGCCTCCATCAATGTTGTCCTCCTCATTTAAATTTATCCTAAAAGCTTCTGGTCTCATTGTCCTCTTGCGCCATATGGCATCTCTGCCTCCCCCTCTGCAAACCCCCTTCACTGGCTCCTTATCTCCCTCAGAATACAGTTCAAACTAATCACCACTCACATATAAAGCCCTTAGTCACTCCTCCCCCACCTACACCTCCAGCCTCATATCTGTCCTTTAACTCTACTCTGGTCACTTCTTCACATGCCAACCTAAAAAATGTCTTCCGCATTGACCTCCTCCTCTGGAACTCCTTCGCCAAAACCATCTTGCCACCAACCTACCTAGCTGTAAAAGTTCTCTGAAAGACACCTTTTTTAGTAAAGCCTACTTCTTAACTCCCCCCTCACCTTTCTCCTTCTCAGTCCAACCTACAACTATTTATAATTTCTCTTAACAATGGCTGCTCTGGATAAGGTCTCACTTCCCTCTTGTTCTTCCTCTTGCACTATTCTTACCACCAGTGCTCCTTGGCTTTTGTCTCCTCATCCACTTCAGCAAATCCACAAAAAGGTATTTAAAAGGAAGCAATGTAGACCCAGTTGGTCATTCAACCCTTTAGGGCAGAGTTTCCCAAACTCCACCATAACAGTCCAGGTTTTAAGGATATTAATGTTTGAGTCTAGATGGGTAAATCAAATTGACTGAGGTACTAACTTAGTCACCTGTGCTCAAGCATGGCTATCCTTAAAACCAGAACTGTTAGGGAGCTTTGAGGACCAGTTTTAGGAAACACTGCGCTGAAGCAAACTGCCCTACAATTCGACTATCCCTTTCATGGTTTGATGGCAGCATTTGTATTTTTTTTTTGTACTCATGTGATGGTTTACTGCTTTGTATTGATGTTTATTTGTTTACCCCCTGTATGACACTGCGTACACCATTGCCACTGTACGCAGTGCCATACATGCATTTATAGTGTATCTGCATTTATATAGTATATGAATTTATAGTGTTCATTCTAGCACCCTGCACCAGTCACAACCTGTGCAGTTCCTCTTTCCTGCCTGGGGTGTCGCTCTCTGCTCTGGTGCTTCTAGCACACTCTGGTCTGTATCTCAGCAGTTTTTTTGCATCAGCTGAGTGTACTAGAAGCACCAGAGCAGAGAGCAACACCCTAGGCAGGAAAGAGGAACTGCACGGGTTGTGACAGGTGCAGTGTGCAAGAATGAACACTATATGCAATTATGTAAGTCTTATAGCACAAAGCTATAGACCACTAAAAACATTAGCAAGAACAATAATACAAGCACTAGCTCAAAATAAACAGACAACTTTAAAGCTAAGCATATTTCGGACAATGTAGAATTTTTTATTTACATAAAAAGTGGCAAACAAAGCATACTATTATCAAAACTTTTAGAATAATGTCCATATAGAGGACTAATGAATATAACAAAACAATTTTCAATTGAAAGAATCCAATTGTGCTGTACAGTAGTAATGAAGACTTTTTTTTTGTTCTACCATAGGCTCTATAGATAATACTGCAGAAACATCATATTTTTAAAGCTAACTGCGACACCTCACAGCAAGCAAGACTTAAGGTGCGTATCCACTGCACGTGAGTGGAACGACTGTACGATTACAACATTGTAATCGTTCATCATCCTGTGCAGTGGGATAATGTGCCCGCACTGAACGATATGTAATTCAATGCAGGCACCCTACCTCATCCCCGAACATGCACAACCTGATCTCGTCAGGTTGGCCTTCACGTTCAGGCGATGACAAACGCCGACAACAACCAGCGGGAACGCGCATTCCTGGTCGTTGCCGGCATAATTACTGCACGATTAATGAACAATTAAAGAGCGATTGAACGATTACGATGTCGTAATCGTTCAATCGTTTATTTTTCTCGTCTAGTGGACACGCACTTTAAGGCGCACGTCCATATGCCTACTAGGTAAAGACAGTACGATTACGACATCGTAATCATACCATCGTTACCCATCCCCTGCAGTGCCTACACTGAACGATTAGTCATTCAGTGTAGGCACCCTCCATCATCCCCGAACATGGCCAATCTGACGTTATCGGCAGACTGACCGGCATGTTCGGGCCATGACTGATGTCGGAAACGACCAGCGGGAGAGCGCGATTAATGAGCAATTGCACGATTACGATGTCGTAAACGTGCAATCGCTCATTAATATCGCCTAGTGGATGTGCCCCATAAAACGTACTCCAAAGATCTACTGCTAACATTCCTTTTTTTATATATCACAACTGTGTGTCTGGCATTCACAGATTCCAATCCAATATTTAGCCTGGTGTTCTCACAGACAAGAACAATACTTAGCCTGGTGTTCTCACAGACAAGAACAATACTTAGCCTGGTGTTCTCACAGACAAGAACAATACAATTGCAATGGTGCAGCACTCACTAATGAAGCACTATCATCAGGGAGGTATTCCTGATGACAGGACTTCATTAAAGGCACTGCAACATTGCATTTACCTTGTATTTCTGACCATTATTGCAAGCCATGAGTGCCGCACTATTGCAAATATATATATTTGGACAGTTTCTATGCGTTGAACGCATTTTTTTCATCTTATAAGCCCCCCCAAGTGCCTCCTACTTTTTGAAATTATATTAGTGTTCACCCTAGGTGCAGGGTGCTGATCAGTGAGGAGGGCAGATTTAAATTCTGAAGGTCTAAATTTTATACATGATGTTTACATACAGCTGTAGTAATACATCACATCTAAAATGCCTATCAAAATATAAGTATGCCCTCCTCACTAATCAGCACCCTGCACCTAGAGTGAAGAGAAGAAGAAAAAAAATTATATATATATCTACATACTCAGACACCATATATATATATATATATATATATATATACATATATATATATATATATATATATATATATATATATAGCAATACATATTGATGTTGTGATGTATTAATTTATGCAAGGCAGTGCACATAAAAATTCTATACATCATAGATATAACAGTGTCATGTAGGAATAAGTATTGATAGAGAGCATTTGTGAAGAGGTGATATTATCCATAGGTATTAGGAACCATATGTTCTCATATTTCTAGTAAAATTCAAAAAGTGACTCTAAACAGGTTTTTCTTTCCCAATGATTTTTGTAACTGTCACTGTGTTTCCAAATCATCACTATCAGGAACAAGAAGTTGACAAGTGTGAATATTCACTAGTTTTGTATTCTGGGAGTAACAGACATGGAATAATCAGAGAAACTAGACAAACTATAGTTTCCGCATTATAAGAAAAATAATTGGCTGATGACAACTTTGAGATTAATTTTGCCCCAAATAGGTAAAATATACACAGCAAAACTCTACCACAACACTTCTTAAAATGCAGCGGAGTACATAAATATAATGAAGTAAGAATAAAATGAAACATTACCAATTGGCTATTGTATCCCAAAGGCAATGGATTTCATAACGATTACCAAATTAACCCCTGGATGTGAAACCAAACGTGCCACTAAAATGGAAAAGAAAACATCATTTTCTACGTCGTACAGTATTTTTTGTTACACAAACTTGACTGTTGAATTGGAACTATTGGACGCGCTTTTACAAAATATAATAACCTAATTTCTATTAAATGTTCTTAATAAAAAAATAGACAAGTAATATCTATATATAATTAATCCCACATATATTATCTCATATTTTATTGTATTACAAATTATAATACATGTATTGTTATGTCCACAAGTTTCCATTATTACAACATATACTCCTGAATGAATACAAATAATTAGACCTAATCACCTGTTTGTTGTTTTTTTTTTTGTTAAATAGGAATCTTCTAAAGAAAGTCGCGTATTAGACTTTTTCCTTTAAATAAAGGTGGATTTTTAAAATTTAAATAGGTCTTGTACAAAGTTACCTTATTACAAACTACTATGACAGAAAGTGTACAGTACGAGGAATGTGATAATATAATTCTGCGTAACAGCTATCAACTAAAGTTCAAATTTAATGCTTTAAAAATAATTATACACACAAAAATATCTATGATAATCTTGAGTTCGGTGTATTAAACTATTCCACCACCATGGACAAGGAGTGTAATAAACATCAGTCTGATACATAAGCCACTGTATTGGAATAATTTACATCTGTAAATGTAATGGTTACCACAAACATATCCATATGTTCTTATAGATCTAGATTCAGTTTTCTTTTAGAGGAAAATAACAGACTGTGACTATTGTATACTTACAACCATGTTACACACCGTCTCTCTGTAAGCTGTCAGACACTGACCACATACATGTTACAGTCACTCTGTAAGCTGTCAGGCACTGACCACATACATGTTACACAGTCACTCTGTAAGCACTCAGGCACTGACCACATACATGTTACACATGGTCTCTAAATTAAGGGTAAGGTACTGACCACATAAGTTACAAAGTGTTTCTTTCAGCTGTCTGGCCCTGACACATACATGTTACAGTCTCTATGTAAGCTGTCAGGCACTGGCCACAAATACGTGTTACACACAATCTCTCTGTAAGCCGTCAGGCAATGACCACATACATATTACACAGTCTCTACGTAAGCTGCCAGGCACTGACCACATACATGTTACACACTCTGTAAGTTGTCAGGCACTGACCACATACATGTTACACAGTCTCCCTGTAATTGACAACATACATGTTACGCATAGCATCTATGTCATCTGTCAGGATCTGACCACATGTTAATAACGTATATTACATGTGTGACTCCACTTATGTTTAAGTATGTTCTATATTACAATGGCCGGCTCCCTCCTTTACGCACATACTTCCCACACTGCCCTCAATTACACAAACTATACAGACGTGGGATTCTCCTCGCAAACTTCCTCCGAACTTCCGCCGGTCTCGCCGCACATTGATGATGTTCCAAGGCCGGTTACTATGGCGACAGCTTCACTTCCTTCAGGTCACCGGAAATACGTCAAAGGGGCGACTAGAACGATGGCGGCGAACAAGAAGAATGTGTTGTCCTCTTTGGCAGTCTATACCGGGGACTCGGAGCCGGAGCCAGACAGTGATGTGGAGGCTGATGGTGAGAAGCTGGCGGTAGCCTGGGGTGTGACCGGTGTATTAGTGGCTGCGTCATATATATGTATATATTATATATATATATATATATATATATGTATATATATATATATATATATATATGGCGTAGTTATAGTGGGTGCAGGGAGCCCAGAGGCTCAGGGGGCCCTGGGCCCGGGTTATATAGTTGCATGCCATTTTCATTTATTTGCCTTTTAAGCAATTGGGTCTGACCAGCCTAAATGGGGTGGCATTCTATTTTCAATGCGAGGTATGTGTAGTAGATGTTATAATGATAAGGGGGCACTGCAATGTGGCATAATCTGAATTGGAGATCAATGTAACATGGCACCCCTACAATGTTGCTTAATGTGAACGAGGGCACTACTATGGTTCATAAAATAAATTAGGGCACTACTTTGGGGCATACAATTAACTAACTATGGGGACTAACATTAGTGCACTGCTATTTTCAGAATATGAACTATTGGGCACTATTATGGAGCATACAATTAACTGCTGTGGAGAGGTGTCACTCTAAAAGTATTGATACAGGGACTGCTTTAAAATGTTAGTATGAGGTAAACAAAGTACTTGCTATATAGATATATATTTCATGTGTATGATATAAGCTTACCATCTCATCCTTTTAATTTGGGACATCTAAATTACACAGGTTCGGTTTCTGATTGAAACCAGGTGAAATGCAGACTTGAAGTCAGCGGGATTCTGGACTATAGATGTATAGACTATGGACAGTAAATAGACACCAGATGTTAGACACACTAAAGGTCGACAATGTCAAAAGCTCGATACAAAAATGGTCGACACATGATGATTTTTTTGTTTGGCCCCTACCCTGACTGTTAAGGACCAGGAGGGAGGGTCAGGCACCTACCCCGACGGTTAGGGTTAGTCACCAAGGGGAGGGTTATTGAGAAGATCAGAGCTAAAAAATAAAAAAATCATGTGTCAACCATTTTGGTGCCAACAATTTTCATGTTGACTTTTGTCCCAGCCGACCTTTTGACTGTCTAACATCTGGTGTCTATCTAGACACCGTCGACCTTTTTACTGTATTTGTTAATCCACACCCAAGTCAGCCACCCACAAAATTTGTGTTCCTAATTAAAGGGATGATGAGGCAAATATATAAAAAAAAATTGTAAAGTGTACTTGTCATGTGGTCAATGCAATACTATATAATAGTTTACAGTCTAAAGATGTATCTGCAGCTCATGCTCCTTTGTGAGCTTTGCAGTGCTTACACTGTAGATGACTGTTCTGCAATTACATGTTCCCTCTTATTTTCAGCTAACGGTTGCCGGTCACTTATGTCTTTTAGTCCAATAAATTGTTATTGCCTTATTCAGATGACAAAGCAGGTCTGGTATCCAGATCATATGGACTGGGTGACATGTCTCGCATGGAAGAGGAGGGATCCAACAAGGATGAAGATGATGCTAGTCTGCGCTCTGTAAGTAATTGTGTCTGGTCATGAGTTTGGGCAGCAGTTGGCTTAATTTGAGATGTACACACACTGTCTTATCAGTACATGTAAGCATTGGGGAGTCAGAAATGTATTAGTTTGTTGAAGAGCCATTCTTACAGACCATGATCACAACTAAGGGCCGTATTCAATTGCCGGCAAAAAGTCCCGGACTTTTCGCCTGGTGTACTTTCCGACTACATCGCTGGTTTGGGTTCTGGAAAAGTATTGCGTGCGTCCCCGCTATTTGCCCTATTCAATTGCAAAGGAAGCGAAAGCAGGGTAAAAAATCGATAAAGTGAGGTTTAAAAAAAAAAAAAAAAAAACGCACCTTCAGCAATGACCTGCAATCAAAAAAAATACGTGGGGGACCCCCTGGAGTCTATTTCGCTACTTTTTAAGTTTATCCCCCAACTTTGGTATTTTTCACCCCAAAAACGAAAGTACTTTTTTGGGGGGTTCTAAAGTGTTTTTTTTTTTTTTTACATTTTGACGCAGTTTACCTTTGGTGGACTGTCCCAAGGCTGCAGGGGTGTTCCCGCAACTTTGCACCCCAAAACCCCAATTCTGCACTTTTTCTCGCCTGCTTTCTTTGGCGAATTTTTTCCGCTGGTTACAAGGCGCAGACTTTTCGCAGTCTTTGCAATTGAATCGGGTCGAAAGTTACCGCCTGACGAAATGACGTCATCGGTGAAACTTTTCTGCTGATCGCGGCTTTTCGTCGGCAATTGAATACAGCCCTAAATGGTAAGAATTTGTTGCTGTTGTGGTTTGTGCTCTATTGCTTATTAAATGTGTGTTTACACTTTGTCTACAGATCATTTAGTAGACTTCGCTCCTTAAACCCCAGCCTTACCAAAATGAGATAAGACAGGTTGTTTGATTTGCTGGAAATTTTGGCTGCTTGTTATTTCTACTTTGTGCTACCAGGATGGCTGCAGGGGTCTAGGAACAGTCATTTTGAATACTGCGATATCGGCTTTGTCTATGTAGAAGCAATAGTTTTAAGGCTTTCTACCCATAATGTTATTGATGCACTAGTTCTTTTGTTAAACCACATACTGAACACAGCTAATTCTTGATGTCGTATTGTGAATTGTTTGCTATTAGGAAGTTCACAATTGGTGTTGGCCAATAAAATAGTCTTCAAAGCATTTTCTAGTAGTTAGAGGGCCTGGTTCAGCTTAGGACAGAATTGCAAAGCTGCACGCAAGCAGCTTTGCAATTCCGTCCTTGCAATTATGGTAATGCAGCAGGAGGCCTCCTGCTTGCATTACTTATCCGAGATGCGTTCTACAACGCAGCATCGGATAATCTGCAGGAACATCGGCCAGCTAAGCCGGCCACCGCAGATGAGGCCAGGAAATCTGTGAGCTGACGGAGATCCTGGCTTCCTCCCTCCACCCCAAAACGGTGGCGACTCTGCCGTTTTGCACATGCACAGAATGGGTCGGGAATCTGCGTTCAGCAATGCGCTAGCATGCACCACTGAATCAGACCAAGAGTCCCTTAGGGCCAAATGTAATATTCCGCAGTTTGCGAGAGCTGGAGTGAATACGACAAGATAGTCTTTCGATTTAAGGATTGCCTTTAGTTTAAAGGCAACACAAGATTAGTTTTTTCATTTAAACTAACTGCTGCTTTAGATCTGAAGACCTTCACGCTGGAATCTCGCCTTCTCCCAAAATCATAAGCTTAATGCATTTGGCCCTTGGAGTGTGTTGTGTGGACTTCCCAATATGTAACAATACAATCCATTAGATGTGGGGGTAAATATACAGTTTTGTTTTGTCTTTGAAAAAGCAAAATTTTTATTTTTGTTTTTGTTTTTTTTTGCAATCTTGCAGCTAATTCGCCGAAATCTCTGTACATACCGCAATCCGCAGGCTATTACATTTAGCCCAGGATCTCTGCTACATTCATCCCTTTGCTGAACACTGCAATTTTAGCCTACAATTGATGCTGTGGTTATGCAGCCCAATTCTGACACAATGAAGTTTTGTCAGAGCAGAAAAGGAGAGAAGTCAAAACACATGAGATAATATCATCATCATCATCGCTAGTGTAAAAATGCTACAAAGAGATGCCACTTACATTCTCCAACGAATAACAATATCAATTGGCAACTAGGATAAATATGCATTGATTAATGAAATGCATCTACAATTGTTCCCACCATCTGTAGAAGATGCTTCTAAAATCATGTATTTGGGCCTGTGTAGTTTTTGTTTTTCCTATAAAATTAGTTACTGGCTAATCTTTAGATTATGATCAGAGGTCCACTTTAGAAGTAGAGGCATGACTTTTTTTTTTTCTAATACTCCAAATATAACATATGGGGATTCACCTTCATTCTTCTAGTGCAGTAAGAAAGCAAGCCTGTGGTTGTGTGCATTACAATATGTTATTAGATCAGACAAATACTCCTCACTTACTTGCTGTAAATCTTAGACTCATTTAGGAGAATCATAAATCCTGTTTTAAATTTAAAGTAGCACAAAAAATGTAAAGTACAGCATTACTGGAATCAACCTTGAATACCTTTTTAAAGGCCCTATTGATGGTCTGTTGAGCTGCTTTTATAGTTGAAATCTAATGTAGACCTATATGAACCTACATTTAGAGCTCTGAGCATGGCTTCCCTTTTTCATGTACCTCTATTTACAATTCGGTCTGCATTAAATATAAATCTCGCTTCCTCCTATGGCTGTGGTTTAGTGTGCTGTCACCTCAGCCTCTCTCTGATGCAGCAAATCTCTGGCTTCATATGCTGGCTCAGACAGCCCATTGCCTAAACCATGTACATTTTTGTTTTTGTAGGAAGAGGAAGATTCAGAGAATGACAATCAGGAGAGTGGTGAAACAAAGGTATTTTTGGGAGAGGGTAGCAGAGACATTTAACCGCATGGCTCCTGTGTGTCCTCTGTCCTGCTAACACCCTTCCTTGTTTTCTAAGGAGCAAACTGCTCCTGAAACTTATGTACAACATTTGGCTGTACAGTGTACCTCTTCAGTGTAGTGGAATACACAGCATCTCCTACCTGTCTTTGCTATGTCTATCTAATGTAGTCTCTGCTTTCTGTTTTATTATTCCTAATATGCAGATGCTTTCTGTGCCCGTGTCACTTGTGTGATCTGTATTTACATGCTAAAAATGTAATAAGAATTGACTATTACCTACTGGATGTTTTTGTTTTTTCATTTGATGGTTACCATGGTGGATATATGTATAGTTTTGAATAAGATTATTTAGCCTGATGTTTTCCTTTTACTTTATATTTTCACCTTTTATATCTAGCATAGTTTATTATACACCCTATTCAGATTCAGTATTTTACTTTGACACTGACTGCCAAGCAGTTTTGTACATGTTTGTCTGTTTAGTGTTTTAGTCCAATTTACCAGAGTTTGCCTTTTAAGAGGTATTATTTATTTTAATCCGTTTGGTCCATTGTATGAATGCAGCAGATCAGCTATGCTTCGGTGTATTTGCACAATTAGACACAGTATGGCAACAGAAACATGTCTGGAAAATGACAGGACATCTCTTTCTCACGTTAATGATTGTAAACCAAATTATATATTTTGGAAAACAACATAACTAGACTAATTACTGCGACCACCCAATTGGATGCTTTTTTTCATAATGCACTGTCTCCGGTATCCTTCAGACAGTCTTAATAGAGATTTGCAGTGGTTCTCAAACTCTGTCCTCAGGACCCCAGACAGTTCACATTTTCCTGGTGCACCTTGTAGGTGTACTCATTACTCACCGACACCTTTTAAAAGATCAACAGGTGAAGCTAATTATTTCATTTGTGATCCTGTGAGGAGACCTGGAAAACATGCACCGTTTGGGGTTCTAAGTCCCGAGTTTGAGAACCTGTGATCTAAAGATTATTTTTATATACATTTTTCTGGATGCAGCGTTTCTGTTTATTTTCTGAGTATCTTTCTAGTAGCATCAAGTTTTGAGAACATTTTCTTGTCGATAGGAGTTGTGCAAATGCATTACTGCAGTGGTTCCCAAACTCACTCAGTTCAAGGCACCTTTAGGGTCTTCATAATTATTTCAGGCACCCCTAAGCCAAAATAATTACAGAGTAGTCCTGTTTAAGTAGTTGGGCCAAAATAATGTAATAAGTATTTCAAATAGAAAGAGGGGGGAAAAAAAAGAGAAAAATTGTGCTATATTCATCCCATTTCCCCATCCGTCTCTCCATTCTCATGCCCCCCCCAACCCCCCTTACTTACCTTTTAGTTGTGCAGCATTGCTCCTCAGATCAGACACGTACAGCATTGTAGGACCCCATTCTGTAACAGGCAGTCTCAGGATTCATTGCCTGTTAGAAACATAGAATTTGACGGCAGATAAGAACCACTTGACCCATCTTGTCTGCCCCCTTTCATTTATCCTTTTGGCAACTTCAACCCTATTTTCGCCTTATTTCTCTATTAAGAATATTCATATGCTTATTCCAAGTGTATTTAAATTGTTCAACCGTCTTTAGCTTCAACCACCTCTGATGGGAGGCTATTCCACTTATCAACTACCCTTTCTGTGAAGTAGTTTTTCTTCAAATTTCCTCTGAGCCTACCTCCCTCCAGTTTCCGTGCATGTCCTCGTGTTCTTGTACATCTCTTCCTTTGAAATCAAGTATTTTTTATTTAAAGCTTTGAAAATACACCCATTAAAAATAATACTAAAAGCAAGTGCGGCAAGTATGAAAAGTACATTTTGTGGCATATAAATACAAACAAAGCAAAATATAAGGTATAGTCATATTATTTAGGATATACATATATACGAGTACCCATAGGCGCCATTTGTGTTCCCGAAGTAGGAGCTAGAGACCGAGAACAATAAGCATAAGAGGTGCATAAAAAATATCCCACTATAAGACTGACCACACCCGCAAAAATAACTAAACAAATACAAAATACACCCAAAGCAAACCTACCCTATGTCCGTAGTGCCACATTGCCGATGCCATCTCTGTCCTCCCTTAAGGATGCTACGGACCGTAAGGTGGAGATCTGCCTGAAGTCCGCTTATTCCCTTGCGGGGGGGCAGCACGACCGGCTATGGCCATTTGCTGGGTTGCCAGAGCGATGGAGCGCTGGGCGGATTCATTAGAGGCTTCTTTTGATTCCGACTGTCCGGCCGAACAGGCGGAGTTGATTGGTAATCTCCGTGATTCGGCCACTTATATCAACGAGGCGGCCCTAGACATTAGTACTCTGGTGTCTAGAATTTCTTCAGCAGCGGTGGCTGCTCGTCGCACCTTGTGGCTGTGATCCTGGAAGGCGGACGCAGATTCCAAAAAGGGTCTGGAGGCGTTGCCGTTTACCGGAGAAGTTCTCTTCGGTCCGGATCTGGATAAGATTGTGGCCACGCTGGCGGCAGCCAAATCGGCTTGTCTCCCGTCGGCCGCTGCTCCTTCTGGTTCTGGACCTTTCGGTCATCTAGGGCCCAGGGCAGGCCCAAACCACAGTCGTTTCCTCGACAGGCTGGTCCTAAGAAATCGGCCAAGCCCAGGAAGCAGGCATAGAGTACCAGATGTCCGGCCCCCAAGTCGGATGACAAGCCTGCGGCCTGACGGTCCGGGCCTCCCTTTGGGGGATCCCAGGGTGGGAGGCCGCCTGCTGCAGTTCGCCCAGTGTTGGTCGGCCACTACGACAGACACTTGGGTTCTGGAGGTGGTTTCCCACGGATACGCCCTCTCCTTCCGGCACAGACCCCCGGCTCGATTCTTCACCACGGGTCTACCATCAGACCGGAACAAGGCTACGGAGCTGCGGAAGGTATTGCACACTGTGCTCCAGGCTGGAGTTATGCCAGGGTTTCTATTCAAATCTATTTTTGGTACAGAAACCCAATGGGTCGTATCGTCCGATTCTCAACCTCAAAGCACTCAACAAGTCTTTGCGGGTCCCGAAGTTTCGGATGGAGACCCTACGGTCCATCATTCTGGCGCTAGAACCTGGGGACTACATGGTGTCATTGGACATATAGGACGCTTACCTGCATGTCCCTATTCTTTTGCGCCATCAACAGTTCCTCAGGTTTGCAATCCGCAGCGACCACTTCCAGTTTCGGGCGTTACCTTTTGGCCTGGCGACAGCACCACGTGTTTTCACCAAGGTGATGGCGGTCATGGCGGCTTCTCTGCGGCTGCAGGGAGTCCGCATGTTGCCGTACTTGGACGACCTGTTATTGGTGGCAGGATCTCCAGAGCTCCTGTTACGCCACTTGGACCTGACCATTGCACTGCTGCAACGGCACAGCTGGCTAATCAACTGGCAGAAGTCCACTCTAATCCCGTCTCGGAGGATTCTGCATCTTGGAGCCTTATTGGACTCGGGACAGCAAAGGATCTTCGTGACGGAGGACAAGATCTCTGCTTTACAGTCAAGGGTGCGCAGTTGTCTGCACAGCCGCCGGGTGTCCCTACACTCGGCGATGAGGTTACTGGGCTCCATGGTGTCGGTGTTCGACATGGTGGAATACGCCCAGTTTCACTGCAGCACCTGATCCTGTCCAAGTGGAACGGGCTGCCTCAGTCTCTGAAGTCCCAGACGATTGTGATCACCCCGGAGGTTCGCCTGTCCCTTGCTTGGTGGTTACAGACGACCCACCTCAACAAGGGACGTCCGTTCTGGGTTCCAAATTTGGTCCTGTTGACAACCGACGCCAGTCTTCGGGGCTGGGGAGCAGTTTCGGGTCCACACTTGTTCTAGGGCAGGTGGACGCCGACAGAAGCGGAGCTTCCAATAAATATCTTGGAACTCCGTGCGGTCTTCAATGCTCTCCAGCAGGCACATCGGTTTCTCCAGGGTTACCCGGTGCAGGTCCAGTCGGACAACGCTACCACCGTAGCCTACATAAACAGGCAAGGAGGAACTCTCAATCGGACGGCTCTCGTAGAGGTTTCTCGGATCCTGGTTTGGGCGGAGCGCAATCTTCCGGCCATATCAGCGGTCTTCATCCCGGGAGTGCTAAATTGGGAGGCGGACTTTCTAAGTCGCCAGGACGTTCATCCGGGGGAATGGTCCCTGCACCCGGACGTTTTTCAACTGCTGGTGGACAGGTGGGGTCTTCCAGAGATCGACCTCATGGCGTCCCGGCACAACAACAAGTTGCCGGTGTACGGGTCTCGCACAAGAGACGAAGGGGCGTCTCTAGTGGATGCTCTGTCCGTCCGGTGGACGTTCCGGTTCGCATACCTGTTCCCTCCGGTCTCCCTTCTTCCACAGGTAATCCGGAAATTCAAACAGGAAGGAGGGACGCTCCTGTTGATAGCTCCCGCGTGGCCCAGACGGCACTGGTTCTCAGACCTTCAGGGTCTGTCCGGGGACAGTCCTCTGCGGTTGCCGCTACGACCGGACCTTCTGTCTCAGGGTCCTTGCCTTCACCCGGACCTGACTCGGCTGTCTTTGACGGCTTGGCTGGTGAGACGGCCATGCTGAGGTCCCGGGGGTTTTCCAGCTCTGTGGTGCGTACCATGTTACGAGCTCGGAAACCGTCTTCCGCGAGGATATACCATCGCGTGTGGCATACGTTCTTCCAGTGGTGTCGACCGAGAGGTTATGCACCGCGGGAGTTTCGTCTGTCTCAGATTCTCGCCTTCCTGCAAGCGGGACTAGATCATGGGCTTCGCCTTGCTTCTTTGAAGGTACAGGTTTCGGCCCTATCTGTCTGGTTTCACCGTAGGATTGCTACAATCCCGGATGTGCGCACCTTTATGCAAGGTGTTCTCCGCATTCAGCCGCCCTTTGTTCCACCTGTGGCGCCTTGGGATTTGGCTGTGGTCCTGAGGGCTCTCCAAGGACCGCCGTTTGAACCACTGGGCTCAGTGGATCTTAAATGGCTAACAGCTAAGACTGTTTTCCTTCTGGCCATTGCCTTGGCCAGACGTGTTTCTGAGTTAGGGGCTCTTTCTTGTAGACCCCCTTTCTTGGTTTTTCATGGGAACAGGGCAGTGCTCCGCACTCGGCCCGAGTTTCTTCCCAAAGTTGTTTCCCAGTTTCATGCTAACGAGGAAATCGTTGTTCCGGCCTTTAACTCACCGGGTCTTTCCGTGGGTGAGGCCTCTTTGGATGTTGTGCGGGCCTTAAGGACTTATGTTGACCGCACTTCTTCGTTTAGGAAGTCGGACGCTTTGTTTGTCCTCTATGGCTTCCGTAAAAAGGGTTGGCCTGCTTCAAAGCAAACTTTGGCAGCCTGGATCCGTATGGCTATTTCTGAAGCTCATCTTCATGAAGGCCTACCGGTCCCTCCTTCTCTGAAGGCTCATTCCACTAGGTCTGTGGGTCCTTCGTGGGCAGCTCGACGTGGTGCCTCGGCAGTTCAGATCTGCAAGGCTGCTACGTGGTCCTCTGTCCATACCTTCATGAGGTATTACAGGTTTGACACCTTCGCCTCTCAGGATGCTTCCTTCGGGCGGCGGATTCTCCTTTCTGCACAGGAGCGTCCCCACCCTTAAAGGATACTGCTTTGGGACATCCCCAAGGTATCCTGTGGATACCCTATGGACCCTGAAGTAGAAAATATGAGATATGGTAAGAACTTACCCTTGTTATATCTATTTCTACGAAGTCCATAGGGTTCCACAGGACTCCCGCCCTGTCGCACCTGTGCTGCAGATGGGCTTTGCTCTGGTCACCGGTTTTCCGTCTCCCTCTGGTGAGAATGTGATTCTTGTATGTGTCCAGATCTTTTTTCTCTCTCTTCCTTCTCCTCCTCCGGCCTATGGCTTGATAACTAACTGAGGTGCCTTGGCTCGGGGGCGGGGTATAGGAGGGGGACCCTAGTGCATCCTGGGAGGCTGAAAAGCTTAACTCTATGGTGCCCAGCGACTGACGTCACACCTATACCCCAAGGTATCCTGTGGAACCCTATGGACTTCGTAGAAATAGAGATAACAAGGGTAAGTTCTTACCATATCTCATATTTTTTAAATAAAATAAAAAATTGTCGCTAAATGAAAATCAAATCTCTAAGCGGAAAAAAATAAAATATAACATAACAATAAGTGATTGCCAAGTAAATTTGTTTTTCCAGGATGACAGCCAATCTTGTATGAACCACAAACCAAATCCATAATCTTAAAGAACACAAGGGCGCCTCCTAGTGCAATAATGTAGGAAAATCACCAAGTGCAAGAACTTCAAATAGTTTCCCTGTACCAATATAAAAGAGTGATAAAGCTTATTTGAAATCACAGAATGGCTCCTTAGATCCTCCAAAAAGCAATTCCTCTTTAATAAGGCTCATGAAAATACAAACATGAAAACAGTGTAATTTTGTTTAGGTAAAAGTAATTACCAAAAAAAAAAGGAATTGCATTACAATTTCTATATTAAGGTATCCTTATCTGTATATGGGTCAGAATAAATCAGTCAAAGCCGCCTTATACCAAACGTGTTTCGTCCTGGTTTAAAGAGGTGGCCACAGTCAGACATCCTCAGGGGCATCCATATATATACCGATCAGACCTAACATTAAAACCACTTGCCACCTAAAGGGTTCAGGATCCTTGCCGATTCCTACTCCTGGTCGACTTCTCCTTACAGGATTCTAATCTGTAATTATTATTGGCACCTTGCACTAAAGACTCTCCGGTTTTCCATCGTGACGCCCACCTCCCACACGCAGGTCTGCACAGGCTGCAGTCAAGAGGAGGACACACATCCAGATTTCTCATTGTGCTTCTAATGGTCGTCCAGGAAGGATCCCATATATCACATCAGTTCTGGTAACTTATTCAATATGAATAGACTAACTCCTATTTGAAGTTTGTACATCCTCACAGGTCCCCATTAATTTCTGGCAATTGTTTTTTTATTGAACTAACATTCATAAACATTTATAGTTTTGTTTTTTGGGGGTTTTTTTAAGCTATTTG